>CM017561.1:5263477-5607006 GCA_007844125.1 Sinonovacula constricta | reverse complement strand
CTGTGTGTGTGTCTGTGTGTGTCTGTGTGTGTGTCTGTGTGTGTGTGTCTGTGGTGTCTGTGTGTGTGTGTGTGTTGTGTTTGTGTGGTGTGTGGTGTGTGTGTGTGTGTGTGTGTGGTGTGTGTGTGTGTGTGTGTGTGTGTGGTGTGTGTGTGTGTTGTGTGTGTGTGTGTGTGGTGTGTGTAGAATAAGAGAGAGAATGTAAACAAATATTGTTTTCTATCCGGATACCCGTAAAAAAATTACAGATAATATCCGATAATTAATCGCATGTTAGGGCTGCATATACATGTTAACGACGATATAAAATGATAGTGCCTTCGTTTTAGTACATTGTTTTGTCGTTTTATTAAGAATTCAACGTGTAAATTAAAACTGGGAAGTATGGTTTCACAGGTGTTTGAATTGTGTTGATGAATATATTGCGAAAACAGTCCAGTGAAAAATAAGAGCGTAAAAGTCACAGATGCCGTGCGACTAAATTGAAACTTCTCTGTTGCACAATAACAAACTATAGACGTTTTACATATGTTAACTGTTACTTGCGCACATACAATAAAATTGAATTGAAAGTAAATCATGTTTCAGATTTATATTGTGGAATTCGGGAAGATAATTCGCAAAAAAACAACAAAAGGCATACAAAATCCAAATTTCAAAATTCAACGTTAACGCGCTGACGAGTAAGACAATTTACTGAAGAACTATGATTGAAGTTATAGTCTCATCTCGTGTTAGTCCAGAACCCCCTATCTCGAGCCGAGTCTATAACTTTAACCTTTTGACAGAAAACTTCAAGCAAGTTATAAATACTTTCTTCCTGTGTTGGACGTTTTTTAATGGTCATCCAAATCGAATAAGATCAGTTTGAAAACTATACGGGTCTAAGGTTTATATTTTAAACCCTCCAATTCCAATCCCAAAATCTTAACCTCTTTAACAAGAACACTTTAAACATTTTACAAGCTGTGTTTGGCTATGTACCGTTTCGTTGCTGATAGATAATCTCACTTTGTAAACATGCAGTCTGAACACCGAAGGAAGTATCGAGAAGCATTCCTAGCTATTTACGTCAGTATGACTATTTTGACTATTTAAGGGCGTACCGCGAATCACAGTACAATTACATTCAAGGTTTAGACATTTTAATGGAGAATTATGAAATAAACCAAAATCTTTCAATTTCTGAAATGTTTGTATGAAAGTTACATGCACACACAATAAAAAGATATAAAATTAAAAAGGAAGGCCTTTTACCGAATTTGGGCCCTATTTTATCAGTGTTATGAAAGTCCGCAAAACAGACTTTGCAAATGTTAGTGAGCATCCCATTTATAGGCGTAGCGCCGAAGCGGTATTCACACGTCCAATAGGTAGGTTAACTGTATTCGATCGCACCGTATCATCGGATAGCATGACAGTAAAATGGTACACAGGTGATATCGGGGAAATGCGGAGCTGTTACATATCAAAATTTATATACTATATTAACATCTATGAAGAAAGAAAACAAGTTAGTAGTAAGTGCAAACAAATTAACATTACAAAACCAAAAGCAATAGCTGCAGACAAGAAAAACAAGGTTAAACAAAAACAATGGAATTGAGGTTATTGCGGAAAAAGGTTTACAAATCTTAATAACATATGCTATATTCTGTTCGGTTAATTTATCATTGATTGTGACAGTTTGGTAAAAGGGAAGTTGGGGATGATGTGCTATGTACACATTTGATTAAAAACATTATTCTGGTTTATTCTTACCTGCGTTCATAACTTACCCGGTTGTCTAAAACTGACGTTCTCATACCCCGGCATGGGCGGGTAGGCGGGATCGTTGGCCGTGTTCGGTGGAGGGGGACCAGTGCCCATACTACGTGGGGCCGTCCGGGCATCGAACTGGGGTCGCGGACCCATCCCGGGCCGCCACTCTATGGGGACAAGAAAACAAAGCAATTATAATTAATAACCAACAGCTAAAATATAGTTTCTAAACTATTTTTCACTAATTTGTCAATTGTCTGACGTAATGATGATGTTGATAGTGTGTTGTCTTTCTTTATGCTCAATTTTGCAGGTGTTGTTGTAGTAGTACTTGTAGTAGTAGTAGCAGTAATGGTGGTGATGGTGGTAGTAGTAGTATTGAAAGTAGAAGAAGTGGCGGTAGATGGAGTAGTGGTGGTGATAGTAGAAGTAGTAGTAGTGGCAGCAGGAGTAGAAGTAGGAATAGAAGTAGAATCAGCAGCATGAGTAGTAGCAGTAGTAGTTGTAGTAATTGTAGTAGTAGTAGTAGTGGTAGACGTAGTAGTAGTAGCAGTAAATGTTGTAGTAGTAGTAGAAGTAGTAGTAGTAGTAGAAGTAGTAGTAGTAGTAGTAGTAGTAGTAGGAGTAGTAGTAGTAGTAGTAGTAGTAGTAGTAGTAGTAGTAGTAGTAGTAGTAGTAGTAGTAGTAGTAGTAGTAGTAGTGGAAGTAGTAGAAGTTGGTCCTTTTAAAATAACTTATTGGCATATTTGGATTGAACTCAAGCAAATCCACTGATATCTGCATTCAGCTGTTACGCTCCATTTACTCCCTGTATGCCCTTGTCGAGTGGCTTTGAAAGAGTATTGATTGACAAGTGCAAAATGTGTTGTGCATATTCGGTTGTCACTAATATACATGTAAAAAACTGGAACTTGAATGACTAGTAGATCTCAGCATCCTCATCCTTACTTGTATCATCATCACTATTATTGTCACATTATTATTACCACCGCCACCACTACCACCACAACTACCACCGCTAACAACAACGATAACAATATATATAACAGTTCAATTATAATTAAGTATTCGCATATTCAATTATAAAATCAACAGTCTACATACACAACAAATCAGTTACATGGTAAAATACACGCGTTTTGTTAAAATCGCAAATTGTGTTTGTAAGTTGTGTAGCATATTTATAAACGTATGTCGATATATACGCTACATGTTACATTTACCTTTTAAAAGCAATAATACTCATATGACAGAAACGTGATGCCACAAGTTCAAACCCGGACCGTGGCATGTCAATTCGTAAATAAGAGCAAATAAAAGGGTAGTTCCGCTACATGCCGGCCTGATGTCAGGATAATGTAACTGACTGGTATCATGTCTGGCGTTCACGGCATGCTATACACAGTGAAGGCAGCATTAAAATCAGCTTCCAGTGGACACCGTCTCCAGATAAATCAAAATACTACTGGTGTGATGACGAACCCAACAAAAAATATCAATTGTTCTTATGCAGAACTGACTGAATAAATTACAAATTACGTTTTTATGCTTTCAGAACGAAATAACATAGATCTATATACAAGAGGTTGTTGCGTACGTCATGCCATTTCAAACCATACAACAAAGTTTGCATATTCATCGGGAGTGTGTCAATAGACTTGAAAACTAATACTCTTTCTGTATTTGAACAGACCTTTGTGTATTTGATCTATTACTTGCAATGGACTACCTTCAAATATACGTACTCTCTATTCTACAACGCAGTGGTAAATGCACCCATTTAAAGCCACATATTTTCAATACAGAAGTCTTATATGATTGCGATCTTAAGAAGTGTGTCATTTAAAAGTAAGGGTCGTCCGTGGCCTGATGGTAGTCGCCCACTTGAAACTCCTCTGAATGCCGGGCTTCCCATCGCCTGGGTTCAAGTCTCGTTTGGGGCGAAGGACTTAACGTCGAAAGGTCTTTAATAATACATAAGGTGCAACGGTGGTTCTACCCAGGCAGTTGTCTGGGTTCCTCCTCCATTAAAATAGCTGGACGTCGCTGCAGTGTATATAATAACAAAGCAAACATTTCAGAAGTCTCCTTTGTGAGTTTATTGTAATAGTTTATTTATTTATTACCTTTACTAATTGGAATAACTCGATTATTGTTGTTGAAAAACCCAACCTGTCCAACAACTATGTGTTTTTCATATTTACTCTTTTACTAACGCATTAGATTTTGATCGAGATAAAATAAAATAAATACTTCATTTACGTAAAGAAAGTTTAGGACATTATTTAGGGCATCAGGCGCCAAGTATATTTAATATAAATTTGCGGACAATTAGAAGACTCCTATGATAAAGAGTAAATATCTAGTACAATCAGTACTGTTTTTAGACTTTTTAGAAGGTAGTAACAGTTTGTCCATATCTGATCCATGTAACAATACCTTAACCTTTTTGGAGAAAATAGATATCGACGTCAGAGCCGATTACGCTGATAACCACACAACGTGATCTCGAAGTAAGTGATCACGAGATTTTTAGTTTAAAAATAGCTCACTGTTTTGAATCAGGGAAAGCCGTGACGTTACCGTTGTAATCGTGACACCACCGGGCGGGACAGGGTCACACCGGGTTACACCGGTATTGACCGGGCGACACTGTAACAATACCCTGTGAAACCGTATCGAACCGTGTTAGACCGTTGTCAAAGCCAGACGCTTTTTGCGTAATTTTTATGGAGCATCATTAGGTCGTGAGGCGATAACCATTTCGTTTGCAAAAACGTTTTAATAGTAAATAACTCAGACATCTAGTTTTCGATTTTGTACCAAAGTAACTGGACTTACGTTGTGGCGCCATGTTTGGGTCAAACGAACCTGAAACAAAAACCGTATACATTGGAAGACAAATAATCTAATTAAATTTATTAACACATTTTCTAATACTTAAATATTTAAGTTGTCATTAGTAATTAAAGCCATTACTTTGGAAAACAAATAACACAACAATAACAACAAAGTGTGCATCTAGAAGGAAATATAATTATATCTTGTTAATTATTTAATACTCTTTCATTGTTGCCTCCTTAGTCTAAGTCAGTTATACCTTATGTCTCTAAGAGTGTGACCATTACGCTTAAGATATTTTATTGCATTTGAACTTCTTTAATTCTTTGCGCGGTCTTGAGGTAGTTGAAGGCGAGCTGTAACTATGAACGTTCTGTGTACGTTCTTGAAACAGGTGATGCTAGAAAGTAACTTAATTACAACAAAAACACCAGTCTATTTACTAATAAAACAACACCATTAGTCCCCCCATTACTTATATCATGTTTGTACAGCATTTGTAAATTGACATAATTTTAAATAGTTAAAATGTCATAAATACCTGGATGCGACATGTCTTTTTCTTGAAGTTTTGACTCTTCACTAAATACACACTCAACAAAAACACAAAATTAGTCACATATAATCCAGGTCGGTACACAAAGATGCAACTAATCCGCTCTGGCTATTCAGTTGCCTTTATAAGTAGAACCAATCTACTACTGTCAATTTCACAATTCCATAATCGTTATATGGTATTGCACACTCGGTTCAAAACTTGTCACGTGACAGAAGCACTTCCTTAAACACGAGCGAAGTCTCCACAACAAACAAACTCTCCGGTACACAACCCTACGTTCTGTATTGGAGAACGGTCCACAAGAGCTATCCAGAATTCAAAGACTTCATCGATCTTACATTAACAAATAGCTTATAATAAGTAATGAAAAAAGTCTGTTTGCATTCATTCGCCATTGAACTTTCAACATCAAGTTCAATAAATACTGATCTTATTCAAATAAAAAGGATTAGAGGGAACGAGAGAAGGTTGGGAGAATGAAAAAGATATAACTAGTGATGGTGTTTGTTGTGTTCATTGGTCGTTCATATAGCTGGGCCTTCAATGTGTTTGGATATGTAAAGATGAATTATAATGAAGGGTTTATCTTATTTACCAGTAACGTAAAAGCAACGGGTTCAGAATTGAAATGAACACACATTATATATCATATACATTAATAAGAAATCAATGTCATCGCCGTTACGAAGGCGAATGGTGAATGGATATAATGACTTCGTCCGCCTGTGCTTTATTGCAACAGTTTTCTAAAGAGAACATTTTTCTAAAGAGTATTGATTGTAAAACAATTTTATAGCTAGTTTTAATATTTTTATCATGACTATTAGTATTATATACGTATGATAACAGCAGCTGTGCATTTATTTTATGCAGCGAATGCTCTCTTTTTAAAAAAATAAAATATGCAAGTATACAAAATATGATAATGGGACACAATAACACTCAGCGACAGTGTCGCCAGTGGCCATTGCGGTTAGAGGCGCCGATTTGTTACTCTTTAGCCCCTTACCACGTTAGTTCGAGTCCCGGTCGGGGCGATGCAAGTAACTTTTATGTGGGCAGGTATTCCAGCTGCCATGCGGTGAGCCGGCCATACTACCCTGGCAAATATCTGGGGGTCTTCTTCAACCAACAACAATTAAGCCTATGTTAAACAACAAACAAAACTCCCATTTTAAATGCTATATCCATCTTTTGTATTTAGTTTTAATATTTTCCTATTAAACATATTTTACATTCATTGCAGTGTATACACTTTTACTGTCATTGTCGAAATTACGGCATAAAGGCATTTCACGAGCAAATTTTGTACATAATCCGTTAAATCAGCTGGATTTGCTTGAACTAGATTTAACTACTACTACTAGGATGAAGTGGTCAAAATAACCAGCAAGTCTTTAGCATTTAAACCATTTAACACTTTAACCTAACAATTTTCTTAAGCAAATAACGACTTTATAAAGATAATTTGTTGAATTATTTCAGAATGGAAGATAAAATAAATGACCTAATAAGGATACATTTTTAAAGAAAGAAAAGCAATTCCGAAAAAGTTTAAAATGGAGATTTATCAGAGGCGTGCCTGGGCTTACGCACTAACGCACGTGCGTACAGTTGCTTCCAAAAATTGAAAAAATAAAAACGCCTAAAAGCGAATTTAAATCGTCGCCTTACCCGGGTTAGGCACTACAGTTAATTGTCTTTATTATTTAAATCCATGTAATTTAAACATTTTTCTAATTCTACACAATCTTCAACAATCCAACTTGACGTATTTCTGTCTCTTCCTGCTTCTAAGACAATTCTTTGTTCTTGACAGTGAGAGGACCCACCACTACCCTCCCCCTAACCCCGAATGCATCTATGGCGTTCTATGGAAAAAATCAGGAGGAATAGTGCGTATACTCAAAAGTCGCCCAGGCACGCCCCTGTTTATTACCAAACAGCAAGCACTTTATCAAGATTATTTATTTGATTATACATGTATATCATATTATTATCACTGTGCTTCGGACTCCACGATACTTTAAACGGTCTAACACGGTTCATCAACCGATCAACATAAAAATCAACGATTCATTTGAGGTGTTTTATGCTTGTAACTTACACGTTTTGTTGCCACTCCTTTTAAATAGCACAGCCAATCATGAATCTGAAACAGATAAAAACATACGCCTATCTTTCTCAACAAAGGGTACATTTTGCTTGACAATACTAGTCTTTGTTACGTCACTGAGCGCTATAAACAAACAGAAGACGAAGTTGCGAAAACAGTTACGTGACAGTATGAATAGGTCTAGTTCGACTTTAAAGTTAACCTTGTTTGAGTACACTTCAAAATCAAGATACCAGTTAAAACCTGTTTACGATTCATAGGACTATTTACTCTGTATAATAAGTCGTACGAGGTATTTACGTTTTATATAATGGAATGAAGGTGACAGATATCATACTGGGTTTATTGTCGCTTCAAGGTAAGGAAAGAAATTTAAGCCACAATCTCAAACAAGCTTGGGACCGTTTCGAACGTGAAAAGGCTATATCAGAGCGCTTGTCTTTGACCGTCTTGAAAACGTCTCAACACTATTAATAAATTGCACGACAATTTTGGAGCACGCACAAAAATCTGTCTGCAAAAATATAAGTTTATACAATCTCCAATACTCGTGAATAAGTGTTGCCTCATCGTGAGACCGTCGAACGAAAGTTTTTTTTTTGTCCGTCCAGAGTTATGAGAAAGTTTAATTTCGGCAGCACACTGGATGGACCATGCATGACCTTCACTACTCGCGGTCAGTTATTCATGCATGGGAAGAAGTAGTGCGTGTTCAGAAGAAATATGTATGTTTAAGGAAACTCGACGCGTCAATTTGTCCAGGCATGCTTGAATTGTTAATATTAGCATGGTTACCTGTTTAAACTGAAACTTCATTGTATTGTGTAATATTGTTGAACATAAATTGCAGATTTAAGGATTAATAATGCCGTGTACGGATGTTACGGCGCAAGAATATCAATCGGTGAACTTTAATTCAAACTCACATAGAACGTTTTGAATGTTTACTATAATTGTTCCTATCGGATGTTAGTGACTCTGATGTAACTGTTGTCACAATGTATACTCATTATTTTAGAAGAGGTGTTTACTTTCAGCTGCAGACTTGCCTGCTTTCCAATGTCCAAAGCGTAATACATCTAATTTACGATAATTTACGACCGGTGTCTAGTCGTAGGAGGATGGTACCTTTATCGTCACTTCTCATTGATAATCTTTGAAAGGTATTTGGAAAAAAAGATAACGGTTACATTAGTAATCGACAATCTAGGAACCCGTCTCCAATGTGCAGTTGTATCGTACAATCATCATCTCGTTCTACTGGTCTACTTTGCAACTAACAGCAATATGCCGTACGATTATCATCATGTTCCAATGGCCTGCTATGCGACTTCTAAGAATTATCCGCACGACTGTCATCATGTTCCAAATGCCTGCTATGCGACTTCTAAGAATTATCCGCACGACTGTCATCATGTTCCAAATGCCTGCTATGCGACTACTTACAATATGCTGTACGATTATTATCATGTTCCGATGGCCTGCTATGCAACTACTAACAGTTCTCCGTATGATGGTCATCTCGTTCCAATGGTTTGCTATGCGACTACAAACAATTATCCGTACGATAGTCATCCCGTTGCAGTGGCCTGCTATGCGACTACTAACAATATTCCGTAAGATGGTCATCTCGTTCCAATGGCCTGCTATGCGACTACTAACTATTATCCGAACAATGGTCATCTCGTTCCAATGACCTGCTATGCGACTACCAACAATTATCCGAACGATGGTCATCTCGTTCCAATGACCTGCTATGCGACTACCAACAATTATCCGTACGATGGTCATCTCGTTCCAATGGCCTGCTATGCGACTACTAGCTATTATCCGAACGATGGTCATCTCGTTCCAATGACCTGCTATGCGACTACTAACTATTATCCGAACGATGGTCATCTCGTTCCAATGACCTGCTATGCGACTACCAACAATTATCCGTACGATGGTCATCTCGTTCCAATGGCCTGCTATGCGACTACTAGCTATTATCCGAACGATGGTCATCTCGTTCCAATGACCTGCTATGCGACTACTAGCTATTATCCGAATGATGGTCATCTCGTTCCAGTGGCCTGCTATGCGACTACTAGCTATTATCCGAACGATGGTCATCTCGTTTCAGTGGCCTGCTATGCGACTACCAACAATTATCCGTACGATGGTCATCTCGTTCCAATGGCCTGCTATGCGACTACTAACTATTATCCGAACAATGGTCATCTCGTTCCAATGGCCTGCTATGCGACTACCAACAATTATCCGTACGATGGTCATCTCGTTCCAGTGACCTGCTATGCGACTCCTAGCTATTATCCGAATGATGGTCATCTCGTTCCAGTGGCCTGCTATGCGACTACTAGCTATTATCCGAACGATGGTCATCTCGTTCCAGTGGCCTGCTATGCGACTACCAACAATTATCCGTACGATGGTCATCTCGTTCCAATGACCTGCTATGCGACTACTAGCTATTATCCGAATGATGGTCATCTCGTTCCAGTGGCCTGCTATGCGACTACTAGCTATTATCCGAACGATGGTCATCTCGTTCCAGTGGCCTGCTATGCGACTACCAACAATTATCCGTACGATGGTCATCTCGTTCCAATGACCTGCTATGCGACTACTAGCTATTTTCCGTACGATGGTCATCTTGTTCCAATGACCTGCTATGCGACTACTAACTATTATCCGAACGATGGTCATCTTGTTCCAGTGGCCTGCTATGCGACTACTAGCTATTATCCGAACGATGGTCATCTTGTTCCAGTGGCCTGCTATGCGACTACTAGCTATTATCCGAACGATGATCATCTCGTTCCAATGACCTGCTCTGCGACTACTACCTATTATCCGAATGATGGTCATCTCGTTCCAGTGGCCTGCTATGCGACTACTAGCTATTATCCGTACGATGGTCATCTTGTTCCAATGGCCTGCTATGCGACTACTAGCTATTATCCGAACGATGGTCATCTTGTTCCATTGACCTGCTCTGCGACTACTAGCTATTATCCGAACGATGGTCATCTCGTTCCTGTGGCCTGCTATGCGACTACTAACAATTATCCGTACGATGGTCATCTCGTTCCAATGACCTGCTATGCGACTACGAGCTATTATCCGAACGATGGTCATCTTGTTCCAATGACCTGCTATGCGACTACTAACAATTATCCGTACGATGGTCATCTCGTTCCAATGGCCTGCTATGCGACTACTAGCTATTATCCGAACGATGGTCATCTCGTTCCAGTGGCCTGCTGTGCGACTACTAGCTATTATCCAAACGATGGTCATCATGTTCCAATAACCTGCTATGCGACTTGTAACAATTATCCGTACGATGGTCATCTCGTTCCAATGACCTGCTATGCGACTACTAGCTATTATCCGAACGATGGTCATCTCGTTCCAGTGGCCTGCTATGCGACTACTAGCTATTATCCGAACGATGGTAATCTCGTTCCAGTGGCCTGCTATGCGACTACTAGCTATTATCCGAACGATGGTCATCTCGTTTTAATGACCTGCTATGCGACTAAACAACAACAACAAACAACAACAACAACAAAAGCCCAAAACAACAACAGAAAAGCTAAGAAAACAGCAACATCAGCACATGAACAACCGAACTTGATTGGACTTTTTATAACAAAGGAGCATATATTGTTTTCATCTGAACATTTATGTATGATACATGCAAAGTTTAAGACTATTTCGTCATATATTTATCAATATTTAATAGTTTTTCAATGCGCTAGCGGTATATATACTATGGACTAAATGAGCATTATTACATGTAGAATGTGATATTTAATATCAATTATATGTAACACTGGACAGCCGTAAAAGACATATTTTGCGAATCCAGGGAATAATATCAAGGTTACACAAAATGTTGACAGAAGATGTTTCATTGTAACAAATGCTGAAAATATATTTAGCACTAAACCCAAATTTACTTATAAAACACATGAAAGTATAAATGGTTTAGGACAAATTGTTACAAGAGGTTGTACTACATTTAAAAAACATGAATAATAACAAAACAAGACAAAAGAAACTAAATGAATCAGTTTTACGTTAAATTTGCAGTAAGCAGCCAAAGGGCTAGTGAAGGGTTTTAAATAATATAAAAAGTAAAAAGACATACAAGTAAAGCAACCAGATTTAAAGTCTTTATTTAATAATATATATATATATATACTTTATAGACGAATATTGCACTTTTTCTATAGTTATATATTGTTTTAAAGATATATATACATGTTCAAAAGCCTGAGCCATATTTGTTTATATATACACTGCAGTATGCCAATGACACTTGAAAACATATGTGTTATTAACGTATTGACAGCAAAGGGGTTATTTATTGTGTGATTCCTTACTCTCTATGTGTTTCTTAAGGACAACGGTAAACATGCAATCAAGTACCTAAGGTAAAAGCACAGAAATGACCTCAATCATTGGTAAAGAAGTTAAATTTGCTAAGGATGTTTATGCACAACAATAAACAAAACCCTCTAAAATATCTAACTGGTTAATATTCGTATTACATAAAATAGAAATGCTAGTTGTTTGAATTTTTAACGATTATGTTTGTGCAAAATCGGCCTAAGTCAGTATACATGAGTGAATAAGCATGTTTCTTGTGGCCTCATTTACCACGGATACTTAAACATACACACATAACAAATCAACACCACGATTCGTATTCGGCAAAACCTGCACCTCACACATAGGAGCGATGTGTGGCCGGAGATGAAGACTGTATCTGTTTGTAGCAGCCATCAAATAGATGCTAAAGACTGTCGGTTTGCATTGAATAAGAATATATGACAAAGTCCTATGAACATTGCAACATATACCAAACTCAGAAAAGGAACAGAAAAAAGGTATTTCACATGAAAGCCAAGCGAAAAGTAAGAACAAATTTGTGATGAGTCATTTAACGAAAAAGAGCAAACCCGACAGTTACCGCCTTGGAACGGTCAGTCGGCAATATGGACCGACTGGGGTGCTTAAACCGGTTTCCCAGAGCTCTAACCTCGCACTTCCTGACGAGTTTCTCAAATGCAAGCAATAAAAAGAAAAACGATCTATTCGAGTACAAAATGTCCATGCGCTGATATTTTCTATGTTATGACGAAAGTAGTGACGTCATTGAAAATATAATGACCACATAGTGTTTAGAAAAGAATATGGTATTATTTCGATTTGAAAAACTTCCCAAAAATGGTTGACTATAAATAAAATTAACTTTCTGAATCATGAACAAACATGACCAGAGACGAATAAATGGTTGTAGCATCCTGTTCATGTGAAGATGGAATTGAAGAACCAAGTTCAAAGTCCATCAAAGGAAATACACGTAACAATCCTTATAGGATTAGTTAAATGACAACATAGATTACATGCACGGGGAGATTTGTTATGACAGCCACACTGCACAAGTAACATTGTTGTGATCATAAATAAGAATATATGACAAAGTCCTATGAGCATTGCAACATATACCAAACTCAGAAAAGGAACAGAACAAAGGTATTTCACATGCAAGCCAAGCGAAAAGTAAGAAGAAATTTGTGATGAGTCATTTAACGAAAAGAGCAAACCCGACAGTTACCGCCTTGGAACGGTCAGTCGACAATATGGACCGACTGGGGTGCTTAAACCGGTTTCACAGAGCTATAACCAGACCAACAGGCAACCTTGACATTGTGTCGGTTTAGCCATGTGTGTCGGCGATCAAACGACTCTAAACTAAAAAGAGTGCAGCGGCTCCTAGTAGACCGTCGACATGGACAAGGATGCATGAGAACAACTTGGCGCTGTTCTATATACGGCGACCTCCAACAACTCGATCTCGAAAACTCTGGCAAAATCTTGTTAAAAGTCAAATCTGAAACGTAACGATTCACAATAAAGAGGATGGGATGGGATTTGCCGGCATTTTTGCCAATACTGTGCAGGACATTTCTATCATTATAGCACAGGGGCACTTATGAGGTGCCCAGGGACTGAACCCGGCCGGTCCATTATACTGACACCGACGAGTCAGACGCAATGCTGTCCCCTTAGCCCCGAGCGTTAGGAGGGAAACCACTACTACCAACTTTGAAGTCTTTAGTTGGACCTGGCCGGTCACAATAAAGAAGACAGTGGTTTGCTTTTGTTGTATTTTGTCAGAGACAACCCTTAAACACAGTCTGACCTAGTCCTAACCCAGATGTGAGCGGAAAACATGCGTTAACTGCAAAGTCAGATATGGATATTCAAAGTGTTGTTAAAACATTTTGATGATTGCTTTATTGCTTCAAATGTACATGAGCTACTTGACGACATAGGAAGACTGAAGCACGCACCGAGAATCCCAAACGTTAAAAACTTTTTAGTTCAAATCTGTCAAAACGAAAATAACTACTGCCTGAATTTTAAATGTTAATTACCTACCACAAATCACAAGACATATTTTACTTATGAGAATATTTAGCGTTTATAATCGTCATATTACAAGATTTGCATGGCAAGATAACAAAACAGAAACTGCAACATCTGCATTCACGCGCACACGCTCACACACGCAAAATGCATTTAATTAATAAAACAGACTTAGGCAAATCTGATGAAACACGTATTGACTTTCGAAATGCAGGTTAGTGACTTAAACACGCTTCATTTTTTTTTCGATATTCAACAATAACTGAACTTTTAAAACCAGACGTGTCCAATGGTAGAACACCTGCCTCTGGAGAAGAAGGTCGTGGGTTAAAACCCTATTATGGCTTAT
Source organism: Sinonovacula constricta (assembly GCA_007844125.1). Taxonomy (NCBI): domain Eukaryota; kingdom Metazoa; phylum Mollusca; class Bivalvia; order Cardiida; family Solecurtidae; genus Sinonovacula; species Sinonovacula constricta. The sequence goes on along the minus strand of CM017561.1, from coordinate 5,592,933 downwards.
ACGTTTTGGCAGCCTGATTAAAAATAGCAAAAATTAACCATCAGTGTGCAAAAACGACTTTTAAATCATGACAAATTTCTTAGGTAACTACATTTCGCGAAAAACCGATGAAATAGGTCCGCTCCAAGTTTAGTAGATTAATTAATTTAGTAAATTGTAGTAAATTAGGTATCAATATAAAATGCATAAAAAAGCAGTATGATAAAAATATAAAAATAAAATAAACAAAACAAATAATCTAGTTGACGTTGCTTACTTTACAAAAATAAAACAAAAGGCGTAAACAGATAAATAGAGTTATCCCTTGACACTCTTAAAGAGAATTTTAATAAATTTACTGGAATTTTTCTAGTTCTGTTTTGTTTCTACTGCTAAGAAATTGTTTAAATTTAATCATGTTTGGATTTTTTATTATAATAACTTTTAACTAAGTGTTTTTTTTTTTTTTTTTTTTTTTTTTTTGTTTTTTTTTAAAGTGAAGGCATTTTAAAAGGTAATGAAATTCATCAGCTACTTCTGAATCTAAATTACAAAGGTTGCACTTGCGATTTGAAACAGTCACTTAATCCCATTTGCCTGTTTCTATAGGAAAATAATAATTTCCTGTTCTAAACTTGATCATTGCACGTGTATCACAATTATTTAGGCTTGTTATAAAGTGTTTTAATATTATATTGTCTTTTAAACAGGAAAAGTTTGTTCTTTTGTGGAATGTTTTGTGATGCATGCCATTTTTGAATATATTGATCTTTTGATCAATACAGTTCATTTACAGTTCTCGACTTGTGGATATTTATAGTAAGCTGGTTCATATGGCTTTTTTGTTCTCACAGATAAGGTTTGCCAATATCAATAAGTATGCCTTTCATACTATTAAGCCAATTTGATTTGAAATTAGGGAGACACCTAATTCAGTTGTATATTTTATAAGAAACCTTATCATAGTTTCCATTTATTAGATGAAACCCAATATAGGGAGAATGGTTTTGTGAAACAAATCCATGGCTAAATCAAAAGGTAGGTGAAGGTTATAGGTTATATTCATACAAAAGGGGACTTGCTTTATCTGCTTGGAATAAAATATGTTTTCTCATATAGAGGAAGCTTCCTGATTTTGAGAAAACAGTTTCTAGTTTGCATTTTCAATTTTAAATAGTTTGTTGCTAGTTTGTCTAGTGTTTTATTAATATTGATATTAAGCTTCCATGTTGTACAATATGCAACATTTTGATACTGGGGCATTAGGTTTGAAACCTTTTACACCATTTTGTGACTATTTTATCAATATACACGCTGTTTCAGCAAGTGAGTTACATTGTAACTTGGAAATACTATAAGAATCACACTATAAGAAATGTCCGTGATCTCGTATGGACCTTTAACGAGGCGCACCTGGACTGCTAAGTCAATGCGTTTCCCGTGGATATGCTCATATCATTCTTGAAACAAATTGTACACAAAGTCTACAAAACACACACAAACTATGTTCTGCTAGCAATGATAATTAGCAATATTCCGTATAACTTTCATACACTTTTACAACCAGCCTCCCAGCACCTCAAACATTCTCCAGTAGTGTTGAATTGTGTCATATACATGTATGAATAGCGTCATGGTATAAACGTCGATACTCAATAACTTTACTCCATACCATGTGGTACAAAGGTAGTACCATGCTATGTATTGAACAGGTTAACCCCTTAAACCCAATAATTATTCAAGCGTATAACCTTGATCGAATCGGTGTCTTTTCAGAACGTGTACAGAAAGGACCGAAGATTATGCGAATGCCGGTAGATAATGGCCTCATAGTACAATCCAGGCAACACGTTAAGTAAGCAACGTTTGTGTTTTAAATTGGAGAAACAAACAAACGGCAACAACAACACATTAACAGCCCAACTTTATTATACAATTTATAGCAAATTTTCATCAGGACATTTAAATTTGATACTGGCAAATTTTAGGGATTTGTTTATTATAAAATTAATCATATTTAATATTTTCAATGTGCTAGCGGTAGATCTACTATGAACTCAGTCACCATTTTTAAATGTAAAATATAATATCTAATATCAGTTATTTATTATATATCTAATAAATCTAACTAATCGACAATCTGCATTTGTACCACGTGACCGTCCAATAAATTCCCGTATTGGATCCAAAAAATATATATTAATTTCATATTGGACGGTTAGGTACATGTGCACTAAACGATGCTACTATGGTTTCCGATTTCAATCTCTAACGAATTAAAGACCGGGAACCATGCGTGCATAAAGACGCTTGTTAGTATATGTTTAAAACTGCTTGTAAAGCGTCTAGCTGACCAGGAAACGTTGTTTTGTTTTGACAGAAGTCAAAATGTTGACAGATGAAGACATTTCTGATTTTATCGACGGATAAATCGAAAGATATATAATAAAAAAGTTATTATACATTTTACTGTACAATACGGAATATATTTACATTTTTTTACGCTTGACAAAAGGTTACATTTGAAATATACAGGATTTAAAATATACAGGAGTGTTAACTTAGAAAACAGGAAACACAGAATGTAAGACGACAAAGTAGACACAATAATTCCATGAACTCAATCAACATATTAACTACATATTTATAAACATACACAAACCAAATCAATGTTCACATTTGATTAAACCAAGGAAAACCAATAAATAAAGCTAAATAACAAATAAATAATATAAATATCATGATAAAACAAACGTTAATTTACCAAACTTTCTATATCTATATATATCATAAATTTATTACATGTAGCCTGCAATCTATCGCTACTGCAATCACTTTAATTAAAAAAATAGAAATGTAAGAAAAACAAGTACCAAACATAATTGTACATTTGTCATATTGTGCATTATGTATGAAAAATATAAATATCACACATTTTCCCTTGTCTTAAGGTACTGGAAATATGTTTTCTGAAAAAATAGCAACAGAAAAGTAAAACAACAACAAACTTAAACAAATGTTAATAGGTAATCAGCAAATAGTTAAAAGGTCATCAGTATTTACTTAAAATGTAAATAAATGCCACAATTACATGTATATAGAGATTGCGAATATACTACATGTAATTCATCATATACATAGAGAATCAGCTATTACAATGGATACTGGATTTATTTACTTAATTGGTCAGACTTTTTAGAAACAACGTTATTCGATTTAAGGTTTATCTATTGATACATACAGCATTGCTATGAGCCATAATACTTTCCACTGCTTAATAGATGTAAAAGGGATATTTATTGTGTAATTCTGTAAAGTGTTGTTTTAATCATTTGGTGTTTCTTAAAGATAGAACCAAAACATGCAATCATGTCCTTAAGGTAAATACACAGAAATGGCAAAAAATGTACACCAGAAGTTAAGCTTGCCTACCAATAAGCATATACCAACATACATCTTACTGGGCAATATCCGAATGACCTTAAATAGAAAGGTTAGTTGTTTAAACAATAGCAATACACTCCTCACGTTCTTTCTATACTACTGTAACTATTTTACTTTATGTTGTATTTGTTTAAAATGATGTACCCTGTACAAAGCTGAATGAACAGTTGTTCTGTTCTCAAGAAAATATCTAAAGTCAAGTCTCGAAGAGCAAACTATTTTGTTATAATCATGAAGCATGTTTAAGCGACAAAAACATGAGTTACTTTCGGGTATTTTATTTCTTATTATAAATATTGAATATTCTTACAGTCAGCCTTATGCTTTAGGTTTGCTGTAAAAGATTATTGAACCCAAAAGGAAAGACCAGCTTAATTTAAACTAGCCAATACCTTTAGTAAGCAACTTTCATGCTTCAAATTGAAAAAATAAACAACACAAAAAGGTAACCAAACTGTAGTGGCGTATTTTTACAAAGGTTATACATTTGTACATGCTATCAGAAAGTGGTCTAAGTCATTAAACCTAAGAGAGTAAATATATATTGTTTATGAAACTTGCGTCAAATCTAAATGAAATTGTTTTGAGCCTTGAGGTATCACTTGTTTTTTTACAGCTAATTCTCTCTCTTTTTTTAAATTAACCCCAAATTAGCTAGAGACCTTGTAGGTTAGTAATCTTATACTATTCAAAAGAAATATAATCATCTATATTGTTGTGTTGTTAACTGTCATGAATATCGATAATGTTATTTTACTGATTACTAATGATTTTTCTACAAAATATGACATTAAGTGAGTGTTACAGTCTCAATTGTTCTCTCTAGCTAAAATTGTAAATTTTGAAACATATATTAATATATTACATTGTATATTAAAAAGGGAGGTTACGCAGTGAAAGAGTAAGGTTGCCTAATTTACGGAAGAAAATGGAATTCCATTACAGAACCGAACCAGTTTATTATTATCTATAGGACGGAACATCCACAGCAGCACTGCTGGGGATAGTCCGGGGCGTAAACCCTCCGCTCATTTCCGTACACCCAGTACCTCGTACTGACATCATCCCAGGTATAGGCGACTTCCGTTACCGGAACCCCACGAAGCGTCTGACGCTGGAAGAAATAAACACACCGACTTGACAACACTGGTACAACGATAGTTTACAATACTAAGATAAGTTGTTGAAGGGAATATTACTTCAAACAACAAAGCGTAATAATATGAGTAATGCAATTAAGTTCAAAGTACTCAGTCGTTTAGCCTTACGTTTGTTGGTAAATGTCGTGTCGGTCAGATTGTCATATATGTATTAAAATTTCCCAGATTTCTCAAGATGACTATATTATCTTAATTTATGTCATTAAATGAAATGAACTCAAATCGTTAAACAAAAATCAGTTTTACTACAATTAAAATAATGAGAAGGAAAACGTGTGTATATATTTATATTTTCCCGATCTTAAATATAGAATTACAGAAAAAACAGGTTTACGACGTTACATCGTTTTCTTACAATTTTCCTTTTGTGTGTGTGTGTGTGTGTGTGTGGGGGGGGGGGGGGGGGGAAGGAACCAGCGGACAGGCATGGCCTTTTAACGTGGACAGTAATACATTTGAAGAGTAAACTATGATAGCTTATTAAAATGGTATTATGGTTTAGATACAATTTTCATGCTTACATACAATAAAAGAGCGAAGTGAATTCCAAGCTTTTCATACAAAAAGCAACAAACTGATTGATTACATGTATTACCTGGTTAAGAATTCTCTCGGACGGCCACTGGCCCCTGTGCGATGCCACGAGTCGTTGTGAGTTGTTGTTGATCTCAGGAACAGGATATGACGTAATAGGCCACACCTGATTGTGACATTTGATTATTTTTTTCCAAATAAAACACAAACGAAATGCATGTATCTTATATTTTTAAATAACTGCTATTTTTTATTTTCACCAAATTTTAAACACATTTGTACATTTTGTACTTATTTAAATTTAACACTTTTATCTTAAACAAAAAAGTAATAAATATAAAAAAAACATGCTTGAGGAAAACTTAAAACACAACGCGTTACATTTTTTACAATTTAGTTGAAAATAAAATAATTTTCGAAGTTTTTATATTGTCTATTAAAAGCTGCTTATATTTTGAATTTAGATTTATATCACATTTTAGTTGAAGGGTCTAAAACACTTATTATCGATTTGTTTATGAAAATAGTACCGTTTATTCGAGAAATGAATAAAATCAAGTACAGTGTACATGTACCTGTATCTGTTGGTCTGGGAATTTGAAGTTATAATTTGGTTGAGTTTAATAAAATCGCTTATTCGATGTTCAAATACATCTGGTACCCATCGTTATTGATCCAGTGAAATCTGAAGTTATAATTTTGTTGAATTTGTAAATATCGCTTTGTCGATTTGAAAATACTTTTATGTACCTGTTGTTGTTGGTCCTGGAACACAACGGTTCCTCCCACGGTTCGGATAAGCTCGTCTGGCATGTCGGTTCCCTCGAGGATAAAGTCATCTTGGTGGTTAGTGCTGGAAAAATGACAAAAGCAAACACAAACGCACATTAATATCTGTTTGTGAAGACCATAACGCACAAATGCGGATGATCATTGTCTGTTAACTCGATTCCAAAATTTGGAATAATTTGAGGAAAGTAAAAACAAGACAAGACACACAACAATAACATACTGCTATACTCTTTAGGATTAGACAGACAAAAAAGAAATTAAATATCATGCTCTTTGTAAAAACCCATGACTAAATATACATGTAATAAACAAGACGTTACTCACTAATGCAATCTTGAGTTTCATGAAACGTGTTTTTACTTCGATATACACGTAACGACATAGTGCAGCTCACAACATTACATATTTCTTAAGATTGTATACGTCAACGAATTTCGTAATGTTATAAGCACTTGTCGACAAAATGAGTAACATAAATGCAAATTAATCTAGTTGATACACAAATGTTATCTACTGATTGGAGAAGTACTGAAGTACTTAAATTCTCTAAACGGCATATTGTTAAGGTTCCCGAGGATGACGATACTCACAAGGCGACCTTGAGTTGGATAAAACAACGCAGCATCCTGTAGCCCTCACACTCCTTGCACGTGATCCGCCCATCTCCACCACACGTGTTGCAACTGAAAGGGGAATTGTTAATCGAGTGTTTGATGCGCTACCGAAGCCGTAAACGAAGTATGTAATGATTCCGAGAAACAAAATTGAATGTAATATGCTCGGTTTAAAAACTTTCTTTTGTAATGAAAAGACATTTTATTTTGTAGAGGAACAACAGAAAACCTTTCGTTTTGCTGAATGTCTCCTGGGCCGCTGCAGCGCGAACAAATATTAGAATGTAATCGATGTATTGACATGTAGTTACAAATGTTATTTATATATTATATATATATATATCCTACTTCTTATCGTTTGTGGATAACATTTTTATTGTTGGGAAATATTTAAAATACAAAGCAGTACTTGCTTCCTATTTCCCTATTGCCTCTACACTTTTGTTAAAGACGTTATATTCCTTTAATAAGATAAAGGAGTGCGGAGCGCCAGTTTTATACTCTTTTCTAGAATATCAGAAACATATCAGAAAAATAGTCTAAATAAGCTGCCTTAAAACATATTCTATTGACATCGCCACTATTGGCCTTTATATATACGAATCTCGGAACAAAAATATCAAACGATTTGTCAAATGAATAGATTTTTTCTAAGACTCCCGTCTCAAACCTACCTCCTCCAGCCCGTGCCGTGGCACCAATTACAGTGGTCGTGGACGGGGTTGCCGTGTGGATCATGGCCATGGTTCCAACCTCGTCCATCACAAGTGTTACACCGGAGCTTACCCCGCATGTGGCATCGCCAACACTCGTTCCATCCCCGCTGTTTACAGTGATTGCAGGGCTACAGCAAAAGAAACGTTGTTGTTTTAATGGTATTTAAACCCTCTTTATTTGTGTTTCTAAATCCAGACAATCCAATAGTTTGAAGTTATAAGTTGTCGGATTGTGGGTTAACACGTAATAACGTTTGAATAGTAAAGAGTTCTCTTATATATACAAACTGGATATTTGCACTTTTAAGAACCAGTATTAAAAATATTATGCTCATTGGGTTCGAAGAGAGAAGAGAGTTTGTTTTAAGATAAAGTGTTTAATACGCAGTGCCTTATTGGTTTTGTAATTTTAAATAGTTAATTGCAATAAGTGCATTCGTTTCATGGGAACTAACACCAGTAACATTAATTTGTTATTAGTGACAGCTGCATTTATCACCTTCTCTAAAACATCATTTAAGAAAAATGGCTAAAGACGGGAAACATAGGTAATGTTCATAATTAAAACCTAAATTCATAGAAAACATAAATGACGCTTACCAAAACAACGGATGTATGTGGGACGTCTATTTTGATCACGTGGGTAGTGAACATCTGATTGGGTTGACACGGGATGGCCCAGGGTGGGGGTGGAGGTCCGTTCTCAGGTCCGTCTACTGGACCACCCATATAAGGAACACGCTTGGGCTTCGTTGTACGTCCCTCTCCGAAGGTCTCCAACGTGTACTGTGAAACATGAACAAATTAAATACAGGAAATGTCACAGAGGTTTGACATGTAAGACGGCACAGAGAGTACTTCGTGCTTTAAACAAGAAAATAAATATCCTGGGAACTAGACACCCACTTTCATAATCTGCTTAGCTATGCGGATAGGAACTAAACTATTTGTTACTTTGCCCTCTTCCTTGTTGCCTTCTACATCTTTTTGCAATTCCAAACTGCATTAACATCGGCATACTCGGTTTCTTTTGTTAAAAATACTTCGCCCAACAGCTGCGAATTTTTGCATGGTATATTTTAATAACAGAAAGCTACACTTTTTACCGCGGCATACTCGGTTCTTATCTCAGAAAAGGGTCTCAGCGCTCACCGAAAGGCTGCAATTTCCTGCTACAGTATTGTCTCCATTACAATGCATTCCATAAGAGGCCCTGCTTTCCAAGCGGTGCCCATGAAACATTTACCGTTATTAGTGTAATAAAGTAAATCGCACCCATACAAATTGTACAACGCTATAATGGGCATATTTGGTGCTTGCATAAGTTTCTTAAAAGTCTTCATAAAAGCATTATGTTAATTTATCGATATTTCAAGCGAAATGTTCACGTTATGAATATTGTAAATATACTGAGGAGTGCATCTAAAAGATGGTGAATGCGTACTTAGATACAATGGTATTTGGCGATAGCGTCCCGAGATAGACTTGTAGCGTTCATTTGGTGAAAAATGGCGGATTTTCGAACCATTTGATGTTGCAAAACGGCAAGTTAGTGAGCGAAATTTACCACCGAGATTGCTGGGAAAGGCCCAAGTTTCCGTTTTTACGTATTTAGATGATTAGACTTTTTGATAGCGTTCTGCCAATTAAAACGTTTAGAAGACCTCACCCCCAATGAATAAAAAAACAAACAAAGAAACAAACAAACTAACAAACAAACAAACAATAAATAAATAAATAAGTAAACAAACAAACAAATTAAACAATACCTACATGAAGAGCCGTAATGCCTTTTGTCTTTGAGACCTGCATTTCCTTCGCAGGTTTGCTGCCATAGCAACAGTGTTCACTCACGTGCTGTATCATGGCCGCTCGACATGCTTCCTCGTCCAGGTTTGCTAAACTATAAATTTAACACTGGTACTGTACCACGTTAATTTAAATAGTGAAAGAGCCAGAAATAATTCAAATTTACAGAATCACTTTATGATTTGTTTATGAGAGAAACGAAGTGCGCTAAAATGTTCAAGAACGCTTTGTGGTGAAAACAAAAACAAAGTCCAGTCAAAAAGTTCGAGAAGGTGTATAGGTAAGAAACAAGTCTTTTTGGTGAGAACGGAGGGTCAGTCACATAGTTCCAGTTTATGCTCTGATGAAAACACATTTCAGTCAAAGCTTGAGACGGTGTATATGTAAAAAATAAGGGGTCACAAAGTTCTAGACGGTGTATATGAAAGAAACAAGGGGTCACAAAGTTCTAGACGGTGTATATGAAAGAAACAAGGGGTCACAAAGTTCTAGACGGTGTATATGAAAGAAACAAGGGGTCACAAAGTTCTAGACGGTGTATATGTAAGAAACAAGGGGTCACAAAGTTCTAGACGGTGTATATGAAAGAAACAAGGGGTCACAAAGTTCTAGACGGTGTATATGTAAGAAACAAGGGGTCACAAAGTTCTAGACGGTGTATAGGTAAGAAACAAGGGGTCACAAAGTTCTAGACGGTGTATATGAAAGAAACAAGGGGTCACAAAGTTCTAGACGGTGTATATGTAAGAAACAAGGGGTCACAAAGTTCTAGACGGTGTATAGGTAAGAAACAAGGGGTCACAAAGTTCTAGACGGTGTATAGGTAAGAAACAAGGGTCACAAAGTTCTACACGGTATATACGTAAGAAACGAAGGGCAGTCACATAGTTCGAGTTTAATTACTAATGAAAACGAGGGGCAGTCACAAAGTTCGAGACGACGTTTATGTAAGAAACGAAGGGCAGTCCTATAGTTTGAGTTTATGGACTGGTACATAGTAAGAGTCAGTCACAAAGTTCATTTATGTCCATCGGTGAGGAAAGAGGGGCACTCACAAAGATCGACAGTGTATTGGTAAGAAATGAGGGGCAGTCTCACATAAATTTAAATGGTGCAGTGTAAACAAGGGACTGTCACATAGCAAAGTGCAGTCACTATGCTGCAGAACATGTATCGTCAAAGAACGAAGAAAAATATGCTATAAATAAGAACGTGAAAGGGATTCTATGAAAAACACAGTATAATAAAATGAACAGGCGTTATCGACAAAGGAACAAATAAAAATCTATGTAACATGAAAAAGTGATTAAAACACCATGACGTGATTACATCGCAAATGCTTAAGACAGCGTACAAACTTTCATAACAAAAACAAACGGTCTCGAACAGAAGATATGTGCAACGTCCAGGTAATGCCAGCTATTTGTTTAGGGTCTCATTTTGTTAATATGAGCTGTTTGTCGCCATAATAACTTTGTGTGAATCTTTCCTTAAAGCCAAAAAGCTATGTTTGGTTCTTGTAATTTTGGCATTAAAAACCAACGATAAGGAGTATAGTATATAGTGTGCCGATCAGATGCCAATGCTTGTAGAGTTAGTCCATTCAACGGAGAGATCAGATTTAGGGTCATTAGGAAAAACTACAGCATGTACACTTTAAAAGAATATGACTTCAAAAATAGAAACAAAAACCTCTAAATCATGCCGCCGACACTATACTTACTCGGTGAATGTCATTGGCGGAGGATTACCCTGCGGTGGAGGCATTGGCGGGGGTGGCAACATCACTGCAAGTATGGACAATTAGGTTAGTAAATATATACTAATTGTTTTATAGTTGTCCGTCATTTTACTGGAAAACTAAACTATAAGTACAATGTAATCAAGAACATTCAGTCACAGCCATTTTACATGAATCTCTTTAAGTTCGTATTGCAGTTTGTAACATATGAAAAATATATCATACACAACAATAAAAACAAATAATTAGTAGAACTAAAAATAATCAATAAAATATATAAATTGTTTAATAAAGAGAAAAACAAAACAAAACAAAAACCAAAAGAATAGAAATAAGAAAATATAGTAAACCAACACTAACAGTTAATCAAAATCCAGGGCTCCAGATACTACAGTGAGAAACGTTTCTCCTTCGCAGGATGCTTTAAATATGTGTGTACCTACAGAATATATTTAGTGCGTGACATATTAGTAACTATTGCAAATTATCACATCTTATTGTAGTCATCTGTCCAACATTCAGTGACCATGATGCATATCTTCATTATCTTGATATTATTACATGTATACTGTAAGGGCCAATAGTCATGAGTATAAAATAAACTATATATTTATCTATATGTGAACCCTTATCATATGTGATATTTTTTATGTTTGGTAAGTTTCGCCGCATGATCATGGAGTTCCACGATGCCAACATAGAACGAGATGCAACAAAATGACGTCCTAATTATAACAAAGAAATCAACACGACTTATGAACTACGAATTTGGAAAAAGAACTGGTCGCATTTTCTGTCTTTTAAATTGCCAGCTCATATAATTCTTTTCGTCAAGAGACATTTTCCCGCTTGTTGTCGTCGTCATATAATGCAACATCGTCATCTTTATCTACACTTACCCAGACATGGGTACATGTATCCAATAATTGCTTGACGTCGTCAAGGTGGCCGTAAAAACGTCAGTAAAATGTTCCTAAATTTCAAACAAATATGTCGACATGAACATACTTGGTGGTCTTCCGAAACCAACATTCTCATATCCGGCCATAGGAGGGTAGGCGGGATCGTTGGCCGCAACGGGCGGTGGTGGTCCGGTCCCTTCCTGCATGGGTGCTGAGTTCGGGTCGAACTGAGGAGGGGGGTCCATACCAGGTCGCCATTCTGAAACAGACGGAAAGGTTATAATAATAATAATAATAATTATTATTATTATTATTATTATTATTATTATTATTATTATTATTATTATTATTATAACTCATGTGAATGGCGCTATCATTTTTCGTTTTTTCTATTTATTATGTTATTTGTCATGTTGTAGCCATTTGAAGCTTCTGTTAGATCTTCTCAGTCAGAGAGAAGTGCAGCGGGATATGGCTGATCTGGATCTGCACTAATGTTGGAAAGAGCTGTGTTAATGTTTCATGGTTAATGGACCGAAAAGAGTACACAACTAAAACGGCACGTGTATACCCTTGTTTAATTTATACTTTGATGTACCTAATTATCTTTTATTTTTGAGAATAATTTCTATTACATGTATCTTTATAATTATTTCAGATGACTGTTGTAATATTTTGGTGAATATTTCAAGTAAAACGTGATTTAATCAGCAGATGGCGTACATTTGTTGATGTTTAAGCCGTACTTACACCCGTGTAGTAACAATGTAGTCGATGCAATTCAGCTGAAAACAAGAAACATATGGCAAAGAAGACAGAAAAAGAAAGAATAGCGATGACGTCTTCTTGCGCCCGACTTTAGAAAGGAGTACACTGATAAACGTAGATTGAAACCCGTCAAATATGAAACAAGGCCATGTTAACATTTGAATTGAACAATTTGCCACACGCAATGTGCACTAAAATCAATGAAACAAGCATGTACCAAGACTCAGTTGGTAGTGCATTACACTGACACACGTGTCAACTGTTTTACAAATGGTGTCCTTTCCTGACAAAAAAAGTTAAATTAATTAATTCTATTAAACCGTCTTTACTTACATCTTACCTCTTTACACTTCTAGCAATCGCAGACCGTGAACGCGTCTTCCTTTCATGTCCGATATTGTCAGCGTATTCTAGTAAATATATTGTCAGCCAGATTCAGCCAGATTCTAATCATACCTCCTACTTTTTGTATGTGTTTTACTACAGTTTTGTCTTCTACATCGTTTTCATTTTTGTATTGACCACTCATACGTTTAATCGAAAAAATACAGTTTCTAGTATTATGTAATGTAATATTACTATATTAATTAGTTTTCAGTTAAATAATAATTGGTTATAATTGGTTAGTTAAAGACATCGTGCCGTTTAACTAAGCTAAGTGCAAAGGATAACCTAAAGAAGGACTAAGAATGACAGGACTAATAATCAAAACAAGGAAATATACTACGATGCACGGGAAAGTAGTAAAATAGTAATAAGGAGACATGATCCAGGACAGTAGTTAATTCATACATCAAAACATAAGAAGAAATCCTGGGACACAGCGCTGGTCAGAAGACACGATTAGCAATAAAAGTACTATTTTTAGCTTTTATTAATACTAATAACAGATATGATAGGCGTAGGCAGTGCAATTAACAAAGGACATGCGCAGTCGGAGTAGAGTATATATTTTTGGGTCATGGGGCGAAAGAAGAGAAGGAATTGAGATAGGCTAGGGAGAAGGAGGGTAGATCTGGACGAGACCGAGAGTGGATGTGGACGCCTTAGAGAGAGGTATTCATGCCTCACTGTTATTAGATTGTAAAATGTAACTTTAATTAATAAATTTGTAATCATGAGATGATGTTGCGTTTCTACTATGGTGCCCCGTTAAGCCACAATGAAGATTCGGTGAGGGTTGTAATGTAATATTACTATATTAATTAGTTTTCAGTTAAATAATAATTGGTTATAATTGGTGAGTTAAAGACATCGTGCCGTTTAATTAAGCTAAGTGCAAAGGTTAACCTAAAGAAGGACTAAGAATGACAGGACTAATAATCAAAACAAGGAAATATACTACGATGCACGGGAAAGTAGTAAAATAGTAGTAAAGAGGCACGATTAGGGACAGTGGTTAATTCATACGTCAAAATATAAGAAGAAATCATGGGACACTGGTCAGAAGACACGATTAGCAATAAAATACTATTTTTAGCTTTTATTAATACTAATATCAGAAATGATAGGCGTAGGCAGCGATATTAGCAAAGGGGATGCGCAGTCGGAGTACAGTATATATTTTTGGGTCATGGGGCGAAAGAAAAGAAGGAATAGAGACAGGCTAGGGAGAAGGAGGGTAGATCTGGACGAGACTGAGAGTGGATGTGGACGCCGTAAAGAGAGGTATTCATGCCTCACTGTTGTTAGATTGTAAAATGTAACTTTCATTAATAAACTTGTAATCATGGGATGGTGTCGCGTTCCTACTATGGAGCCCCGTTACGCCACATATAATTATAAGCCTTGTGAACTTCTATGAAGAAGGTAAATCAATGCGGCTGCCAGATTTATTATGTTATTAAGTTAACAACAAAAATAATAACTCACCATTTGTCCCACAATAACACCAAACCTTGTAATTGGTATCGCAAAATTTATCCTAATGTATTCTAAATAATGCTTCTTTACTTGGTATAAGTATATAAGAAGTATGTTAATTTTAATTGAATAATGCTGTGTGTATTAATCTGACTGTCTCTCAGCGCGTGGATTTCAGACCAATTAGGGACAAAAGACTTAGCGCGGAAAGGCCTAATTGGCTGAAGAAATGGATAGTTCAAAGCGGTCTAAATTACATATTACAGTAAATAGTTATAAAAACAATGTTGCTATGTTGCAACAAATCAAATTAATGATTTTAATTCTAGTAAAAAATAAATAAATAAATAAATAAATAAATAAATAAATAAATAAATAAAAAGTTCATTTTTTGAAGATAACAAACAATGACGCTCAGTGGCAAGTTTTTATTATTATTATTTTTTTTATTATTACTTATAGTAAACGAGTTAGTCTTTTGTAGATTTGCTACGGCAAAAGAATACCGCGTTTGTTTTGACGGATACGACAATAACAAAGTTACAGGATACGACTTGAATGATGATACGAAGTAATGTCCAAAGTTGACGGCTGTGTACACTGTGACTCAGAAATGATATAATCCCGTGCCGTATATGATCTACAAAATTGGCAAACATGTAAATTTAAACAAAAAGGTTTTCTGTATTATGTTACATTTTATTTTGGCATAACTTTTAAAGCAGCGGCTTACCTTGAGTTAAACTAAGGTAAATGACACATAGAACTTCACGATCCACACTTCCTAGTTATATTAATTATTGCGTAAGTTTATGGCGGATCAGAGTACAGTTTATGAATGGCGTATACATCGGAGGTATATTCCTGCATGCGGAGATATACTAGGTTTCTGAGCTTCAAGGGTTGAACGAGAGAAACCTGTCAGACGCTTTAAATTATCTAAACATAAAGACAACAGAATGTGATTAAGCGTGTCTTTATTTAATCCAGTGGTTTAAATTTCTATTTAATCCACCATTCATCGTTTATAGCAAGTTATAAATATGAGGATTTGTCGGCTGTTTAGGAAATTATTGAAGCTACTCCGCTTTATAAACGTCACGGTTATTGAACCATATGATAGTATTAAAATAGCGTGCATTACTTGTTCCCTATTGAAGCCTTTTAGAAAAGTGAAACTAAAATATAAAAAAGAGTTTACTTTCAAGCATACACCATATAGAATACTATTTTAAAAGGCGATACCATCATCCAAAGCTCAACAATTATTCTTAAAAATGGGTCTTACAAGAAAGACATTTATGAAAAGATGACATGTCCTTTTTGAAGATATGTAGAACGGGGCGTTTAAGCGTCACGATCGGAGACAATAAAGAATACAATATATTGTAATTCTAGCTCCTGCCGCCATGTTGATACTATAACATTAAGCCGACAATTGATTACATTTGTGTAAACTTCAAGTTCCAGATCAGCAAGCTCTCAGCTCTGATCAGTATCTACTGTATCTCTTACAATGTAGTGACTATGGGTTAAGCAGATATTTACCTAAGAAATTTGTATTATCGGGTATTTAACTCAGAGTTTGGTATTTATATCTTGAAACAAACGAAGCAGACTAAAGATTATGTTCTTTTTAAATACGAGTATATCACATCGACACGATTATGATCATTATATATTGACGTCCAGCTATTTTGGTGTCAGAAGACCTCAGACAAATTCTTGCGCGTCGCAGGTCAGCTGGCAGTGAACCTTACTTGAATTCCTTCGCCCAGGACGGGATTCAAACCTACGCGGTAAAAGCTGCGCAGTCAGAGAAATAAAAAATTGGTGACTCTACCACAACTACTTACAAATATGACCGTTTCTAAACAGTGTCGTACACTTTATCTCCTGTCTGGTGTATTTGTGAGCGACCCGTTCTACATGTAATTGTTCATTATTTGCTTGCAGCTTCACAAAATGACACCACTACATATTTCTTTAGACTAAGCAGCAACTAATATGGATCCTGATCAAACAGCTCCAAACTGCTGGCTGATCTAGATCTGTACTATTGGCATAAGCCTTACCAATACGTGTTTAATATGCCAGTGAGTAAGATATGTCTCTCCTACAATGCTAATTGCTTGCATTAAACAAGTCGATAAAATACCCAGGGTACTTATTTATGGATTATAAATACACGAATCAATGCTGTAAGACAAGGGCTTTGAAAAGAACTGCGTATTGATTTTTACGCCACATTCAATAATGCCCTATATTAAGAACTACTCATGAACTGATTATAATTAAATAACAATTAGGAGGTGAATGCTTCCATAGAGTTAAAGGTTCTGTTCTACAGTCAAACTGACCAAACTTAAGAACAGTTTTTAAGCGTTACGTTCAGTTAAACCTTATCAATAATGTACTTTTAATTTAAAAAAAAACAAAAAACGATTACAATATAACCGGTTTATGTAGAGTAATCTTTCACTACTCTCACACATACCTCTGCAACAGTCTAATGTCCCTAATGCCAAAAATCTGGGCGAAACAACAACATGTTTAATATGTTTTTGAAGGCTCGTGTTTATTGTCCAATAAAATTACTGATATGTTTGGTCTTAAGACTTTAAATCACTTAAATATTTTAGCATAAGTTATGACACTATCGATTTTATTTTCGTACGCAAGAACGTTTAATGGGTAAAATAATAGGGGCTTAAAACTTCCCCTTGTCTTTCTCCGGACATCCTGCTACAACTTTTACAAACTCGTTTAGCTTCTTAGAACATAAAAGGACAAGAACAATTAAAGCTTACAATAATGTATTGCAACGTAACAAAGCCCTAATAACAATACTGGCCTACTCTCGGACAAAATCACCAAAGCTAATGTGTCGACTCGCAAACTAATCTTTTTCTTTAACAGCTTAACAAAAGTATAAATTGAACTAATTGTTAAGGTCATGTCAAGTTCAATAGAATTAAATTACGTGGCAATGAATTAGAGTGTAGTTTTCGCAACTTATGTTCATATATTTAAACATTAAAAAGGTACAACGACGTTAAGCTTTCCTTAGTATAGTACATATTACTTAGAGAAGAAATATTTGAATTTGTTTTATTTACTTTACATTTATGTATGTTATTTAATATGTATACCTAAAACTAAAACGTATGTTGTGACAGACGTAAATACTGGTACATAGCACCGTCAAAATATCGCTGATTGCTATTTTTTGGAAGTTTTTAGCATTTTATAACGTGTTTCATTGCTTTTATGTCTCAACGTAAGAAGTCCACAACAGTGAAGAGAATATTGTATTTGAGTCCGTTGCACTTCGCTATGTGTTTGTTTAGAATGCAGTAACATAAAAAAACAATTAACAACCCCCAAAACAAATGTCAAACACATCTGTAGGAGTAGCGATTATCCACCACGTGAAGATATCATATATCTACTTAAACGTGACGGTCTATCGTTCTAAAATTGGAATTTCTAGAAAAAGCAGACTTTGGTAATTTAAACATAGCTTTTACCCCGATTAATGTATGCTATTTTTACCACGAAACGTTAACCCAATAAAATGACAAAGATCTCGAATATTAAAACTAATCCATTGTTTGCAAAATCGATTGATCCGGCTCTGGCATAACGTGTAGATTTTGATAAGCCAGCTCAAGATGTACACAATTTACTGTTGAGTCTCGATCAATAGATTTTGTTACCCTTGCATCTAGTTATCAAACTGAACTGGACTTCTTCATTGACACAAATGTCTTACAACAAAACATGAATATTAGCATGGCACATGAGTTTGCAAATAACTAAGTTTTTTTTTAAATTTCTTATAGTATTTGTAGAATGATAATGGTTCAAGAAAACCTATCGCCCTCTATACACAGGGGCCTACAGATATACCAGTAATCATCAAAACAAGTGTGATATATAAGACATATCCTTAAGCTTCTTACAATTTATAGTCTATCAATCACGCTTTTATTTGCTGATAACGTTTTGATGTACATAGATCTGTTAAATGAGTAAAAAACATGTATAGCATTTAATGAATACCTGCATTAGTTCCGTATGTTTTATTGTATTTCAATGTCTACATTCTTGTCTACGGTGTCGCCTTGCAATAATGTAATAACACAATAGAGGGAAGTACAAGAAATTGTCAACAACAGCAGCAACAACAACAACAACAACAACAACAACAACAACTAGTAAGACGATGCAGACCACTGCAAAAGTCAGAACATAAATGTATGTCCAGCATAAGAACCTTTAATGGCGATTTTAAAATTTTCCGAGCAAACCAGTAATCAATTGTTTGTTGTTGTTGTTTTCGTTATTCTCTAAGATTTATTAAAATAACTTACGTTGGGGCGCCTGGTTGGGATTAAAACCACCTGAAAATAAACGAGTATATTTTTGGTAGGAACAACAATGTATGTATATTATTGTAATGCATTTGCTTAAATTAAAAGTTTGATTTAAAGAAAAACTGTGATGGTAGATTCCCATAAAGGTTATTATATACAAGATATATGTAATTAAATACAAAGGTCAAAAGAATGACAATTATCAAAACAAAAGTCTCATTAATATTTGTAGCCTAAAAACTGTCAAACAGTGGATAAATCAAAAAAGAAATCATATAAAAGAATACTGAGGAATTAAAAATAAAGACAGACGTGTTGCGAAATAATAGTAATAATGACCGGTCAAATGCTATAAATCTATATTTAAACAATACATTTGCTATGTTTTACATGGAAAATGTTGGTGATAAAGAAAAATCTTCAAAAGGAAACTATAGATAACGGAGAAGAACTCAAGATTCATGCACATCTACTAATTAACCCAGAAATATGACATTGTTCGAGTAAATGTAGGCCTAATTATTATAAAATATTGTACATCTTTATGACGCAAAATTGATTGAAAAGTACCGCAGCAAATTTATAAGCTAAAAGATCATGTCTTCACTATAAAATGAGATGAACACAGAGGAAATTTTAATTTGTACAATTAATATATTACAGATAATATATGAACAATCGGAAAAAATACGCTTTAATTTTACTATACCTGGATGAGCCATTTATAGTTCCAGCGGTCCCCCCGATGTAGTCCTTACAAAAGACACCGTGTTGAGTTAACCCTGATCGTTTTTTCTATACAAAGCTGCAACGTTACAGCCGTGTCCACAACAAACAGAAGCGATTGAAGTCCTCAATACACCCACAGTAAAACCTACCCCCCTGTATGTAAACCGGTGAAATTCTAGGACAATAGGGTAACACACGAGCCGATAGACTACTTCTATGTATGAATCGCTGTCTATTGATCCGTAAATGGTTTAATCAACTGATTCGAACGCTATTATTTTTTCGTTTGAAGGTTAAAAGACTTTGAGTGACTTTTCAGAGTGCAAACAAGGTAAAGTACATGTGATCAATTTAGATTTAAACCTTACCGTTGTATTTCATTGTATTTTACGTTAACACCATTTTTTGAATTTAAAACAACGGATGCCTTAATGACGTCACTGTTAAGCGTGACGCCGTCACGAGGAATAGTTCTTGTATATAACAAATATTATTATACAACAGTGTAGGCATCGTCGGTTATCCCCCGTTACATTACTCCGCTATGTTGCGTTATGTACCCGTGGGACAATTGGCTAGGAAAATCTCGTAGTCATGAATAATTAATGAGGCAGTTTCATTGGTGCCATAAGGAAACCACCATGGATAACTAGCCAATGAAATTACGTTTTATGTCTAAGGTTCGGTTTGCCATTCAAAATGGCGACCTCCATGAGTAAACATGTGCGTTGGTTCCTGTTTTTGGTAAGAAAAACCTAGTATGACGTCATTGAGATTGAAGAGTATTTAATTGTAACATGCGATTTCATTGGAAGAAGATTGGTCTCCCCTGCCTCATGCATATTCTTGAAAGACGGTATGTATGGAGTGTAACGGAAGAAAGTACTGTGGTTGCCGACGATGCAGTGTAGGTCGATCAATTGTTCTGGATTGTACATTTTGTTACATAATATATCCTTTAAATTGTCTTGCTTAGAACAATTCGACTATTTTATACATTCTTATCAGCTTGTTGTAATTTAATACATTAAGCTGACGAAGACTGTGAGAAACAGTCGAAATAATCTAAGTAAGAAAATATGTTCTGGGTTAAAGGATATTACGTAACCTTAGTTTGATAGTGTTGATGATTGTAAACTTAAAACAATGCGTAGAATAGCACAGCAAGAAAAGAGAGTGCATATGTTATAGCACTATAATTGCATGAAGAAACCCAAGGTTTTTATTATTATTTTACTTGGAAAAAGTCATTTTTGTCGAAGCAGACCTAGAATTCGAAGATAAGCGCTTGTGACATTTAAAAGTGATAGATTAACGTGTTGTACATTTGTTTTGTTACATCGCACCGATAATATAAAGGTTACATTGACGATATCCAGCTAAAGTTTGGTCGAGAAAGACCTCAAGATTAATATCTGGGTAAAAATCCCGGCACGCGACAGGTCCGCTGGAAGACCTGCCCAAATTAAATTTCACACCTCGACCCACGCAATCGATGACTAACTGCTCGATCAGGGGCTCCAATAAGTATTATGTAAATTTGTTTTAAAAAGTGCCTTAAACAACATTTACCGGCCTTTGCTCAATGTTTAACTAAATGAAGCATTAAGGCGTTTCATCAAATTGTCAATCGGTAATAATTGGTCATTGTTAAATAGAAAAAAGACAACAATACTATCAGGCAATCTCTTTGTTTATATCATATAAAACGTAAGCTGGTAAAAATATGTGGTTCAGTAATATTAACTCATTTTGATATTACAATATTTCTGATTTTCATTTATCTTTATTTTAAAAATCGGATTTGGCAAGAAATACGAAACTTAAGTCACTTCGAAATGTGTGTAAGTACCGTTCAAACATCCAATCTAAAGAAGTGTCTATTTTCTATTTGAAAGAAATGCACATTCATTTGTTTTCTCCAGGTAAAACTGTATCTAAAGAAATCATCATAATAACTATTTTTGTCTTATGTTCATCCCACTGCTCAATCCTATTTACAATGTGGCAGTTCCACAACATATAGTTTATATTCATGTTAGAGTCTGAAAGTTTTCAATAGTTAAAAAGGGGGAAAATAATGATATTTCCACATTAACTGTATACCAATTCCTCGGCCCATAAGGGAGATACAACACTGTACATTTAACAGTTTGAGTATTGTCCCTTCATATAGGAAAATAAAGGAAATCACATAAGTAAGATATTTGTGTTCAACAGAAGTTCTTGTGCATAAGTACTAAAACTCAGTTGGTTCGTAAGCGAATTTAACGTTTCAACCTACAATGTTGTCATAATTTGAAAACTATTCCTCACTTAAAGCAAATTATAACTTCAGAAAGAGCAAACACTCGTAAGTAATCATAAGAGTAGCATTAAGACACGTGACTTTTCATACGCAAATCTGTCCGCCATATTAATAAATTCCTATCTTTAGTAATTAATTGCTAAAGCTGTTTATATAGCTTGGTAAAATATCAACTTGACTTTGTATGTGTCTAGTTCAATTTAATAAACAACATTTGAACTAATTAACGCAATGATGTAACAAGAGATATAAACTAAATAAGTCAGATATTAATATATTACCTACAATGAATAACTGGCTTTATTGAACTAGTGGTTCTGTGTGCTCACGTCGCTTTAATGTATGTTTGTGATAGATAAGTTAGACGAAAAAGAGGATGACTTTTTAACCCTACCACTTCATGTTGTATATAACCTCATAAACACTCATTCACTTTTTAAAGTTGTACATGTAGTTGAAATTCAATAAAAATTAAAATTGATTACAATGTCTGCATCATTTGCATATTCAATAAGTTCGTAATTTGGAAGATAAATTAAAATAAGTTGTGTACCAAGGGCTGACTAAACTGTTTATCAACAACTTTGTCACGTTCTTTTAAATAGAAGGATCCATCCCATTTTGTAAACGTGTCTCGCTAAGACAAGCATACTATTTATATCTAGGAAAGTTCAGTAAAACACAACAAAATAGTATACATGTACTTATGTACCTGGATAAATCAATTTTATACGACGCATAAAATTGTCATTTATTTTTTGCACACCATTTATGCAATAAATAGATATTCTATATATAGAGAATACCAGGTTAGTGTTGATATAGATAAATGTTATCATGCGAGGCTAAGAAAATCAGAAAGCTTTAGTTTCTGCTTTCTTATTTTCGGGCCGAGCATGATAACATTTATCTATACCAACACTAACCTGGTATTCTTTTTATCCCACCATCAACAGCTTTTTTTCAAATGGATTAAAGAGGGAAATATTTTAATTTACCGCTACTGCTCCTCCCCTACATGATCTGACATTCTAATGCAATACACGAAATTCACGCGCGTGCATAGAGTAATTCGGCTATAAGAAATAATTATATTTTACAATTAAAAAATAAGACAGTAAACATGATATTTCTTTTATTTTATTTGCACTAGTTATAAGGTTGTAATTTTACTGATAACGATAATTAAAAATAACGGTTGGAAATTAACAACAACAAAAATCACACCCTCGTATAAAGTTATACATGTAGTGTGTAATGTCAAGGCCGTGTAACATTAAAGTTGCTACGCACATGACATAAAGAAACGCTAATTACATTCGAGGTTTGTGTGTCTTTGTGGTTTTAAAAAACAGTCTGCTCATTGATTTTAATTTTGTATGACATTGAAATTGTGAACATTGAATATAGCGTCATAAAATTGCGATGGGTGACTTGCGAAAGTTGGAGAAATGTTGGGATTGGAGGTGGTGTTATGGTGTTCATGTTTACGTCTAGAAACTGTGATTTATTCGGACCAGATTTGTGCAGTCAGCTGTATTTGATTCAACTAAAGACCGAGCTTTATCTAAACCAATTGAGTGTTCATCATGTAACCACATTTGATCATCAGGGTCTGTCCTCAAGTTAGACAGCTTATTAATGCTTTCTGATAATATATTCACAGATTCAAGATCAATTTCCTTCTCAAAAGTGTTAGGACTAAAGCCAAATTTTGCCTCGAAATCCTCGTAGCTTATCTCTACATCACTGCTAAGGTTTTCACGCAATCCTTTATCAAATTCTTTCAATACACACCAAATAACAATAGGGACTCGCATAATCTGACATTTTGACAGTTGTTTTTATTGTTGGAGACTACAAATTCGTATTTTTATTAATTTTATTACTATTCCTAAACAGTTTTAATCAGGTGTCAATATTACATGTCAAGATTTTGCGAGTTTTTGAAATGTGTACATTTTGGTTAATAAAACTTTTATATATTTTTTTTGATTACAACTTTTTTTCTGATATCATTGTTCAGTAGAACTGCGGAAGAACGCGATCAACTGTTAGCTCAGCTTAGATGCCGCTACTTAAATTTTCAATCCTTGAGGACAGAGATCGAGACCTCGTTCAATCCAACTTTTTAATACCCTTGTTTGCTCTATTTAACCAATCTTATTATTGTGGACATTTTTGGGGTGATCACAAGAATAATTCCGCGTTAAATAAGTTTCGTTTCAGGTAAATATTCCTGATCGTTTCGTTAAAAAAGTAGTCCAGCTTAGAGCAGGTGCGCGAATATCGGTTGATAAAGTTCATCTTTATCACACGGGATATATCAACCGATATTTTCAGAGATGGTGGGAAAAATCCATTAGGAGGCAGAACCTCGAGCTTTCTGATTTTCTTAGCCTCGCATGATAACATCTATCTATATCATTGTCATCGTAGTATACATGCGAAGAACTTCGGCTGTTTTTATTTGGAATTAAATAGAGCACTGTTGAGTAACCTAGCGGTTTGCCTTAAAATATAGGGTCTCTACCCGCGAGAACAATTATATTGCATTAAATAAAAAAATGATACATGTACTAAGTACACTTTGTAGATTTCATTTTCACACCATTTATGTTGCGCTGTGATGCTGTGTTAATATGTCAATATATATATGTTTAGCTAAAATGTCCAGTGGTTATATCCATGAGGAAACACGTTGCACGTGAACTACAAAACGGCCGCATGCATTTTCTTTCTTGAACATCATTAATACAAACACCCGTAACGTTATTTAACTATAATACATATGTTTACAAGATATCAAGATATCCATATCCAGAATAAATTAATCAAAATAAATAAAACGCGTTTGTTCATTTTTGTCCCCAAAATCTTCTTTATAAATTACACCAACATACGTGTGACAAAATAAAAGGAAAGTTATAAACATGCATATGTTAAATATATTAGGCCTACTCTTTGGTTTATTTGTGTTGTTTGGTCTTGTTAACTTTTATTTTTAAGGTGATGTTTTTATTTACTTTGATTGTGTTCGCAATAACGAATTCATCACTATCTTAGAACAGAATTAAAATGAAATACAATGTGTGTTCATCATGGGATAATATATATAAAATGTTTTGTCATAGCAAATGTAGCGCGTAAATACTGGTTTTGATTTTGTGATTTTAAACGGAGGATTGATAGTCGTGAAACGACAGAGTACTTTTTAATATTCTTGAAGAAAAACCTTTTAAAACATCCTCAGCATTATAGTGGTTCGTGCAACATTGCACGACGCAGTTATGGTCATATTGACAGCGTCCAACAACTATTGGCGGAGAAGGACTCCAGACAATGTTTTGGGTAGAACCACCGAAGAAACGCAGGTCAGCTGAAAAAAACAACTCCACGCACTATAATTTCTCGCCCCGGTAATCGAAACTACGCGCCGAGGGGCCGAAGCATTACAAGTCGGATACTCTAAATCCTCGACCAACGGCAAAAAAATGTGTTCATGTTCAAAGTCAATTCTGTTATTTTATATAGCAAGGCAGTATAGAATGTAAACATACTTAATATAGATCAACCAACAGAACAGAAAAAAACAACAACAACAACGTCAAAGTGAAATTTAAGGCTTTTGTTTTCATTATGTGTAATAATATTAATAAACCACTGAACAATAGTGATGCATGCATTTCATTCTAAAGAAAGATTACTCTTTACAAGAATAAACAGAAACACTTATCTCCATCTAACTTTAAATCGAGACGAAAATGCACAGTAGTTCGTTTTGGTATTTTTGTCGCAAAACAACACGCTCTGTGACAATTTCTATTTTATTCAAAGTTTATGCTATCCCCATATTCACTATATGCAATGCGTATATTTTGAAAGGGCAAATCATGCCTTATGTGTGTATATAGCTAACAAGTATTGTGGTATTTAATATCAACTCATCTATACCGTTAAATATTGGTAGTTCATGCTACAGGGACTGAAATTAAGCAAGTTTGTTGAATATGTCAATACTAACATGCAGAACCGAGTCATAACTAAAAGTGTGTTTTTCGACAGTAACATATTGAATTATACAAAATATTAATATTTTTACATGAACAATGAAATAACACTACCACGAAAAAACATATTCAATTAAGATGCAACCTACAATACCCTTTCCCACGTTCATGGTTCATAATAAGGACAGGTTACTTCCAGTAGTTACTTTCCCTTCTGAAAAAGTATTAAGTTGAACAATAAAGTCACACATTCAAAAGAAAACAAATCTACTCTTAAAATAATTATTGGTAATTACACAAGCAGCTACATTGTAGGCCTAATACAATAGACAAATATGGATTCTTTGCATAAGAGAGGTAAAAGTGTCAATGTATTGTCCCTGTGATTCTCAAGTATATATCTACTGAGAGTAGACAAGTCAGAAGGCAATATGGCAACGCTTGATAAAGATAGTCTTTTTTTCTCTACCACAAAGTAATTAGTACTTTATCAGTTTTAGTTAATATTGTTTCTTTTCCCCCCTGTTACAAAGGAAACGAACTTGTAAAATTGATAGACGGCTAAAGAATGCATTGTTAATATTGTTGCTGTTTTAGTTTCTGATGTTTCTGCTTTTTGTTAAAGTAATGATAATAACAATAACTATAACGATAATAATAATAATAATAATAATAATAATAATAATAATAATAATAATAATAATAATAATAATAATAATAATAATAATAATAATAATGAGAAGATAAAACAATCATTGTCACTATAATTACGACGATACGAATGGTGTTACTGTTGTTGTTGTTGTTGTTGTTGATGTTAATGCTGGTGATGATGAAATTACAGAAAAGATGTTTCCCAACTTGTTGTTGTCGTTAGCGTACTGATATGCCAGTTAGGATGTTATATCCTGTCGCATTTTTTTTTCAAAACTTGATTTTATTACTGATGTTTTAGAACAATGTTTCATAACTTCACTGAAGTTTTATTGATTAAGTTAAGTAATTGCCAGTTTATTATATTGTTTGGAACACTACTACATTCTCATTGAATGACACTTGTGTTCCCCGTTCGGAATCAGTCACCGAAATACCGTCCGACATCTTCGTCTTCGCCTTCTTTTCCGCAGCAAGCTGTGCATTCTTCTGTTTCACTTTCTTCTTTATCTTTGCTCTCAACTCCAGATGTCGCTTCATTTCCGGTGAAACGCGGCTATAGTGATCATAGTCCCGCTGAACCCGCTGCGGAAACAACGTCTTCCCAGTCGCTGTCGTGATAAACTCCAAATTTGCTTGGTCAATCTTGTGATCATAGTGATCCAGATTGATGTTGGTCGGGTGAATCTTCTCCAGGAGCCGCCGTTCCATCGGGGTAGAGGACGAATGTTTGTCGCCGTCGTGGGTGTCATGAATTGCTGAAGTGGTGGTAGAAGTTGACGGCCTTTTAGGTTCCATTCCTGCTTGCTGATTGGCTTGAGTGACGCGATTAATGGCAAGAACAGATGTGTCAAACATTTTTGAAATTGGCATTTTCCGTTCCCGTGAACGCTTCCGATTGGGTTTCACAGTAGAATCTCTCGGCGGCTGGGGTAGTTTTCGCGAATCTCCCGTCGACTGGGATAATTTTTTCGAATCTTCCGGCGGTTGGGGTAATTTTCGCAAATCTGCCGGTGGCTGTGGAAGTTTACGGCCTGTTTTTTTGTTTGATACTTCAACTGTCTTATTATACTCCTCGATATCTTTTTCAAGTTCTCGTTTCTGCTTTTCGATCTCGATTCTTTCGGCGGCAGTAAGAAGCGCATTTTCGTGCAATTCAATTAGTCCATCTGGAAGATTGCTGAGTGATCCTGTTCTTGACACCGATGGTATCTTTTCACTTTCAGTCCTTCGGATCGGCACGTCTTTGGAAATCAGGGAGCCTTCTCGGGATGGCGCTTTTGAATGGACGTGTTGACTGTATTCGCTCCTACGTTGTAAGTGTGGCGTTGTCAATCGAGGCTGTGGCGACATCTGCCTCACAAACAATGGCTGATCTGCAAGTCTTTGCTCACGTAGCATCTTTTCTTCTTCTTGAGCTTTTTTATATTCCACGAACTCCCTCAAAATTGCTGACGTTGGTCTGGATTTATCGAACGTCGGGAACGTTGAGATCTGTATCTTAGCATTTTCTATTTCCTTGATCTTTTCCACTGCTTCTTTCCGTTTGTTCTCATGAGCCCAGTTATCCATTACAATTGTAGCCTCTCTGCGCATAAGCTTCTTAACATCTGATGAATTCTTTGTATTGTTTGGAAACACGGTTGTTGGTCGACTTGGAGTGGGTGGAAGAAGTCTGCGCCATGATTCCTTTCTCGCATCACTACGGCTTGGTGGAGGTGCTGGCAACATCCGCGATTTCTCCACACGCTCCTGTGCCATCTTTCTCAGTAAAATCAGATTTTGTCCCATGTTGAAGTACTCTATATGGACATTTTCACGATCATGTTCGGTGTCCTTAAGCATTCCTGCAGGAGCCGAAATCAAACTGCTTTTTTCGTCATCGATAATATTGTGCCTATAGCGTATTTCAACTCCCAGGGCGCCTTCGATATTTGGGAATGAGTCTTTCATGTATGTACTCACTTCCTTTTTGGTTTCAGTATTATCTTGTTGTTTCTTCAGATCTTCATACGTTCGTTCTCCGAACGCATTTACCCGAGGTGATTCTTGAGCTGAAACATTCTCGTGTTTCGGATCTTTAATTGGTGGAAACTTCAACTTTAACTCATCTTTGTAAGTTTCCATCTGCCTCAAAGATCCAAGAGGTCGTGGTCCTGTGGTAAGAGCCGACTTTTTTCTTTCTTCTTCGTACAAGTCTGGTCGGTCCGAATATGGACGGGGTTTTTGCAAGCCTTTTTCCTTTTGTCGGAGGCTGTAGTTCTTGTAAACGTACTGGAATGCCAGTTGGGATGTGAAGTCATTTCGCATTGCCTTCAAATCTCGATCGATGATTACTTCTCGGGCTTTTTCTTGTGACAGAATATGTTTTAGATTATCTTCGTATTTTGACGAAAGGTGGTCATTGGCCGTCTTCACGCCGATCATTCGGCTGTTAGACATCTTCAAGAGGGCGTGGTATTGCATTTCCAGTCCGTGATATCCTCTGTACGCAGCAGCCAGTTGCTTCTTGGATAAAGCTCCGTCTTGATTGAGGTCTCTGTGTTTGAAAGAGACAAACAGAAATTAAAAAGAATAAACTCTAGATTCATCCATATACATCACAACCTTAATGATATGGAAAATGCTCCAACATTTGCCTCATACTGACTTTTAAGAAGACATGCGTTGTTTTTGCTATAGATTGATTCATTCGAGGAAGGTTTGAAGTAATATTAATTTTACCCACATAATTGTCTGTCAATATGAAAGGTAATTACCAGGTATATGTTGATAAATAAAACATTATATAGAATATCTCATTTCACTATTTCACTAGTACATGTATATTGTATACGAGAGCTTATACCGTTTATAAGCGGTATAAACATTAAATTAAGGAAAACAATACCCCATCAATGAGATTGATACCGAAAATTTCAGGTATAGTTTGTGGTATAGAAATATAAGTTATCGATTGATCTTGCAAGAAATATATTGACTATATAATGGCATAGAAAAGAAAACAGCAAGTGTTATAATTTGAATACTATGTATGTAATTTCTTACAAAATCGTTATACATTAAGTACTCCGAGTATGAAGCATGCATGTTGACAACAGTATACAGTTTTATTTTTTCCAAACACAAACACATTATATTGTCGTCCATCATTTGTTTGATGGAGGAAGACCCTAGACAACGGCGCAGAATGTCAGCAGTCGCAGAATGGATACGTTTTTTTCATAGAGCGAATGCTTTGCTTAAAAATATAGAGCCTCAGACGCACATTTTAAGAATTTGAATTTGAAAAGGGGTTTTATTGGCATTTAGGTTCATATCTCAATAAATTATCGCAATTTGGATTAATATTATTAAGTTAAAGTACAACAGCTACAACAGAATAAACGGTACCTTTTTCTTGCCTCCAGCCTCCTCATCACAATCTTCATGTCTACTTCCTTCATCGCGTTTGTCATCTCCGCCATTTTGACTATACTTTAAACGAAATATCTGACTTGCCAGGGCCGAACTGTTGCAAATTATCCTCTGTTTTACTAAAGGTCTCTTTCACCGAAAGCCTCGCCTTGACGGGCTCTGCTAGTTATCCTTGCCGTTTAAAAATGTTGTTGAAATTCCTGTTTACTGCTTAAAACCTTTTCCCACAAGTTCACCACAGGTCGTGTTCATTTTATTTTTTTAATAATTATATACATATTGTGCTTAAAATGATTTAAATATTTACCGATTAGATTTTCATCATTCTTTGTCCAGGCACTAAATCGTTTGCCTGATTCACGAAAAGCACATATTTGGATCAGACTTTTAATTATCACATGTTTGATTCTTCTAAATAAACATCAAATAATTGATGACTCCTAAAAACCAGTATGATTTAAACTAATCAGAAAATAAATTCCGACGTTTGCTTTCAAAATTTCATGTCCAACAAATTGTTTCTTTTTTTTTAATCTAAATCACCTGGTATATAGTCGAAAGTGAACAATAATTACTTAGTTCATGTGTTACTCTTTACCGTAATTATAAAATCTTAACAATAAAGTCAGAGCCACTCTTTGTTACATGTCAAGACGAAATGTGTGCAATTAACATTGTTACATATATACACAAACAAGTGTCGACGAATTTCCATGCTCTCACTTATAATTACAACACCGATAACATTGCGGTTCGAACACTTCAAGCTTTACTTTAAAATGTAATTTTCATCTTGTCTTTGCTTAAACAACTATACTGTACACGTACACTGTGACCCTTATTCCGCTTCTCCTTTTTTAACCTATACTACTTATTGGAAACCGACTATATGTTATGTATAATACACAGTTCTA
This sequence comes from Sinonovacula constricta, assembly GCA_007844125.1. Classification (NCBI taxonomy): domain Eukaryota; kingdom Metazoa; phylum Mollusca; class Bivalvia; order Cardiida; family Solecurtidae; genus Sinonovacula; species Sinonovacula constricta. The sequence continues at coordinate 5,562,200 of CM017561.1, read as the reverse complement.
CAAAGATACATACAAATAGTGCAGATGCTGTTCCGACGACCCAGGGCGGTAAACTGGTGGTTCTGGAAATAGATGATACGATGTTTGCCAATGTCTGACTCATTTGTATGAGGCAGGTAGAGAGTTAAGGTATTGGCGGCAACATTGTAGAAATAATGACCAAAGTAATCAGCAGTACTGCAGCTATGTATACAATAGGTTAGATTTCTTTTAGTATTTGCACTACTGTTAAATTAAATTGGCCGATTTTATTGACATGTCAAACCTAAATTGAATGCCAAAGACGATCACTGACCAGTTATTTTACTTACGCCTTTAAGTGAAATCATACAATTAAACAGAAACTAATTGATTATGATGCGTTTGAGAATCGGACATGTCATAAACTGGCATGGATTGAGGTTTCCACTGATATGGCCTCATTTGCAGGAAAAAATCTCAGTTGAGATTTTCCAAAAGTTCAAATGTTCACACCAAAATACGTCTAACAAAGACATAATAATACGATTCGTATTTAACCTCACTTTTGGCCTTCTTAACAAATGCTTACGCAAGGATAGCCCGAATGAATATCATGGCGTCACGCATTGGTAGAAATTCATGACAACACCATATATAGTATTGTTTCTACTTAACGTCCTCGGGGGATGTTGATTATTCAAGTCATAAACAATTCTAAATCAATTCCCAACAGTATGCGCGTGTCATATTAAACCTAATTTCTGTTATATATCAATGTGAGGTTTGTGAAGTTGGCTGGGAAACGGGAATTGAGTATTGGGTATTCAAAATCCAGATACTACGAATACCCAGCCAGCTAGGAATTGTGTATTCGCGAATTCCGAGCTACAACCGTATTCGCAGCCAGCCTGGAATTGGGTGCTCGCTTATCCCCTGCTAAAAGCAGGGAATTGGATTTTCGAAATATTTTAGTGTACGGACTATTCACAGGAAAGTCGAGCTAAACCTGAATACTCAGATGGCTGAGGATTGGGTATTTAATGTTTTTCATTAAATGGCCCATTCATACAGCTTTAGGGTTTAAATACCCAGCTAGGACCAAATTCCTAGCTGGCTGGGCATTGGTTATTCGAAATATATTTGTGTACGGACAACTTAAAGAATAGTTTGAATATCGAGCTGGACCTGAATACATAGCTGGCTAGGAATTGGGTTTTTGAAATATTTTCAGTAAAGGGACTATTCAACGCAGAGTTTGAACACCGAGCTAGACCTACAGACATATCGGGTTGGGGACTGGATATTTGAAATTGTTCATTCATACCCAGCTAGGACAGAATACCCAAGCTAGCGTTATTCAGTCCCTTTATTGTAAATATTTCGAATACCCAATTTCCAGCCAGCTAGGTATTCAGGTCCAGCTCGATATTCAACCTCTGCATTGAAAAGTTATTTTACTGAAACTATTTTGACTACCCAATTCCCAGCCAGCTTGGTATTCAATTCTAACTTGGTGTTCACACTGTGCTATTAGTAGTCTACAAACAAAAACTATTTTGAATACCCAATTCCCAGCCAGATGCATATTCGTTCTTAGTTGGGTATTCAAACTGCGCTATGAATTGTCCATTTTATGATTTTTTTTTCAAATACCCAATCCCCAGCCAATTGGGTATTCAGGTCTAGCACGACATTCATTAATTCTGCGTTGAAAATTCCGTACACTGAAATATTTCGAAAGACCAATTCCCTGCTACCTGGGTATTCAGTCTTAGTCGGGGAATACCTTATTCCTATCCTCCACTCTACTCTCTCTTCACCAATAAGAACTTTGCTATATCATTCTCATGGTGTCGCAATGAATGTGTTTGTTTATTGGGTTTATCGGTGTATCAGTTATTTTGAGACGTTATCCACTTGAAGCAGATACAGTGCTGCCTTCACTATGTGAAAAGCATAGCGTGAACGCCTAGCGTGGTACCACACACAGTCACATAATCCTGACACTGGGCCAACCAGTCGTGGAACTAACCCTATATTTACTTGAGCGTTAGCAAGTGAGCTAAACCACTATCATTTTAACGACTTTGGTATGTTGCGGCTCGGGACCGAACCCGAACTTTCCGTGCCGATTGAGCTAACAGGTCCGGTAGAAGTTATTTAAACAAATAATCAAAATAACAATTGTATAATTTATGATAACCTGTTTTATATTAATCGGAATAAATACGACACTATTAGTTAGTGTAAAATAATCATCATTAACAACAACAACAACAACAACAACAACACCACCACCAACAACAACAACAACTACGACGACAAAAACATAAAAACAAAGTTGGTGTTAAGATAATTGGGAAAATAATAGTGTTTTCCCAAGGGAGATAAATGTAATAAGCAGAATAGTGTAAATCATTACAGTTTAGCAGCCTAACGTCAGATCGTTCGAGCTGCAAAAGGCCTTAGTTTTCCAAGTGGTACAATTGTAAGGAACGAACAAGGACTTTAATAATTTAAAAGGGACTCCGATACACTGCACCAGAAAAGAATTAATGTCTTTATCTAGCTTCAAAATTGCCCTGTTCTTGTTTGGGTCTGACAAAATTAGGTTGCAATTGCGTTGTGAATTTATGTAATTTTGCATAGTATCTATTCTTTTTGACAAACATAGGTCTGCTCAATCCCGAGTCTAATGCCCGAACTACTTGACTTTACATTGATGTTGTCATTATTTTTGAAGACAAATTGTAGGCCTATATGCCCTTTCTGACAAATGATTGAGAATATTGAAACAAAAGCAATCATTTAGATAAAGCCGAAGCGGTGCTGTCGTACAAAGTGTTGATATGTTTGTTGTTGTTTTTTTTAAATTCACATTCTTTGCTCGCATTCAAAATGTATCTTATACGGTTTAACGCATTCCAATTCCTAGACGCGGTTAGCGTCCTTTTTTAAATTTTATTTGAAAAGGCCACATTACTCATTGAATCTCCTCGGATGGTTTCCGTCCTTGATACGATCATCCGTCGGATGTATCTGGGGCAATGCTATTTACAGAATCACGATTTTTTGCACGCCTAAACAAGAACACAAGACATAAAAGTTCGTAAAAAGCAATTAGTGTAGTTGATACGATTATTTTGTCCTTTAAACTATCATCCATAATTTTTTGTATTTTTCATTTCGTTAGATATACAAGAATTACTGAATGTTCAATAGAGAAAAGAAAAACTTTTTTTGTGTGTTTTTTGTTGTTGTTTTGATGATGTCATAGGCACCGAAATGTATATTTTCGCAAGGTTTTTCTCAAAGCCACAAACCGTTCTCATCATCTGCGGCCCTTTCCGTACTCGGAAAGAACCCCGAAGGTAAGAGTATTGACAGACGGATATTCCCTGTACTTGCTTTGGTCTTCCTATTTAGCTCCTGCATATTTGTAGAAAAGATAGGTTGCCACTTAGAATTTATGAAATCAAATAATCAAATAGCTTTCTTTGAGAAATGCTTTGAATACCCACATCAGACTTTACATTTAAATGCATGTTTTAGCTCCCATCAGGTCTACAACACTCGAATCTGTACTAAAAGGTCCGTGCGGTTTCTGAAAATAGCATTCGGATGTGTATATAGAACCATTACACACGTGAATTGTCTTAGTTTGTATCGTATAGACTGACTTTAAATTGTAAGTTTTTACCCTATTTAATAAACAGTAGACATGCATTTTAAATACCAATAAAAGCCATATTTCACGTAGTTTTTCACGTAGTTTTTTATTGCTGAATTAAGATCCAGGCGAAGAAATAAAATAGCTCAATATGAATATTCTCTCGTTCAAATCTCGATATCCATATTTTAAATATTCCCCATTTTTTCGAAATGAAAGAAATATTTTAGTTATCTCCCCTCTGGGGATACACATGCTTTATAATAAAATATGTTTTAATTTTTTTTAATATATTTTTATCTCAATCAATAAGATTACATTTTATGTGCATGTTTCAGTCTTAAGTGTTTTTCAAAAGTGGACAAATCTTAAATTTTCTGCAGTTAGACGCCACAAGATAAGTTTGTTCAATATTCTATAGTGAATCGCGCAATCTTGGAAACGAATTTCATCATGGCCTAGTTATGATGGACCCCCATAACCATATATAGGTGAAACAAGTTTTAGTGTCTATAAGAAATACCCAGAAATAAGCCAACTTTTGCAGCTTGTAAGAAGGTTCTACTTCATAAAAAAGCCCATACAGGCAAATTGCCTGTCGGTAACCCCCAGATTTCAATGAAATATGTACTTCCTGTAAAAGTGAATCAGTTCATTATTGTGCATAGGTGTTCAAAACTTTTGCCTTCTTTTAATTTTACATGGTTTTTCGCTTTTATTTGATACTAAAGGATTAAGATTATCTTCCAAGTAGATAATGTAATACCAAAACATAGCACCATACTGTTACTAAAGAGAAAAAAGTCCACGCCACACATTCTACTTCTTGGTCGGTATTTAGTGTAACCACCCCTATAAACCAAATACAACCCCATAAGGGAGGTAAGAATAAAGTTTTTTTTTTATAGTTCGAGTAAAGTCCCTTTTCATACGAAAATAGGGAATTGAGAACAATTCAGACTATGCACATGAAATCGTCGTTTGCTCATGCTCCATTTCATTTAAAGGGTGAAATTGTTTAAAAAAACCATGACAACCTTTAATGAGCTTCGTTTAGGACGATTTGTGAAAGGAAAGACAAAGAATTTAGAATATAAAATAACGGTCAATACCGTTGTTGACAGGAGCGTTAGTATGCAAGTGAAAGAGAAATATGATATTATCAAATTTGAACAGAAGATTTATTGTAAGGTACGAATTTAAGAACCAAAATAAATTATATAAAGGTTGAAATAACTCGGTGAACTGCTTTAATTCTTATTCCGACTTGAAATTAGGTCATTACCTTAACTAGGCTCAATTTTACCCGGAGATGTGAACTAAATAAGGTAATACTGCATTACGAGGTATTATCGGCCAAGGTTAAACTGTACATCGGGGTATGAACTGGCCCAGGTTAAACTATACCTAGTGGTATGAACTGACCAAGGCTAAACTATACACCGGGGCATGTACTGGCAAAGGCTAAACTTTACACCGGGGCATGTACTGGCAAAGGCTAAACTATACACAGCGGCATGTACTGGCAACTGCTTAACTATACCTCGGGGCATACACTGACCAAGGTTATACTATGTCTCAAGGCATGGAGTGGCCAAGGCTAAACTATGCACCTGGGGCATGGACTGACCAAGGCTAAACTTTACCTCGGGGGCATGAACTGGCCAAGGCTGAACTAAACGTCGGGGCATAAACTGTCCTAGTTCAAACTATACCACAGAACATGAACTAGGCTAGAATAAACTACATCCCATTGAAATAACTGGCATCATCTAAACTATTAAATTAGACTAAGCTAATAACTGACCAAGGGTAAACTTTATCCCCAGAGTTTGAACTGGACTTGGCGAAGCTGAAACCCGGGGTAATAACTGACCTAAGCTTTACTACTAGTATACCCTAGCTTAAATATAACCCATAGTATATACTGGTCCAGGCTAAACATTCCCCGGGGAAATAAACTGATAAGTTTAAATAATATCGGGACAATCAATTGCCTAGACTACTATTTCTCGGGTATGATTTTGTCTAGGATAAACTATACTTATAACTATATCCTGAATATGTTCTCCCCGGAGCTGTCTGTCTCGGTAGTTTAGCTGGTACAGCATCAAACCCCATCGTAAGTAAATGGTAATCGCACCTTGGTTCACAACAATGCTATTTCATGTTTAACCATTCTCTAAGCTATGAACTGCCCTAGGCTAAGCTAAACTCAGGGTATATTCCGGCTTGATCTAAACAATACCTTTGATATTCATGCCAGAAAATACCCCGTCTATAGTTTATGCTTCTGTAGTTGCGGCGCAGCAAATTACTTACAAGTCGCAAAATTACATTTTATTTGAGGTCTATATTCATATAATTTTAACACCGATTTTGGAATTGCACACATCTCAAGTGAACGTACAGGTTAGACAGACATGTTACGTATTTATTTCGTGCATGATTTAATAACTTAAAGTGCAGCTTAACATTCTTAAATATGGCAAATATTCTGAAGAAGCACGAGAGTAAGTTGATTGAGGGAGTTGTTCGAAAGATAGAAGAGAAAGATAAAACAAATACAAATGTGAACGTTGATGATGCTATAAAAAGAATTTGATAAGAGGATAGTGGGTTATGACGATGAGAAGAACATTCAAGACACTAAGAAATAAAAGCCGAAGGATGATTATGAGAAAACTGGAGATGGAGAGAGAGAGAGGGGAGAGCGAGAGAGAGAGAGAGAGAGAGAGAGAGAGAGAGAGAGAGAGAGAGAGAGAGAGAGAGAGAGAGAGAGAGGAAAAGATGGAGCTGAGAGAAATGTTGAGGACGAGAGTAAAACAACAATAAGGGGAATAACCGAAAATATGAGGAAAGTTGATGTTGCGAAGAAAGATGAATACGAGAATAAACTTAAAGATAAGAAAAGAGGAGAAAACAAGAATAATGTGGCGGATGGATATGCAACAATTGCTGAGGTAGATCAGAACAGATATAAGAATTTAGAAAAAAGGTTTCAGAAAAGGGCGACGAAGAAAATCTTGCTGATGTAGGTCGGAGTGTTTCGGAAAGAAAAAATAAAGAGAGCAAAAAATGAATACGCATGCGTAGTGAATACGCATGCGTGTATTTGACTCATTCAAGTGGGTAAACTCATTTGTTCATTTTTATAATTATCATGCAGTAAGAGATGTTACCTTGTAAATTTTTAAGGAAACGTTCACTTGACTCAATCTCAAGCATATATGTATAGGCGAAATCTATATCAATAGTGAGTACCAATGTATGAACTATTTGGCTAATTAATGCAATCTGTCCCAGATAAAATTTGAACAGAACTGAAAGGACATTAACAGAACGTTAACAGAACTAAAGTTACTAGTAATCGACACGTTAATTATGTTTAATTAGAAATACGCATTGTATATATCCTTATAACAATACACTAAACAAGTTATCAGCAATCTGTTAATTTGTTTTTTTCTTTTTATGTTATTTAAAAGTGTGGTAGAATACTGTGCAGTATTGTAACATTGAAATGGCACTTAATGAATCGTCGGTACAGTCGGCATATTTCAAACAAACGATGATAGAAACGTCGGAAAAACATTTTCTAGCAATAATTATGTTTTAAACCGTGTTTAACACGTTACTTTGGAAGCGTAGTAGATAAGCGTTACAGGTTCGAATCCAGCTGAAAACCTCTCACTACATTAACTCAAAACATAAAACTGTCTTCTACCGGATAAACGTGCAGCACATTTTATGCGTGTATATGTATGTATACCCATTTTCTTTTCGTAGCTCCAAAGCAGTCCCTTTTAAATGCATGCATAGTCACTATGTACAAGAGAAATCAATACCGGTTTACAACTAGTCGGTTAGAAACAATAAGTTTAACCCTCATTACGTGGTCGGGGCGAGAACATAAGGAAAGTTGTGTTTTCAGCTGACCTGCCGTGCTCCGGTGGCTCTATCCATAAATTCAATCCATACAATTATTTCTGTGATTGATGGTGAAGTAAGAACGAAAGGACAAACTTATCAACAGAAAGAATGCGAGACAAAGATGAATTCTGATAAGAATAAGGAAGTTGATCAGAAGACGGGTGGACGTGGTGAGGAGAAAATATCTGAAGAGGATACGAAAGGAAAATATGAAGACAATAATGAAATGGAAAGAAAAACAACAACGATGAAACGAAGCCTGTCAGTGGGAAGATAGATGAGACAGAGACTATAATTGAAGATGAGAAAACAGATGACGATGAGAGGAATGTTGTATATGAGAGGAAAGTTGATGTTGAGAAGAAAGATGAAGATGATCTGCCAACATATATCAGAATAAACATGGTTAAATCATGGGTCCATAATGTTATTTATTTGATAAATTCAGGATTTAAAAAGACGCGTGTTTTAAGCGCATACTTAAAATGACATTTAAAATGTAAACCAAACAAGAATTACAATTCACGGATAATTTTTCATTTACACCATACGGAAACATTCAGGTTCAATTAAGAGGAGGCGTTTTAGAACAGAACAAAACAAAACAAAACAGAACAGAATAGATCTATCAGACTTATACAAAAGTATATCGTCTCTATACATAAATACAAATAAGTGTCTGTCACGTGACTAGTTACAACGAACAAGCAAATATATATATAGGTTAGATATATGTATGTTTGTTTTTCTGACCCGAATCTTTCTATATTTACATTTTCTACATCTAAATTTTCTCTGTTTGCCGTAAAACAGCACAGCTTCAACAAGGGAGATAAGTGAAAATCCCTTTTGCGAGCACACGTCTTGTATTATCGTTATGTTTATAGATTTCTTGTGTTTTAAACATAATAAAATGCAATACGTTCATCAAAATTTGGTTATAACTTCTAATTGTGTGATGTTTACGACTGGGGACTTGATATTTGTGTGGAAAGTGTCAGATAGGTATAATTGTATTAGTATTAATAAAATAATGATTGATTTCAATTAATTACAGTACAACATTATGTAATTTATTATTTAAATACTTAAGGTAGTAGTTCTAGTAGGTCTTTCTTCCATTTCATTGTAGAACATAATTACGCACAATACAATAATTAACCTAACAAAAATTTCCAAAACTACATGCATATAATAACAAAAAAGAATAAAGATAACAATCATTATCATTATGATTTTAGTGATTGTGATGTTGATGTTGATGCAGTTGGTGATGGTGGTGTTGGTGATGATGCTAGTGATATAGCTGCGTGTTTTGTTTTTGGTGATGATTATTGTGATGATAGTCTTGATGAAATTGGCAATGAAAATGACAGCAACATTTCATTTTAACAATCATCTGCACATATACATCAATATAAATTCATTATTATAGTCTCTAACACAAAACCTGTGAGTGCGGTACTTTGTGTGTTTTCATGTCAACCAGTTACAAAACACAGGTGACGACATATATCAGGGAACAGTGAGTTATGCATTCAATCTATAACCAGTTTCATAGTCCTTTTTTTCTATTTGTAGGAGGGGTATAAATAAAAGATAACACAAACAACAACTGCATCATTATAATTAGTTAATGGTCACAAATAACATTTTACATTTTTTAAATTTTATTTCTTCTGAATCAAATGAGAGTATAAATTAATAAATTTCTTCTAACAATAAGAGTTTCCTTAATGAATAAAGAACAGAACAGAACAAAGTTTATTAGCATAGAACCTACATGTTCATAGCCACAAACAGTAAACATAATATAAGTGCATGAAGAGTGTGGTTCATAAAATATGATTAACAAGAAAAGTAAGCTGTTGAAATTACGTAAAGTGTTTTTTTGTTTATAAGACAAGTTAAATATACTAAACTTTGGGGTTTTTATACAATTGAATTTCTCAGTTTATATGCGTTATTAATAAATTTTGCTTAATTGTTTAGACAGTTTGTATAATATGATGACATTATGGTTTTGAATTTCGTCAGGGTAGGCCAGTTACAGTTATATCTAGGTAAAAAAATCTTCGTAGGTTATTGTATTTTGGACAGACTAACAAAAAGTGGTACTATGATTCTACTACATTCATGTTACAATTTTGACATATTCGATAATTTCTTGGTATGTTATGATGTCTCCCGGTTTCTAAAGCTAAATCATGTGATGAAAGACGAAATTTGGAAAGGCTGATTCGATACTTGTTAACATGTATGCTGTTTAAGTTGTGTTCCGTTTTAAATTCTTGTTTGTATTTCCTGTATGATTCAAGCCTATTTGAGTTGGTTATGTTATCGTGCCATGTTTGAGTAAATTGATCAATAAGTCTTTGTTTTATTATAAGGATATGTCTTCTGTTTATGTTGTTTTGGTTAATCCATATATCTGTCATTCCAAGTTCTTGCAATAAAGATTTAACACTTGAAGCCCAATTCAAACCATTATAGTGTTTATTATTATCTGCGTCGCTGCGTAGATTATACGTATTTTTTGTTAATGGTTTATTTCTCCTCGTATAATTTTAAACCAATATTTAAGGAGCACCTTTTTCCTTCTTATAATCATAGGATATCTGACGGTGTCTCCGTATAGTCCATGAAGATTTGTACTTTTCTTAACACATAACGCCTTACGCAAAAATTTACAGTGTATTTGTTCAATCTTTTTACAATTAAAATAACCAAACACTTCAGCTCCATAGTTAAGTATTGATGCTACCAAACTTTCAAATAATACACATTTATCTTTAGTTGACATTTCAACTTGGTTAAATACTATAAACAGATTATGTATGGCATATAACGCTTTATCGGCTATGGATTTTTCAGTTCTGGTCCATTTGCCATTTTTAAATAAGGTTACTTAACTAAGGTATAACTAAGGTTATTTAAAATTTTTAACTACATCTAATATGTTGTTGTTTAGTCTGAAATAATACTTTGTTTGCCTTTCGTTTTCAAAATCATTATTTTAGTCTTTTTAGTATTAACTGTTAAGTTCCAAGGATAACAGTACCACTCTTAGTCATTTAATAGGAACTGGAGAGCTTGTGTTGTATGGGCAAAAAGGGCGACGTCGTCCGCAAACAATAATATAAATAACTTTTGCTGATTACTGGTAAATAGATCATCTATATTTTGATTGAAACTTGATAAAATAACATTTATAAAAATTAAAAATAGTAAACTGGAGCATTGATCACGTTGTTTTAGTTCTATATTTGATTCGAAAAAAAAATCGGTTAGTTCCGAATTGCATCTAAGACATGCCTTTACAACGCGGTACATACTTTCTATCGATGTGACAAACTTAGAGCTAACGTTATTCTTTATGAGTTTATGAAAGAGGAAGCTACGGTTTATTTTATCGTAACATTTCTCAAAGTCCACAAAGGCACCGTATAGTTTCTTTTTCTTTGATAGAGAGTTTGCGATTATTGAATGTAAGACAAAAATGCAATCTATTGGTGATTTACCTTATTGGAAACCAAATTGATTTTCAATTATATTATTATGCTTAATACTCCATTTCGTTAATCTATTCAATATAATTTGTGAATATATTTTTGCAATGATATTTATAAGAGTAAGAATAATGGTAGCTTAACACATTTGTCAATATGTAACAGTGTAATAAATAACAGATAACACAAAAATAGCTATGTGCATCGCTATAAATAATTAATGAATAATAAATAAACAAATGACAATTTACAATTTGCTATTTTATGTCCAATCAATTAGAAAAGACCGCATTTAATAGGTTTCTCCTGAATGTAAGAGCTTCCTTAATGAATAATGACAGGTTTACCAATTCATTTTTGTAGCTGGCCTTCAAAAGTTCAACAAATTTAAAAACAGATGGGTAAATATAGTAATCCCGTTTAATAAATGTCCTTCTCATATTCAGGTAGCAGGGGCTTATGCATACAAACTGATATTCGTCTTCAATGTCATTAAAGTTACAACAGTTGCAGTATCTTTCATGACGAGGGATTTTATTTCGCGTATATCGTCCTGTTTGTATTTTCAGTGGGTGTACAAAGACTCTTCTACAATGTAGGTTATTAACTTTCTAGGTATAATGTCTAAATAGGATTCATATTCAAAAGAAGTTTTAAAGACACTATACATGTCTAATACATTACTATTATTGTCCTACCATTCTTGTTTGAATTAATATATACACCTATTTTTGATATCTTTATAAATGTCTTTATATTTACTATACCTGGATTATTAAAGACATATGCAAATTCATTTTTTTTTTTTACTTTTGATACCCGGTTTGTGTAGCCATTTTTGCAGGCAATGATATCTTGATTGCACACAGTCTTTAATATTTAATTGTCACTATTTTGTATTGTAAACTAATACATATCTATCAATATACAATGGATACCTTCCAAGTTCACCGTATATTGTTGCATAAGATGTATTTGATCTCACTTGTAATAATCTCTTACAGAACTTTAAATGTATATATATTTCAGAGGCATAGTTCAATAATGGTACTACAGATGCATCGACCAATTGACATAACAGCTTTGGTTTAAGATCGTATTCTTTACATTAGAACAATAATGTATTCAACGCCTTGATAGCTTTACCAGATAAATGCTCCTGATTTAATGTAAATGATCCATTATAATTAATTACTTTGCCTATATAGTTAAATTTGTCCACTACTTCTATGTTTTGTTCATTATAAGCCCATTTTTTCATGATGGTTTATTTTGCCCAGCTTACGAAACACCATAGGCTTATTTTTATCCGTATTAACTTTCAAACCTCACATGTTACAATATTGGTATAGGTTGTCATGATGTGTCTGCACTTCCTTAGCTGACTTTCCTAATATGGCCATATCATCATATCATCGGCAAATAAAAGTAAGATGGGTGCAATATCATCAATTTTTAAGTCAGAATTCGCATTTTCATTTAAGTATAAAAGCAAATCATTTACAAATATTGACAAAAGAAGTGGTAACATGGATTCTTCTTGTCTGAAATCTACAGAATAACTAAAATTATCAGAGTAAGTATTACATGATTTAACACAAGACTTAACATAATCATACATTTCTTTTACTATTCTAAGAATGTTACCTTTTATACCAGAATTGAACATTTTCTTCTATAGGGCATTGGATAAAACAGAGGAACAACCGGCTAACTGGTCCACCTCACACCCCAAATGATACCAACAATACAAACAACAGCAAAACAACATGATTTATATATCTTTTATATAAATAAATAGACTGGCTAAATAGTATCACTTTTTAGCCATGCCAGAAGGCACTTTCGCTATTATTGAAACTTAAGACCCTTTCTTCTAACTTGGTCGTTCCGCATGGAGAAAATTTGGAGGGCAAATCACATTCCCTCTTAGTCACCTTTACCTTCGTACTCAGTTATTGAACCGAATAACCAAATTAAATCCGATGGCTATCAAGAATATAGAAGCATTTATCAACGCACCCAACCATAGAATGAAGAGCTAAAAAAGTGAAAGTTTGTTTGTGGGTTTGGTGAGCCGCAAAAAGTGGTTTTGTACTTGTGAAACGATGTATGTGGGTTAAGTTAGCCGTTGTGACACTAATGTTCATGCCTTACATTCTGTAAAATATTCAAAAAAAAGTTGTTTGAAATAATTGGTGCAGCCTCACCGTGTTGCTTAAAATAACAAGTGCAGCCTCACTGTGTTTAAAATAATTGGTGCAGCCTCACCGTGTTGTTTGAAATAACAGGTGCAGCCTCACCGTGTTGCTTAAAATAACAAGTGCAGCCTCACTGTGTTGCTTAAAATAACAAGTGCAGCCTCACTGTGTTTAAAATAATTGGTGCAGCCTCACCGTGTTGCTTAAAATAACAAGTGCAGCCTCACTGTGTTTAAAATAATTGGTGCAGCCTCACCGTGTTGTTTGAAATAACAGGTGCAGCCTCACCGTGTTTGAAATAACTGGTGCAGCCTCACCGTGTTGTTTGAAATAGTTGGTGCAGCCTCACAATGTTGTTTGAAATAACTGGTGCAGCCTCACCGTGTTTGAAATAACAGGTGCAGCCTCACCGTGTTGTTTGAAATAACAAGTGCAGCCTCACCGTGTTGTTTGAAATAACAAGTGCAGCCTCACTGTACAATACACACAATACACACACACACACACACACACACACACACACACACACACACACACACACACACACACACACACACACACACACACACACACACACACAGACACAGACACACACACACACACACACAGACACAGACACACACACACACACACACACACACACACACACACACACACACACACACACACATACATACATACACACATACACACATACACACATACACACAGACACACAGACACACACACACACACACACACACACACACACACACACACACATGTGCTTTATTTATTTTTTAGAACTCAGAAAATCAACTTATTCAAAGACAATGATAATCTGTTTTAATTTACTGTAATAAAAATTAAGAATAAATCTGGGAAAGTTCGTCTTTTTTCCAGACGAAGTGCAACTGTCATACCAATGAAAGTAAATAATAAAAGGCTCTTCAAAATTACTTAAAGACCCCTTGAAATGGTTGCTGGAGTGGGAAATGGTATTTATAATCGCATGTATCTCTTGTATTAGATCACGCATGATCCATGCTGCAGAGATAGCTATTTTTAGATTAGTTATGGGATAACGTTCGCTCTGACGTTGATATCTATTTTTAGTAGATACCTATATCATGCTTATTTATATATTTGGGAAGAATGAACATTAAGTATGTTTTTTTCCATTTTGTACTGTATACCTATATAGGTAGTGTTGAAGATTGTCTTTACTTAGACTAAAGTATGAATTTTTGCTGAAATTATGCCCATATACTGCATATTCCCCAAAGCAGGGGTAATATATCATTACATGTATTTGATATAGACATATTGTCGGATACCACCTTTAACATAGGGGTCCTACTGAATACCGAAGACACTTGTTTACCGAAAGATACCGAAAGAGACTTTGATTACCAAAATACACTTAATAAATTGACATTAAAGCATAATTTGCTGTTTTATTGAGTAAATATGTTGAAATAAAAGTATATGAATTAAATGCCAAAGATTCATTGTAATAGAAATAAGCTTTTGATAGTTATAAGACATTTTACAAATGCAGTGAGAAGTACACAAACATGACAAATACCATTTAATTGGTAACATGACAGTTATTATACTGTGGTTGTTTTAACTAATAAAAATGTTTAATGGTTGTTAAAAAGAAAAAAAGACAAATTTGTGTGCATGTTATTTTTTTTGTTTTTTACTGTTTTCATTAATAGTTAATATGATATGTTCGGTATAGTTAGAACATTGTAAAAATCTTATTGTGTAAAGCAATAAACACAACATGCATAAGCGTTATAGTATACATAAGATACTATTACTTATGCCTTTTTTTGTCTGAAGTCATTCTGAAAAACATATCAATGCAATGTTGTAAAACAATCAAGTACAGTTAACAACATTTAAGTTCAAGAAGAAGACAATAAATACATATCATATATATATATATATATATATATATATATATATATATATATATATATATATATATATATATATATATATATATATATATATATATACTTAAATACTGTACTTTTATTTTGCCGAAATATACATGTATATCCTTATACAATCAAAATACATTAATGCATTCATATCAGGAATAGCTGGGCATAAAATAACACACTAAACTTAAAAAAGGCAGTGAAAAGATAGCAATGTTTTATAAAATGAATACAAATAATAACCACATGATGAGAATCTGATGTTAATGTCGGTGCATATTTAATGCGAGGGCCATTCAACTGATTGTCATATCCGGTTGTCAATGCAGACATCTAGTTATATTTGTAAAAAAACAAAAACAATTTTATACAGACATCTAAACATATGTAAACAAATAAGTTTAGTTAAACTCTTAGCTGATTCTGTATAGAAGGCTCTGTAAAGTGATGTCAAACTCATATACGCAATACAGTCATGACAAGAGAACATGAAAGAGAACAGGATTGCATTGGACTTTTGTCGGTGCATGTTTAATGCGTGGGCTGTTTAACAACACTTCATAAAGAAATAAAACATACCCACACAATCGCTGTAGTTTTCTCTTTCAATGATGTTTACGTTTTACGCGTATTCAGCCGAAATCGAATAACAATCCTCGTATGACGTCACCAAGGGGGAGGTAATTGAAAACCGATAATAACTGAAAGGGTCTATATCCGCGAGCTAATACGATTGGCAATAATGTCACTTCTTACATAATAATTGTGGTTAGATTTTTAAATAAACATACCATACTTTTAGCACGTATGGTTATTGTGATTTATTTTGAATAGCTGTGTCCAACTTAAACGCGCACTTTTTACGCTCTTCCGACTTTGTACAAAAAGGCAGACACTTTCAGCTGTTTGGAATCTATTCTTTTCCACAGAGCCAGGATGGCAAGGTTCTGCCGATTGGACTCGGAATGGCCAGAGACCATGTCTCCACTGCCATCCTGGTTAGCTCTGCCTCTCTCCTCAGAAAAGGGATCAGGCGGTACAGACCCAGCAACACTCCATTGGCCTTCTTGTTTGGACGGACGTAGTAACCTGGGAAAAAAATAGAAGCAACTTAGTTTAAATAAAAGCAAAAGACAACAAAGCATATTATAACATGTTATCATTACTTCCAAAAGGAGTTACTAACGGAAATTGAGCAACAGATTCATACACGTGTATTGTACATATGTATAGAACTTCCAAATTATATGTTGGTAGTGTTTACCTCTTTTTGACGGCTGTGGAGTCAGCCACCGGAAGCCTGTCATTATTTTCCAAGTCCGGGATATCCACTGACGTGACCTGCATTGTCTCATCGGCAAAAGTACCGTTAATGTCCAATTTCTGTATAAATGTATAATGCATGTTGAGCAATACACTTTTTGCCTTGTGGGTGTATTTTTATCGTTTTTATATATTTTAATGATATTGATATTTCCATGCAAAATCGACAATTTAATGCGATTTAAGTAATTTTCAATGCCCTCGACCAAGCCATGCTATGTTGATTAAAGTAAATTGTGGATTGGATTGTCATCTTCAAAATTAGTGCAGAAACGTTTCAGAAACATTATATTGGGCAGGCCCGGATTTACCGTCGGCGAGGGAGCCATGCACTCCCTCAATAGCCACCACCCCCACCCCCACCATCTCCACCCAACCCGCCTCCAGTCGGTCCGATCATACAATTTTTCTCGACTGTATTTATTGAGAAACATTTTGTAGACTGAGTAGACATAATCACGGGTATCTCAAGCCCTCAGACTGTTAAATACTTAGTTTCCGAGCAGCAATTCAGGCCACTCGGCCCACTGCTGCAGCCCGATTCCTGGGGCCATCTGGTTCGTGTACAACATCCGTTGTGTGTATTGCATTCGCTGTCCACTGTCCCACTAAGGATCCTCTGTGGTGATGCAGACATTATAAGCCGAGGTGTTCCGATTGCTTGATACCTTGCATCCCAATCAAGGTACACAGAAGATGTACCGTGTACTTAAAGTTAACCTTTTCAGGTAATGACAAAATGGTTAAAAGGTGCTAACAAGAATTTTGTTGTTTTATAATACGTAGAATTTTTTGTGAAACTATATTGAGGTCACAGCTTTAAGATTGATTTTGGCATAGAATAGAGCAAAATACAATTTTACTTATATCGAAGCAAAATAAAAACGCAAACAGTGGCAATAGTTCTACCATTTGTAGGACAAAATACCTCCTGGACAAAATCCCTTCCCTTCATCTTAGTATAGGCGGACAAAATCTACAATTGAACACAAAAGAACAGACAAAATCGCTCCCGTAAGTTAATTACTGTAATATATATTTGGCAGGTGGAATTTTATCGGAAAAGAATCCAATGTTTTTATCATTGTATTTAAGAGACTTAACTGTGCGAACCAAATAAACACTATTTCTAAATTTGGAAAATTTATAGGAGGGGATTCATCCGCATTAGAAACATTAATGGAGGATATTTTACTACCCTTGCTTAAATAAAGGAGAATTGTGTTACCGAAAGATTTTGTCCCTATTCCTTTTTTCAGCAATAACCCAGGGTTCATTAAACATCATAATTAACCATTGTTACCAGAACAGATCACACAAAACGCTGTTTATTGATGCCCTACACCCGTCTGACAACAATCTCATTAAAATCACATCCTAACTTTCGCTTCATTACTTTCCGCTATTTAGCTATTTTTAAACTACGAAAACCACGTGGCCACTTACGTTTTAGCTCGTCTACGTCATTCGCTGTGACTTTCGAAGTCTTGTTAGCAGAAATCCCAATTGTTCTTATTTATAGATTTGAAAAGAATGAACATTTAAGCGTTGATTAACGAGTTTGACTGCCTTCAATTGAGGTACTATTGAAAATCATCAAAACTTAGACTTAAGAATGATTTTTTTCCCGAAATCATATACAAATACCCCAAACAGAGATAAGATATTGTTACTTATATTAAATATAGGCAAACTATCGGATAACACTGTAGCAACGTTTTTGCAATAACCCCAGGATTTGCAATAAATATTGTATATTCTGAGATTATTGCAAAAGCTGGCGGCAACGTTAACAGCATTTGCAATAATAGGGTTTGCAATAAAACCAAAACTTAATGGTCTATAATCTATACCAGTGTACTTACAATTATACAAACTTAAGTTTAAATGAGGTTAAAGGCATATTTAATCCAAAAATTTAAAAACATCAATTTTTTAAATAACACAATTTTCTGGTATAATTACACTTCGCCCTCTTCACACTTTGAAGATTTGACAAAAAAGATTTATGGACACAATACTATTCAGTGCTTACAGTTACTCATAATATATTTTCAACAAAACAGTATACACAGTGTAATCATGTCTGGACGACCGAGGCCCGACAGCCAC
The DNA here is from genome assembly GCA_007844125.1 of Sinonovacula constricta. Classification (NCBI taxonomy): domain Eukaryota; kingdom Metazoa; phylum Mollusca; class Bivalvia; order Cardiida; family Solecurtidae; genus Sinonovacula; species Sinonovacula constricta. The sequence goes on along the minus strand of CM017561.1, from coordinate 5,543,557 downwards.
TAACCCATTCTCCTTATTGTACACTTTTGTAAATACAAGGAGAAAGTCCTCGGCTATTGCAGGTAAGAAAGTAAAACGTTCATGTATAAGGAAAGGGTTATTTTTTACAGTATATGAACGTTTTGCTCTAAGCTGAAAAGGAAGTTACATGGGTTAGTTCAATACAGTTAATGTAGATACATTGTATATACATTCAATGGGATTTTTTCCCACTGATACGGTTAGTGCAATATTGTGCAGGGGAAGGAACGTGGTAGAATAATTTGTTATGTATACCTGTTTATATGCCTTCTTTCCCCTACTTTTTGTTGTCGGTGCGCAAGCGCCTCCGTCCTTGAGGGGGAATGCCGTCTTTTAGTAAGAGATTAATATTGTAAGAGGCGGGTGTCTTTGTTTTTACGGGGCCGTTAAGGGGCCATTGTTTATTCAGCAACCCCTTCCTTTATTACATTTTGTTCTAGTTAATATATAAGATGGGTTAGGCGGTTTTGGTAGGGTGCCTTTGTTTTTACGGGGTCTTTAGGAGTCCACCGTTTATTCAGCTTCCCTCCCCTATTAGTTTAAGGGATTAACTCTTACTAGTTTCTAATATTTCAACTTAAATTTCTTTGATATAGTTCATCTCTTCCAGTTATTCAAATAATGCTTTCGTTATTCGATGTGCTATTTTTTCTGGAGGGAAAAGAATAATGTTTATATTGCATTTGTTAAACCTAAATTCCCTAGAATTCTTTTTTCAAGATTTCTTTGTGCTATTATGTGCTGTTTGGGAATAACGTCTGAATTTTACAATAGCCATGTCGGTCTGAAGCGAAGGGAAACAATATCACCCATTTTAGCATCCATGTTCTTAGAAGATGTCATTTCAGGCTTAGTAACCATTGAATTTTAATACACCACCTGTAGACAAATGCTGCTATTGTAAGGTTCCCCGATTATGTGTGTTTTTCGGCATGCATGTTTTGTTTGTGTGAGTTGAAACAAATATATATAACTATAAACATTTGTTGTTAAGGCTTCAGTATGCCATTTTAAAGAGAGCTGTGCATTTAAGTGTATTAAAATAATTAAATCGAGGTTTTATCTGCGATTTTAGGGATAAATAAATGATCATATGCTTATTAATTAACTAGACAACTATTATGATTATGACTGCAAAATTATACCTTTTTTCTTAATAAAAGGATGCTATTTCTGAGCAAGAATAATATTTTAAGCGGTGCACTGGTAAACTTTAACTTATGCCTCGGCCGGTGATCATCGAGAACAGCTTGAACATAATACCTACTCTTTCTAAATGCGGCAGTTGAATGTGGCCATTTTCAGATGGGGAAAACTGTTACGGATTTAGCGCTACAAAATAGAAAACTTTCCATTGACACTCAAAAATCATGGACCGGAAAGGTGACAAAACAAATACGAAACATCTGATGTTTCATGTCGTGTATTCATACGTTGAATACATTTAAGCGCAAAGGCCTGAGTGTAAGCTATCTGCTGTACTTTTGTAGATATATTAAAGGTATACATACAAACACGGAAATAACAAGATAAATGATATTATCATAATTAAACACAGATTGACCTTGACATTGCACAAATATGCGCCATGAATGCACACCAATTATACAGTGCAATACAATTAAAACAGCTCGTGTAAGTCTTACGACAGGCTTATAAAGCGGAAAAATACAATATGTGTATAGCATTCGGATCAAGGTCGGATCTAAGTGCAGTATTAGTGACTATATGTGACATTCAGAAGAGTTTTGTTTCACGCAGGTTGTTCTTCTTCCCAGATTTATTTGTTTCTCTTTATCGGGAAGTGGGTTTTTACTTGTCACGATAACAGTTCCAGTCTCGATTATTTAGTGATGCAGTTCGAATAGTGCTGAAATGCTGTATTGATTGCAAACACTTTGTCTAATCTCATGTCATAGGTAAGTTAGTTTCTTTATTATTTAAACGAATATTTATCAACACGTTGAATTTTGCGTCACTTACGTCTTAAACAAGATTACAATAAATGAATATTACTATATTTTGAAGCTACTTAATCACGTTTTGTCTTTCAATATTTGCTTACTAGCATATTTAAAAAAATCCCATCTTATCAATTTAATGCGTGCATATGTACAATGGCTAAATGTAACTAGGTCGGTTTAAAAGCGTATGACGGGTAAACCGCACTTTAGATCGTGAAAAATATACTTAAACACTTTGTAGCGTAAGAACATACAGGTCTATAGGTAAATGCTGACATTCTGGGTTAGAAAGGTTGAATCGGAAAAACTGCAAAGTTTAAATGAGTGTTATAATCAGCGGTCAAATCAAACCTACAAGCACGTGGCCTGGGGCAGTACACTAATTGAAATGTTTCGGAGGTGGATTTCTTTCTGCAGTCGTGCATGTCCTATGAATTCGAAGTCATATATGGGCTATAGTAAACAATCACTATGATCACTGTTCTCTTACACTACGCTTGATTATATTTACCTCTGTCACAGGCCCAGAGTAAAATAGGTCACGTGACACATACATGTTTTACGTCATCTTTATCGTCCGAGAGGAATTTAAAAATTAAAGTGTCAAAATCGGCTACACATTTAGCATATGAAATTTGTTATATTAAATGATTTAAGCTATTTATTCATTGAGTTTTTTTACTTAACCAGTATTTCTATATGCTGAATATCATTTGCATATTAATTTGCTTTGCGTAAAAGGTACAGAACTTATTTCCAAATTATTTGATACATTATTCAAGAATTCTGAAGATTTCATACCAAAACAAAATAGTTTTGATTTAAACACCTAGTGTACAGTAAACATCACCTTCCAGAATCTTAGAAACCTCTGTGTCTTTGTTGTCTCAAGACTCTCATCATCATCGGGCGTGAGCCTGCGTTAAGGTAACGAATGTCAACTCGGCGTAGGAGGAGGCACTCTCATGGTGCATGCTGCAAATTTACCAAAAAGGATCATTTAGTGTAAATGTAAGAAGGCAATTTATTCTTCACCGTTCGCGGAACTTTATTATAACATAAATATTAATCATGAGGCCAATGACACTCGAGAATATATTAGGAAGTTACCGTTAAAGTACAAGAATTTTAGCTTTGGTTGTTAGAGAAGAATTAATATAGCTGAATATATTTGTAGCTGGATTGGCACTTTACTTTTGGACAATTAGCAGTGAAGTGTACATGACGCTTCATTATGTTATAGTTACGTGTTCATAACGCGTCATCATTTGGCGAAATTTAAAACGCGTAAATGCTGGTCAAGAGATAAAACATGTACGAATTCTTTCGTGCAATTTCGGAACATTTCGGCATTCGAACAAAATCATTTAAAATCTTTCATGACTTGGGTGTTCTTAAAGTCTTTTTCAATTATAAAATGCAAAAAGTATTGTTGGTTGACTCATTTTAAATAATATTAACAGCCATGGATAAGTAACCCATACCTTTCATAAGATATGTATGACGCGTTATTTGAAATAATTTCGATGATGAAATTTTAATCCATATTATACTTTAATATGACCAGATTGTGTTTGATTATTTCAATTTTTTTCTTATTATTATATATACTTTAAAACTTTCCAGAAAAGGTATATTAGTAGAATGATGTTGAGCATTTTACATTGTTGACATGCGATTTTGCATGTGATGTTTTCTAATGTTGATATATTAAATTACTTATTTTTGCACTTAACTACGTTTTGTAAAATATAACAATATAATATATGTAATCATGTCTGGACAACCGAGGCCCGACCGCCCCTAAACCATTCTCCTTATTGTACACTTTTGTAAATACAAGGAGAAAGTCCTCGGCTATGGCAGGTAAGAAAGTAAAACGTTCATGTATAAGGAAAGGGTTATATTTTTACAGTATATGAACGTTTTGCTCTAAGCTGAAAAGGAAGTTACATGGGTTAGTTCAATACAGTTGATGTATATACATTGTATATACATTCAATGGGATTTTTTCCCCACTGATACTGTTAGTGCAATAACAATATTGTGCAGGGGAAGGGGAGTGGTAGAATAATTTGTTATATATACCTGCTTATATGCCTCCTTTCCCCTACTTTTTGTTGTCGGTGCGCAAGCGCCCCCGTCCTTGAGGGGGGAATACTGACTTTTGTATCAGTTCAATATTGTAAAATAGCGGGTGCCTTTGCTTTTACGGGACCCTTAAGGGGCCACCGTTTATTCAGCAACCCTTATCCTGTTTTAATTTTTACGATCTTAGTAGAGTTATTTGTTTCTTTTACCTGCTTTTGTACCTGATTTCCCTTGCTTTTTGTTGTCGGGTGCGCAAATGCCTCAGCCCTTAAAGGGGGAATGCCGACTTTTAGTAAGAGATTAATATTGTAAGAGGCGGGTGCCTTTGTTTTTACGGGGCCGTTAAAGAGCCATTGTTTATTCAGCAACCCCTTCCTTTATTACATTTTGTTCTAGTTAATATCTTAGATGTGTTAGATGGTTTTGGTTGGGTGCCTTTGTTTTTACGGGGTCTTTAGGAGTCCACCGTTTATTCAGCTTCCCTACCCTATCAGTTTAAGGGATTAACTCTTACAAGTTTCTAATATTTCAACTTAAATTTCTTTGATATAGTTCATCTCTTCCAGATATTCAAATAATGCTTTCGTTATTCGATCTGCTATTTTTTTCTGGAGGGAAAGGTATAATGCTTATATTGCATTTGTTAAACCTAAATTCCCTAGAATTGTTTGTTCAAGATTTCTTCGTACTATTATGTGCTGCCCGCATATTAATATTATGACTGTTTGGGAATAACATCTGAATTTTACAATAGCCATGTCGGTCTGAAGCGAAGGGAAACAATATCACCCATTTTAGCATCCATGTTCTTAGAAGATGTCATTTCAGGCTTAGTAACCATTGAATTTTAATACACCACCTGTAGACAAATGCTGCTATTGTAAGGTTCCCCGATTATGTGTGTTTTTCGGCATGCATGTTTTGTTTGTGTGAGTTGAAACAAATATATATAACTATAAACATTTGTTGCTAAGGCTTCAGTATGCCATTTTAAAGAGAGCTGTGCATTTAAGTGTATTATTAAAATAATTAAATCGAGGTTTTATCTGCGATTTTAGGGATAAATGATGATCATATGCTAATTAACTAGACAACTATTATGATTATGACTGCAAAATTAGATTTCTGAGCAAGAATAATATTTTAAGCGGTACACTGGTAAACTTTAACTTATGCCTCGGCCGGTGATCATCTGGAACAGTTTGAACATAATACCTACTCTTTCTAAATGCGGCAGTTGAATGTGGCCATTTTCAGATGGGGAAAACTGATACGGATTTAGCGCTACAAAATAGAAAAATTTCCATTGACACCCAAAAATCATGGACCGGAAAGGTGACAAAATAAATATGAAACATGTGATGTTTCATGTCGTGTATTCATACGTTGAATACATTTAAGCGCAAAGGCCTGAGTGTAAGCTATCTGCTGTACTTTTGTAGATATATTAAAGATATACATAAAAAACATGGAAATAACAAGATATATGATATTATCTTATTAAACACAGATTGACCTTGACATTAGACACATATGCGCCATGAATGCACACCAATTATACAGTGCAATACAATTTAAACAGCAGCTCGTGTAAATCTTACGACAGGCTTATACAGCGGAAGAATACGATATTTGTATAGCATTCGGATCAAGGTCGGATCTAAGTGCAGTATTAGTGACTATATGTGACATTCAGAAGAGTTTTGTTTCACGCAGGTTTGCTTCTTCCCAGATTTATTTGTTTCTCTTTTTCGGGAAGTGGGTTTTTACTTGTCACGATAACAGTTCCAGTCTCGATTATTTAGTGATGCAGTTCGAATAGTGCTGAAATGCTGTATTGATTGCAAACACTTTGTCTAATCTCATGTCATAGGTAAGTTAGTTTCTTTATTATTTAAACGAATATTTATCAACACGTTGAATTTTGCGTCACTTACGTCTTAAACAAAATTACAATAAATGAATATCACAATATTTTGAAGCTACTTAATCACGTTTTGTCTTTCAATATTTGTTCACTAGCATATTTAAAAAAAATCCATCTAATCAATTTATGCGTGCATATGTACAATGATTTAGTGTGATTAGGTCGGTTTAAAAGCGTATGACGGGTAAACCGCACTTTAGATCGTGAAAAAATATACTTTAAACACTTTTTAGCGTAAGAACATACACGTCTATAGGTTAATTCTGACATTCTGGGTTAGAAAGGTTGAATCGGAAAAACTGCAAAGTTTAAATGAGTGTTATAATCAGCGGTCAAATGAAACCTACAAGCACGTGGCCTGGGGCAGTATACTTATGGAAATGTTTCGGAGGTGGATTTCTTTCTGCAGTCGTGCATGTCCTATGAATTCGAAGTCATATATGGGCTATAGTAAACAATCACTATGATCACTGTTCTCTTACACTACGCTTGACTATATTTACCTAAGTCACAGGCCCAGGGTAAAATAGGTCACGTGACACATACATATTTTACGTCATCTTTATCATCCGAGAGGAATTTAACAATTAATGTTTCAAAATCGGCTACACATTTAGCATATGAAATTTGTTATTTTAAATGATTTAAGCAATTTATTCATTGAGATTTTATACTTAACCAGTATTTTATATGCTGTTTTATCGTTTGCATTTGCATATTAATTTGCTTTGCGTAAAAAGTACAGAACATATTTCCCAATTATTTGATGCATTATTCAAGTATTCCGAAGATTTCATACCAGAACAAAATAGTTTTGATTTAAACACCTAGTGTACAGTAAACATCACCTTCCAGAATCTTAGAAACCTCTGTGTCTTTGTTGTCTCAAGACTCTCATCATCATCGGGCGTGAGCCTGCGTTAAGGTAACGAATGTCAACTCGGCGTAGGAGGAGGCACTCTCATGGTGCAAGCTGCAAATTTACCAAAAAGGATCATTTAGTGTAAAAGTAAGAAGGCAATTTATTCTTCACCGTTCGCGGAACATTATTATAACATAAATATTAATCATGAGGCCAATGACACTCGAGAATATATTAGGAAGTTACCGTTAAAGTACAAGAATTTTAGCTTTGGTTGTTAGAGAAGAATTAATATAGCTGAATATATTTGTAGCTGGATTGGACTTTACTTTTGGACAATTAGCAGTAAGTGTACATGACGCTTCATTATTTTATAGTTACGTGTTCATAACGCGTCATCATTTGGCGAAATTTAAAACGCGTAAATGCTGGTCAAGAGACAAAACATGTACGAATTCTTTCGTGCCTTTTCGGAACATTTCGGCATTCTAACAAAATCATTTAAAATCTTTTATGACTTGGGTGTGCTTAAAGTTTTTTTCTTTTATAAAATGCAAAAAAGTATTGTTGATTGACTCATTTTAAATAATATTAACAGCTATGGATAAGTAACCCATACCTTTCATAAGATATATATGACGCGTTATTTGAAAAAATTTCGATGATGAAATTTTAATCCACATATTGCTTTAATATGACCAGATTGTGTTTGATTATTTCAATTTTTTTCTTATTATAATATATACTTTAAAACTTTCCAGAAAAGGTATATTAGTAGAATGATGTTGAGCATTTTACATTGTTGACATGCGATTTTGCATGTTATGTTGTTTTCTAATGTTGATATATTAAATTACTTATTTTTGCACTTAACTACGTTTTGTAAAATATAACAATATAATATATAAAACATAACAGAAATTTCAAAAAGAAAACGTTTTATTCCTTGCTTAAAAATCTACGACAATTTCCCAAATCTGTCACCCGTAAGGTTATTTCCGGAACCAGTTCACTAGTTAAAGTCGTACCAACACCAAGCCTATTTTATTGTTGCTTCTTCGACATTTTCATCGTTTTCTTTCATTTTCTACCAACTAGTATCTTTATTAACTACGACCTACAGCTTTATTTATCGAAATACAACTTCATGTCAGTACTTTCAACCACAGACCGTTTAAAAAGAAAACAAAAAGGTTATGAATGTGTATGCCATACTGATTATGGCAGCTTCAAACATCAAGGTAGTTCAGTAGACATCTGCACCTGTTGTCTCGGATTACATGTTGTTGTTTTTTTTTACTGCAGAATCGACAAAAAGTTAAGGTGGAAGTTTGCCTATATCTAATATATGTACATGTAATACCATGTTACACCTGTTCTGAAGATATATTGCATTACTTAACGTTAGGTAAATGTTGTTTATAACATAACCTTCATTGTAAGTAAGAACAAACCTTGAAATATATCGCTTTAAATGTCCATTATTACAAAACCCATAAATAATCACAATAGGGCTTCAGCTGGAAACGAGGTCAGAGCTGATTACCGGTATAATTGTCTAAAAAGTGAACGTAAAAATAAGTTGTCACGTGGTTTTCTTAGTTTAAAGATAGATAAAGGGTGCAGCGTGGCTCGGGTAGGAAATATATTTTTGTGATGACAAGTGAATGGTTATATTTTACTTTTCAAATGACTGTAGGGAAACAATAAAGAACATTTTGCGGGATATTTTGGGGGAAATCAATTTAATTTTGTCACATAAGAAAGAATGGTCCAATCTGTCGGATACCATCTTTAAGGCTTAACATATTCTTCTCTGTATTGGCTAGAACGACTCAAAGACATGAAAACATAGAGATCGTTTCTTACCTGTTTAAATGATCGAATTTACAAATGCGTTTCAATTCGCCGGCCGTATAATAATGACTGTATTTTTCTTAAAGATTATAATTAATCCCCAGTTGTTACTCCTCTTATCCATTATAACAACACACCTTTAGGCACTCTCTGTTTCTCTCTTTGTTTCAATCTGTTTATCTCCCCTTCTCTCTCTCTCTCTCTCTCTCTCTCTCTCTCTCTCTCTCTCTCTCTCTCCTCCCTTTATTATATACAGAATTGCTTTGTAATTTTGGTATCACGTGTTCTCTTTTATTTTCTACTACTATACATATATAATAATAACTAAATAAAGAGAGATTTGTTTGAAATTCATTTAATCCAACATAAACCTAAGCCACCTTCAGAACTGTGTCGATCAAGGAAAATGTCCAATCATGGTAAAGCTTTTGAACGATAGAGGGTCCCCTAACAGTCTAATGGTAACCTGAATATATTTCCATCTGACACCAGATTATCCTAGTATGAATATATGAACTTCAAATCAACACACTATTTAGAGGTTAGTTATCTTTAAATACCATAAGTTTTCGCGATATTTCTGCTTACATAAGTATATCAGGAATGTTTAAAGTTATTTTAATTTAACTCTTGTGAAGCTTAATCTAAGAAAACATATATAAAATCTAGATGCACATTTAAAGGATTTAGTTTGTATTTTTATAAACTTTTGTTTTTAAAAAATCAGGTTGACAAGTGCTCCACTGAAATAACCTGCATCATTCGGGTATGTTCGTTAGTACTCGTAAGTCCTCTAATTTCCACGCAGTGCACGCGCTTTTTAGAGAAAAGTAATCCATAACTGCACATACCAAAATACTGCTGAATGGCAGCCGAACAAGATTTAACTGTCCTTCTACTTGCCATTTGTTTTAAGTATTCTTATCATTTTATAACTTCAAAGATTGGGGAATGTTTACATATTAACAAAAGAAATGTTTTTACATTTAAATATTTGAAACACGCTCACACCGACGCCGATTTTGATGTAGATTCATCAGTTTTCACTAGATATAAGTAGAAGTAATTGCGCCGTAAAGTGCAGAACTATATAAACCTCGAATTTATTAATGAGCCAATCTGTCATGAAATTTAGAGATAACAGGTAACTTACAAAAAGGCCATCCACATTCTTTAAAGACAGAACAATCAAAGTAAGACACAGAAACATAACATAATACACACAAAACACGGAGAATTTGTGGATGATAGTGCTGTATGGGAAACCAGCAATAGCTGAGATTCAAAAACACACATTTTTGTCTTTAATTTTTTATAAACCCATTAACTCTGACACACAAGGACACATGTAGAAGGTAACACCCTTCCAAATCTAACGCTTTGCCACACAAAATAAGATTACAAGGACATATTTACATTTTTTGTTTGGCCTTATAGTGGAAAAATACAGCACGAACACGGGGCTCGCATCTACGCAACGTAATGAATATATGTGAAAAATACATTTATTTCATTTGATTTATTAAAGATAAAGGGTACATTGTAGGTCTGTCACGATACGCTTGAAGCTACCACATACAGAGCGTTTTGCAATATGTACCACAATATATTATCATAGTTGATCATAGTATTATATGGGCTATTTCACTCAATATGATTAGCTGAATGAACAACAAATACATGTGTTAAATATGAAAAAGCTTTACAAGCTTTATAAAAATTTAAATAAAGATACAGGTAAAAATAGGACTATAAATATTAAAATCGCCTTGTACGTACAGTCAAACAACAAATTAATTGCAACAGTACTGTGATGATACTCCCACTGAGTTTTGATGATGGCAACTTATGTCTGTATTTAAATTGGTTGTACCTACAATGTATTTCACAGGCGCATCACAATGTTGACACAATGCGACACCTTCAACCGTTTTCTTTGTTGATCTGTCCACTTTCTGCCAGAAGGGGCCCCATACATCAGTGTTTGCCATTTAATTCAGCATTTTTTCGAAAGAATCGGCTCGGTCATATTGTTTACAATTGGCAACGGTCGCGTTCGGTTATATTGCCGAAGTTAATAATTATGTTCTAAATATTCTGCAAAGAAATATCTCGTAACAGAGTGGCTATTTGTTAGAAAGTGTATGATTAATAAGATGTATGATCTATGGAACATTCTTTTTACTCAAATTGAAAAATAAAAGTGTAAATATAAGTCAAATCTTTGCTTAATGAATACTGCAAATGCAAATAGAATACGCTGCACTTCCACGGCTGTTTGGATTAAAGTGATATAAATTCGATTTCAGAGTACATTTTCAGTTGCTTATCGGCGACCGCTTTTCATCGTTACTGAACTGTATGTACAAAGTGGTTGCAGCAACCTTAGTTTACAAAATATCGTCAAGAACTGGTACGGTCATTGTGTATCACGGTACAGGATTGACTTCACTCATTATCTAAGGCACGCACACAAAACAAGAACAGTTGCCGGCTTGTAATAGTCAGTCGACAAATAACCGATTGGGGTGCTTAAACTTGGTTTGTGGAGCTCTCCAACCTCACACTTCCTGGCGGTATTTCTCACATACAGGTTAAATAAACATATCCCAACAAAGTGGGACATCTGACAGCAAGTACCTACATCGGGGGCGAAAACAGATAAATGAATTCTCTATATATAAACAAAGTAACACTATAACAACTATCTATATTGATAATCAACATATGTACAACAAATTCAATAGATAAAAGCTTCGGCAACCTAACAGTTCCAAACGAGAGATTAGTTTGAAATAAAACAACCCCACAACGATGTATAATAAAACAATTTATTGACGTCATACGATTAAATGCGGTGAAATAATAATTTAATTGTACAATCTTTACACAACACGCAAGGTATGATCACATTTTAGAAGTCAATCCAAACCAACAAAACATGTATAACACGGGAGCCAAGAGACATTTGTTTCACATCTCGAGTACGAAAGGTTTGACCCCTGGAATGGATAGGACACTACCCCAGGACCCTGAAAAGGCCTTTCTTAAGTTCTGGAAATGTGGATAACCAGTAGAGGGCGCCACCCAAAGTGGCCAAAAACATTGATTTGTTTCACACTCCCATGTACATCCACCAAACCTTTGCCGAAATGTTCTGCCATGGGGTCTATTGACAAAATGTGATTTCTTAAGTTCACAAATTGTGGACTTAGGTGCTTAAGAAGGGCCTAAGCGACCCCAAAAAATCACATTTAATTCACATCTTGAGTACATCCATCAAACTTGGCTGAAATGTAGTATATGACCAACTGTTTGAGAATCCAAGATTCTTAAGTTCATCAGTTGTGGACAAGGGGGCTTAAGAAAGGGCCAAAGTGCCAAAATACCCAAACAAGCAGATTTAATTCACATTATGAGTACATCCACCAAACCTCTTTCAAAATGTTGGGTTTGGGGATGACACTCAGAATCAGTCTTTCTTAAGTTCCGCAACTGTGGATAAGGGGTCTTAAGAAGGGCCTAAGTGACCCCCAAATTCACATTTAATTCACATCTCGAGTACATCCATCAAACTTGGCTGAAATATAGTCCATGACCTACTGTTTAAGAATCCATGATATTTTGGGTGAAAATAAAAAGGTATGAAAAGAAGTATCACTAAACTAAATTTTATTATATACGTTTTGTTACAAAATCAAATATTTGACTGATCTGAATGTGCGCTTCGTGTTTTTAGCAATGATGTTAATTGTAACTAAACCCTTGACCTATTATGCTTTACCAGCGTGATCTTCAAATTGAGATGTCACAAGAAGTGTCATCACTGCTTTCAAATGAAAGTTAGCAACATCAGTCAAGACTATCATAAATAGCATCAAATAGGGGGTGCGTCTTATCTATGAGTGCGTCTTACACATGAGATTTTACGGTACATGTAGTATGGGTGATTACAGGAAATTATCCATTGCTCTGTGAAGAATGTCCCAGTAAAATAGTGACAGCAAAAATCATTGCATATCAATATTTTATTAACATTTTTCAGGGCTATTCCTCTTTTGGCAACGCTACAAATGTAACAAACATTTATGTCATGAATAAGCTCTGCTCTGAACTTGCAACTAGTAAAAGCCAACTTTCGAATCTCCTGAGTACTGTATACCTAAAAGTTTCACAAAAATGATGATTGATTACAAAATAAATGAACTTACAAAACTAAAACTACATGATTGTTATAAACTCTGAACATGGCAACTAGTGAAAGCCATCTTTTGGATCCCCTGAGTACAGTATACCCAATAGTCCAATAGTTTCATATTATAATTATGCTTGATTACAAAATGAAGCTACACAACTACATAATTGTTTTCAACTCTGGAAATGTCAACTAGTGAAAGCCATCACTTTAATCTCTGAGTACTGTTTACCCTACAGTTTCATAATATTCCTTGATTAACAAAAGGAAACTACAAAATTAAAATTGAACATAGGCCCCACTACTACCATGTACCTGAATACTAGTAAAGACTTCAATTCAATACAGTCTGTCTTAAAAACATTTGCTAACCTTCAACTGGACTCTTACACCCCTTTCGCAGTGGTTTACCTCTACAGTTTAGAGAAAAAGGAATAGGATACAACTTCAAATCTGAAATCAAAGACAGGTTTAGTCACGTTTGAACATGATTGCAACCACTACTGCTCTTCATCGGAATCTTCTAACTCCTCTGCATCGCTGTCATCATCTTCTTCATCAGAAGAAGCCGCTTCAAAACTGTCATTGTCATCAATCTCATCGGCGCGTTCATTGTCCTCTGGCACCAGAGAATCAGGTAACTGAGGACCATCGAACCAAATTGGGGTGTAAATTCCATTCTCCAGCATCCATCCATCATCTTCTGAGGGATGTTGAACGAGTTCTGCCTGATCAGCATCAGCCCACATTTTTGAAACAAATGCCACTCGTTTCAAATGACACATGACCTCAGCTTAACAAGGCGGCAGACCACTGGCATCGATCCCTTTGAGTTTTTCGAGTGGATTTTTGCCTTTCATCTTTGGTTTATACACCTTCTCAAAACGTTTGTACCTATGGCAGTTCAGTGAAACTTTGGAGTTTTCTCGGGCTCCATAAATACTAGCCGTGAATTTGAGAAGAACCTTACGGCTTCTGTCATCTTTGGGTTTCGTTGTGATTGTTTCGAAGGCCTTCTGCACATCGGTGTTCTTCAGAACTTTGGCAAATGGCCTATCCTTTCCCTTCTTGACAAATGCTGAGGTATAGTCTGAACCCGTAAAAGAATGAAACGCTGGTAACGACCTGCAAACCCCTGGCCCTAGTGACTTTTGTATCTCAGTGATGTTGATGAACCTTCGATTCTTCTTTGACACTGTTCCCACATCAGTCCAGACTCTCCTGACTATTTTCCCAAAGTGATAGACTAAGAGCACAGCAATGTCTGTGTCATGGACTCTGACAACTATGTCTCCTCTGTGAGCAAGCTTGTCAGCCTAAATAGCAAGACGTACAATCTTGGTGTCTGCCTCTTCGTGATTTGACTTGTTCTCAGGAATGCAATGACTCTCAACCTTTCCACCAACATTCACGTAATGGAAGCAGTCCCCAGATGGAACATCTAGGACCACTTCACAATTCCCAATAACCGATCATAAGAGTCATCCTGCCATTCCCGTGATAGAAATACTGGCAATTCCCGCTTGAAAGATCTGGATTCTAACGCCTTTGAAAGGTCCTTTGGCTTTCTTTGAGATTAACCAGTTACGACATATGGTTGGCTATCCTCTATGTTACCCACACGTCTAGCCCTTTCTGTATCTTTTAGGGATGGTTGAGGGTAATCGTCAAATGCTATGTAAACCCTACGAGTTTTCCTTACAGCAATGGCTTGTGACAAGATGCTTCGAGCAAGTCCACCATAGTGTGGAGGGATGGTGATGCTAGGTGGGAAAATTCGCAACAATTACTGGCCATCAATGACACAGGCTGCAATGCTTTCCGGGCTGCTAGTTGTTTGCTTTCCCTCCAATTGTGCTAGTAGACTGTCTTTGTTAGTTTTCACTAACATCTCGCCTGGGTGACACATGGTCAGGGGAACTGGGGTCAGTGGGTATGTGAAGATGAGTGGCAAGTCCAACTCACGCTGTGCAGCTAGCATGACTAGACGTCCCATCAGATCCCTAGAACATTTCAGAACCACAACCATTCTGTCTAAAGCCTTCTTGTTCTTTACACCATTTTCTGCGAAAGTCTTCAGAGAAGCCTGCTTTAGAGTTTGTTCAAATCGCTCCTCATAAGCCACACTCTCTTCAATGAACTGCTGATGGAGAGCTCTCCCATTTTCTGGTACATTCAAGAGGCTCTTGCATACTTCATCACTAGCTGCTTTACCGGTGTGGATGTTGAACAGCTTTTCACTTGACTCCCTTCCAAATGGATTACAGCTTGACCTGACCTGTTCCACTACCTTTGCAAGGTCCCTGTTGTCATTTCTAATCCGAGATGGCTTGAGTTCTGCCTTGGTGTCCTCTTTCTGGGATATGCCTGCCATGTCCTGCACCAGGCTCACAAAGTTGGCACGTGTTGACTTTGTTACCATCCATCTCAGCCTTGCAGCATAGTTGTTGGTAAATGCTGAGATCCCTGTTAACCTGGAGGCAGCATCTGCATTTATAGTTTGCTCCAGAGTCAGGTCAACTGGACATCTGCTGAAGGGATGCTCTGTCCGTCGTATCCCGAAAACTCCACTGTCAAGTATATCCCTCAGGCAGGGGTGGGAATTCTCCATGTTGATGAGATCCAGCTGAAATTTGGTGGGCCATCTGCAATAATTCGGATGGTTTGCTGCAAAGAAAAGGCCAATGACAGGGCTCAGGGACTGAACATAGTGGTCTATGTCATTCGTTCTGATGATGGCACGCTCAAGCTCATGGTAGGTATGGATGTAATCCACATATATGAGCCAGAATTGGGCTGTAGCACCATGTTCACCTCTCCTGGTCAGAATTGTATAGGCCTCGTACTGTGTGACACAAGCTGTAAATTCACTGGAATTCAGAGCAGAATCAACTTCATCTTTCTTCCCCAGGCTGCAGTTATTAACCCACATGATAAAGTCATCTGTGCTATCGTAGGATCCTAGGAATTTGCGGAAGTGTAGTGTCTCAAAGGCGAGGGCAAGAATAGGATGTAACCTCTTGCATCGGTTGAAGTGTTTTCCTGCCAAGAAGCCATTCAAAGATCCAGGGACCAGGACCTCTGACTTAGTGAGCATCTCTGGCTCCCCAGATTTAGCTATCAACTTGCCTATGGTCTTGAAAAAGGCCATTTCTGTGTGAAAGGACCCAGGCATAATAAACACATTGTCAAACCTAGGGGTTTCAGTTATTTGAATCTGCCAGGCTGGTTTGGCGGCGTTGAGGTCATATGTCACAACCCCATAGGCCTGTTACATTCCTCAGCACATTTCTGGTTTGTGACCAGGGTTTCTTGAATAACATCCAGACTTGTAATTGGCTGCTTTAGGTTTGGCATGTATCTTACTTCCTGCCTTGGTAAGGGATCTTCGGATGAAATGGCATTGAATCCAACCAACATTGGGACAGCAGTATTACCAATGGCATGGCTTATCATCCACATCAGGTCTACTTGTCTGGCCCTAGTGTTGACATCTTGAAAGTTCAGGTCTTTTGTTCTGTAACTAAATTTAGTCAACTTTGGCACCTTTCTGAATGAAGCGAATGGTTGTCCAGTGTCCACATCCAGTGTTCTTTTTCTGCTGTTCTTTTGTTGGGTTGCTGGTGCACATTCTGGTAGAGAATACCCATCGTTTCATGGGTCTGGGTAAATTCATCATAATTATCAAACGCTAAACCCATCGTTCTACCAACTACTGTACCCTCAGGGCACGAAAACTGCCTGGATCTTCTCGGCAGTGGCTGTCTCCAACTCCTCAAGTTTATTGTAGTTCAGACAGTGACCAAACCTGTTTAAAACTTGGACCATCTTCTTACTACCGCTGACTGATTTGACAGACATACCAAGAGCTACTCGAGTACTCGAGATGTGAATTAAATGTGAATTTGGGTGTCACTTAGACCCTTCTTAAGACCCCTTATCCACAGTTGCGGAACTTAAGAATGACTGATTCTGAGTGTCATCCATAAACCCAACATTTTGAAAGAGGTTTGGTGGATGTACTCATGATGTGAATTAAATCTGCTTGTTTGGGTATTTTGGCACTTTGGCCCTTTCTTAAGCCCCCTTGTCCACAACTGATGAACTTAAGAATCGTGGATTCTTAAACAGTTGGTCGTATACTACATTTCAGCCAAGTTTGATGGATGTACTCAAGATGTGAATTAAATGTGATTTCTGGGGTCGGTTAGGCCCTTCTTAAGCACCTAAGTCCACAATTGGTGAACTTAAGAAATCACATTTTGTCAATAGACCCCATGGCAGAACATTTCGGCAAAGGTTTGGTGGATGTACATGGGGATTTGGAACAAATAAAAACTTTTGGCCACTTTGGGTGGCACCCTCTACTGGTTATCCACATTTCCAGAACTTAAGAAAGGCCTTTTCAGGGTCCTGGGGTAGTGTCCTATCCATTCCAGGGGTCAAACCTTTCGTACTCGATGTGTGAAACAAATGCCTCTGGGCTCCTAGACTAGTAGTATTGTGAAGCGATTATAGATAATGTTATCTAAATGGAATGTAATAATAAGCGTGTTAAACTTAGGGTAATTGTGGCCTTGGTTAGGTAGAGTCGTCGACTCGTAACTCCACGGATCCAGATCAGTCAGTTTCCGCCTGTGGGCACTCTCTGCTCACGATCTACACCATTTCCCAAAGAAGCTTAAGTTGTATGTACCTTCCCTTCCCTGTAATTGTTAGCAAATGTACTTTATGTATTGCTCATTATGAAATGTAGCATGGTGTAGGATCACAGACGCACATTCCATGATGCTGTTGTTTCGATAGTTAACGTACTACACTGGCCTAAGCAAAAACATTCAACGCGAGATTTTTCATTGACAGGCTGCTATATACCTGATTTTTCCATTATATACCATTTTTCATCGGTCAACGCAATTATCCCAGGTTGTAACCGATAGTTAGGACCCTTATTTCTTTTGAGCAATCGAATTTACCTGAAAAGTGAAGCACACCACCCCATTCATAATTAAATAAATTCAACGAATTTCCTATCGTCCTATCTGAGCCACGCTGAGCATTTAGTTCTCAAAAGCTCTAAAGACAGAATAAAAGCATTGAAAAACATGTTACTTCTTATTTTTAGATCGTAGTATACCTTCATCTAAATATTCCGCGCAATATTCCTAATTGCGGTACTCCCATCGCGCTTTTATATAGATTATATCGTGCTTATCTGTCTGTCTGTCTGCTCCGTCTGTCCGCCCCCTTTCTCTCTCTCTCTCTCTCTCCGCCCCCTCTCTTTGTGTCTGTGTCTGTCTGTCTGTCTGTCTGTCAGTCTGTCTGTCTGTCTGTCTGTCTGTCTGTCTGTCTGTCTGTCTGTCTGTCTGTATATATATATATGTGTGTGTGTGTGTGTGTGTGTGTGTGTGTGTGTGTGTGTGTGTTTAGATAAATCACAGACAATATCTTCTTGTAAGTCACGATCTGGGTTAATGTAATGGCATAACAATAAGATGTAAGCAAAGTGAAACACTTAAGCACGTGTATATTCATGTTTTAATAAATCCAAGTAAATTAAAATGATAAACCATGGTTTGCTTACTGCTGCTATGATGATGGCATAGTAAAAGGTAAGATTTAAGTTTGATATAACGTTACATGAAAATGAAACTTTCAGACCGAAGAAAACATACGCGCTTTATTTCTTCTAGATTGCTCCAAGCGACTTTTTCTTTGAGTGACATTTATGCAATAACCTTTCAAACTTTAATAACAAACCTCAAATTAAAATGAAAACATATGTTATAATGACGAAATCACTTTAATTACATGTGTATACTCTCCTCATGTAGCTTTATTATAAGTGTCATTGATTATATCAATTTAGATCGGTCTTACTATCTAGCTTCACGGTGTTGTTTACACAGAACAACCACAACAACAACTGTATCTAAAATCGCAACCATGTCCACGACAATGGAATACAAATCTCAGGCTGCCATGGAGCTGCTATCGCCATCAAATATTCCGGATGAGCAATCGGATTCCACGGATGCTACCACGGAGAAATCACCGGAAAACAAACGTCAAACGTGGTCCTCCCAACTGGATTTCATCATGACAGCAGTCGGGTGCGCTGTGGGTCTAGGGAACATATGGAGGTTCCCCTATCTATGCTTCAGGAATGGCGGAGGTGGAGATATTTACTTATACTCTATCTTTCTTTATAAATATAAGGTATAACTTGATCATGCAAATTGTTTAACGACATTTTGCTAAATACAATTAAAGTGTTTGCTTTGTTTTGTTACAACACACCGCCACAATTATGACCATATTGGCAACGTCCACCTTATTACTAGTCGAACCACCGGCGTACTAAAAAGTGACATATTATAATTATAGCGTTATAATGTTTTCTAATAAACAATAACAACAATTTAATTCTGTTTACACACGAAAAGTACAGAGCTGCGGTAGAGTACACGAAACCATTTGTGTTCGATAAAAGTAGATCTGCTATTGTGGTGTAAATTATGATTTAAAAAACAGAAGGAAACTTCTGTCCATAGGCTTTGACAAATAACGCTTTCATCGTAAATGTAGTTTTTCTTTCGTATTCTATCCCGTTTAGGAGGCAACTACACGTACAGTTTACACTAATTTAACTAAAATCCATTTTCTAGACATGTTTGGATAATTAGTTTTCTATTTTTATTTCAGGTGCGTTCTTAATCCCTTATGTCATCTCCTTTTTCCTGGTGGCGGCCCCGACCTATGTACTAGAGATCAGCCTCGGTCAGTATACAAGCTCCGGGGTGGTCCGAGCATGGGGCATCGTACCTATCTTCCAAGGTACTTTTGATTCCGCCTACTTGCATATTCGCTTGATTGCATATCTGCATGTTTAATTATGTGTTTACCGTTTGACGTTTGAATTTTAGCAATTTGCTCTTAATAAGAGGTGGTTTTAATGGATAATGAGTGTTAAGTGTGCAAAAATCCGAAGTATTGATTGTTGCTTTGATTAGCAGATCAAAGTCAAGGACATGTGGTGTTCCAGACAAATTACAAAATTGGTTAAAAACCACAGTAAAACTCACTAAAACCTCAAAGAAGGTGGATTGTCGTATCATCAAGCTCAAACTAAACCATGGGTATGTGGCCTACAGAGTCAAAAGATTTTAGTTTCTCCAGACCACCATGTAGCTCAATTTTCTACGCTCTCCGTCACATTTTGAAATTATATTACTGTTAGCATTTTCAAAAAAGTCAAGTTTACACCATATTCTCTAAATGACGTCCATTCTTGCCAATGACAACATCAAGTACAAATCTCCTTTCCAAGAACTTCAATCGAAAAAGAAAGGACCGTTACTTTCTCAACAGGTAATAGGTTCTCAATATAAAAAATAGCTTCATTAGATCCCCAATATCTACAGTTTTTCTTGTAAACCTAAGCATTCTGGTTGAAGAGTACCTCGTATGAGAACCAGATGTTATCAACAATATGAATATGTTCAATCAGCCAAGTAATATTCTACTTTCATTGCCTGCAGGTTTTAAATGCTGCATGATGTAGTGTAAGGCTTCAGTTTTAAATTATATTGCAATATTCTGAAAGCACTTTTACAGCTCAAAGAATTAGTGATGTCACCTAAGACTTTAGGGATAGACATTTTGGGAGTTAATTCCATTAAATTCTTCGCCAGTTTAATATTTCCTAGACTTTTCGCGGATTTTGTTTGACCGTGATTTCTGTGTCTTCCGTTCTTTGTGGACTCTGTGTCAACAAATCTACAAACAATTCTTTGAATTTGTTCCTCGTCCATCTTCTTCCATCATATTTCTGATGACAAATGCAGGCGAATCACTTTGATTAAAAAGTGTAACAGTATTAGAAGATTCTTGCGCTATCTTGCAAATGTGTAATCGAGAAACAACGTCATCACTGATGTCATAATGTCAATATTTTTCTTACTTTTATGGTTGTTAAAATATTTCATCAGTCTGATTTATTTTGATACATAATGTGTAAAATTGGTTTTAAAATTATCAAGTAATAGTGTTTTCTAACGAGGACAGATATTATTAAACACCCTGTATAATAAGCCCGTGTTGATGTCCTAGGTGATATGGTCAAGCTTACGTTGATCGTCGACCAAACTTTAGGTCTGAGGTAACAAAATTGGACCATTTTTGACCCGAAAGTGTGCCTTAAAATTGTTACGGCGAAGCTAAATAACCAAATACAAACACGTTCCTATCGTGTATCCCTCCGCAGGTCTGGGCGTGGCATCTCAAGTCATCATGGTGTGGACAAATTCCTACTACATCGTAGTCATAGCCTGGGCCCTCTACTACATTTATTCGTCCTTGACCGCCGTTCTGCCATGGGCATCGTGTGACAACCCGTGGAACACAGAAAGGTAGGTGATGTTATAAAGAAAAAGGCAAAACAGAATCATACGGATCTGGAGGGAGAAAGCAAACTATGAGGTGGGTGAGAAAAGGAATAAAAAAAAAACTGCAAGACGTTTCCTATAGATTCCAAACCAAACAGAGTGTGTCGAAACCTTAAATTTCGTATTAAAGAAACTGTATACGAGTACGATATATGTATACATGTAGATATGGGATTCTGAAACAAAATAGTTTAGGATTTGATGCAAAATTGGACAACGCAATCGTTTTGCGATAAATGAAAAAAAATGGTAAATAGGCCACAACGTTGAAATAAAGTAAAATGTACTTAATAGTTTGCTGCTGTGATTTACAAAACAAATATGAATGGTAGCAGCTTGGAACATGTATTGAAACACACGCAACATAACATTTATAATAACCGGTTTACTCGAGATCAGGTTTAATTAACAGAATATTCATACGTATTTAGTATTGTTTGAGGCCTACGAAATATAATAAAATAAAAAATAAAATAGCAACATCTAATATACAAACGGCCTTGACACTAGTTTAACACGACATGCAGATTAAATATCAAGTCAGTTAATATGATGTAATTGATGCACTGGCATGCGTAAATATTGCATTTATGGGCTAGATATGTGCAAGGTGTGTATCTTAAATTAGATGATGATGATTTGTTATTAGGTAAAATGTTCCAATGTTAAATAGTATCTCGACGGCGACCTTTGATGCTTCATGACAGTCTTCTCTTGTAGCAGAATATGTGACAGTTATTATGAGAGTGCGTTTGAAAGTAGAAGACTCTTGCCTTACACGGAGGCCTTTATTACGGACACGCAGCAGTCTGAGCAGACGTTCCGATATGCAACAATCACAGAGAGCGATTTTAATCAATTTATTGAGGAACAAGCCAATAGAAATACCCTGTCAAAACAATTTATGATTAAAACATTACAGGAATTTTTCGATACGAAACTCGAGAAATTCAAGACATTCCAGTAAGTGATTTTAACCTCCTACTGTCAAATTTTATTTTGCTGTGCGCAAATCTAATGGGGATTAGTAAAACAAAAACAAATCTTTAAGATATGATGGCAAGTTTTGAGCGTCATCTCGGTAGATTTGACTATGGCGAATACCTTGCTTTTAATCCTAACTTTGCCAAAGTGAGGGAAGTTTTTAAAAGGAAACAAAAACTATTGAAACGCGAGGGAAGGGGTTATTTAGTAAACTCCATCACCTATGAAGAGATCTAGCTGCTGTGGCAGACGGACCACTAGTCAGTCGCCTACCTGCTGCTCTTTTACAAACCCAATGGTTTTTCAACCATGCATTTTGAGATTCTTGGTTGTTCAAAGACGTATACTTTCAGACAAGAACATTGAGAGTTTATTGAACGTCAGGCAAAGACGCGAATGGATATGAATCGGAGGGATGTTCGCAGAGTCACACCGAAATATAGGCCAATTTGTAAAATCCAGAAAATCATATTGTCAATATATAAAAACGATACCTTGAGCACCCATTTAATATAACATCAACAAAAAACACCTATCTTTAGATAGAGATGTCTGGTTCAAGAGAAATCCATTTGGTGTGGTGTGAACATAGATATATGTCAGGAATGGTGAGAAATGCTGGAATCTCCGCCGAGAAACGTCTATCAAATCATAGTGCAAGAAAGTATCATATTCAAAGAGTGTCCGATAACAACGTTCCCTCTAACCAAGTTATGCTAATATATGGCCATAAAATGTATCATCAATGAATAATTACAATCATTTAAATGGAAACAGCAACAACATATGAACATTTTATCCATTCTGAAATCATCGACAACAGCTTATCCAATTTAAACTCATCAAACCAATGTTACACTATGGCATTCATTGAATCTGCCCCCATATACCGGTACATGGTGCCAACAACGGCATTTTTGTTCACTAAAACGGGACCTCTCCCATGTCTCCGCACATCAAACTACCGAGAAAAAGAATCCGGATGATAGAACCAATAAACGCATTACGCGTTGAGATATTGATCAGCATTATGCGATTTTTATAATTGTTGTCGAATATATTTTGAAATCATTGTATAGGATTTTACGTAGTTTTAACGAGTGTGCAAGGGTCAGTGTTGCGTTTCCATTTAAATGTTTACGTTTTATAAACACTTTGTAGGTTCACAGTTGTACCATGATGTTCTTACGTTGGGTAAGTACTTGATGATCTATTGATCACATTTGTTTAAATATATACAACGGATGTTGATGACATAGCACTTTCTGACCAACTTGAATAGTGATTTCGTATTTATTTATTTATAGGTGTTTTGTGTCGGGGCAGACGTTAAACAAGACGATAGCAGTCAACTGCACTGACAGTTTAATGAACGCAACGAATTGTACTTCGCCACAACGTCGAGTAGACTCCGTAGTGGAATATTGGGAGTAAGTTCTAAACCTTGAATAAAGAAGAGCAGTAACGTCCATAATTTTGTGACTGTAAAATACTCTTTAGTTAATACCCACAGCCGGAAAACATTGATTTGTATGCAAGTCAGAACTATTGACTGCTTGACTGTTTATTTCATACCTAGGTCAAGCGCTTATGAACGGTATAGCAGACAATAGTTACGTGTACGTATTCGTTTCGATAAATTATGTTTATGCTTTTTTCACTAATGGAAAAACTGGTTTATGTAAACAGACTTGACCGACAGTAAGCTTCTGTACTTAATGGGCACACTTAACCTTTATCCAATGGCCATAATGTAAAATGTACTCGCCTGTGTTGTTATAAAAGTCTTTTCACTTAACATATTTGGTCATTATAAACATACTTCGCTGTTGTACTTACCAAACCGATGTGACTTGTGGTTTTAAAGATTTAAACACATTGTTCAATACAAAATGCAGGTTTATAACAATTGTAGAAACTTCACTCGTATTTGGCATATTTGGCAAGTGACTCTGACAATATTTTTTCATAATGTACCTGCAGACGCCAAGTGCTTCAGATGTCATCTGGGATTGATGAAGTTGGTTCTGTGGTTCCCGGCTTGGCCATATCTCTCCTCATTGCATGGTTACTGGTTTTCCTGTGCCTCTTCAAAGGCGTCAAACTAACTGGCAAGGTAAAACAAACCATGTAATAAGCAGAACACACTAGATTTAGAAACGTGAAATATGAAACAGGAAATGAATTAAACAAAGCCCTCATCAGAAAAACAGAATGATATACATTGCGACAATGTACATCTCAGTAGAATGTGCAAATAAAATGGAAAAAAAATGTCGAGGCGTCATGTATAGAGGACGCTATTGGAAAGACAAAGGTTAGTAATACGTGGAGAGACCTTCTTGCTAATCTATTTTGCCGCCAAGATTTGATCAAATTCTTGTTCTGATGTATGTTTTACAATTTCGGTCCCTTATAGTCTCTGTAATGACAATTGTATTAGAGCGGGTTGATAGAATAAATAGGAGCAAGAGTTGGCCCAAATATTCCCCTAAAGCAGCAGAAGTAAAACAAATGAAGTTTTTCTTGCATTGTCATGACCTTTGGTCTTTCAGATTGTGTACTTCACTGCACTGTTTCCGTATGTCTTGCTTACCATTATATTTGTCCGAGGAGTCACACTCGAGGGAGCTCTAGAGGGGGTCAAGTTCTACTTGAAGCCGGACTTCACGCGGCTCACCGAGGCTCGAGTCTGGTTGGACGGCGGCACCCAGGTCATCTACTCCATGGGATTGGCACAAGGTTTCATGGTTACCCTTGGTGGGTACAACAAGTTTCACAGCAAGTCAGTCAGGTGAGCCCTGTATGTACAGAATTGGTTATAAATTACATTAGTTAATAAAATAACGAGGGAATAACGAATCCAATTCCGAGAATGATCTACTTTTATCGGTATCGCGACCTGTCGAAGTTCCCTTGAAATCAGACTGCTGGGTGTGGGGTCTTGCGATCTCACATTCAATCCTGTTTTTATATTTCATTTCCTCAATAACAAAC
Source organism: Sinonovacula constricta (assembly GCA_007844125.1). NCBI lineage: Eukaryota > Metazoa > Mollusca > Bivalvia > Cardiida > Solecurtidae > Sinonovacula > Sinonovacula constricta. The sequence goes on along the minus strand of CM017561.1, from coordinate 5,518,212 downwards.
GACCAAAACCCCCATTTGGAAGGTATTGTTTTATGAGTGAAATGGAAAAATCGTACATGTTTTTTTACTTAGCACAAAGAAATAAATTTACCTTGTATGAATACAAAAGACTCAGTAATCATGAACAGATAATTATCAATAGAATCCCTAAGAAAAAAAACATGCTTACCCATTTGATGTTTAGTGGCCAAAGGGAATGGTGTCATCGTTTCTACGACATGTTAACTTCAGGTAGTCCATCCTTCCATCGTTTTCAACTAAATTCAGCTGAATATATTTACTCGTATTATTAATTGTTTTTAAAACAATTAAGACAAGTTTGCTTTGAAATCAATGTTTTAATGAAAACAATGTTTTAATATGTTGTACGTTCGACTTTGACCACACCTCGAATAGTACTCTTAAGCGATCAGGAGTACTTTATCTATATGAAATAAGATTTCCCTTTACTAGTATTTGTATTACTTTGGGAACCGTTATCTAGTTAGTTAGACTATTTATCTTGACGACAAGAAACTCTCACAAGATGTATACTTTATGGAGTAATATTTTCCTCTTAACAAGCATCCATGATAAATGTATGATAAAAGATGCATTGTAAACTTTGATTCCCTTTCTCTCAGGAATGGTTTGATCATCATAACGGTGAACTGTCTGACGAGCTTGTACGGAGGACTGGCCGTCTTCTCAATCCTGGGATTCATGGCCCATGAAATGCAGACACCAATTCAGGATGTAGTCGACCAAGGTGTCCACCTTAGTTTTAGCTAGGAACATTACTTTAATGTTATAGTTCAACAGGTGCTTTATGTTATGCTTTATTAAAACTCAAAGAATCTTAGCATCAGAATACAGCAAATGTTTTAAATTTATATTTTCTCCATAACAATCCTGTACATGTCACTGTACACGCATTGGTCTGGTATGATTGTTTTTGCTGTACAATCGTAATTGAATTTTGTAGTTCATTTAGCAGTGTTGGGCAGTCAGCCATGCAATCAGGTTGTGTTATGTATCGGGGTTCTCTTCTGTAAATAACAACATATTTAAATATGATGGTCCTGGCCTGTGTCGGAATTTTATATAGCATTCATCCAGATGCCACTCTCACTTCTTTGATGTTCCGTGTTTGAGCAGTGAAATGTTTTGATCGACCGTGTATGAGGAATTAAATGTTTTGAATGGCCGTGTATGAGGAATGAAATGTTTTGATCGGCCGTGTATGAGAAATGAAATGTTTTGATCGGCCGTGTATGAGGAATGAAATGTTTTGAATGGCCGTGTATGAGGAATGAAATGTTTTGATCGGCCGTGTATGAGGAATGAAGTGTTTTGATCAGCCGTGTATGAGGAATGAAATGTTTTGATCGGTCGTGTATGAGGAATGAAATGTTTTGAATGGCCGTGTATGAGGAATGAAATGTTTTGATCGGTCGTGTATGAGGAATGAAATGTTTTGATCGACCGTGTTTGAGAAATGAAATGTTTTAAATGGCCGTGTATGAGGAATGAAATGTTTTGGTGGCTTCTAGACATTTAAACAATTTTAGATTGTATAACTCTTAAAATAGCCATGTATCTCATATGAAGGTCCGGGTCTTGTGTTTCTGACCTACCCAAAAGCCGTCACCCAGATGCCACTGTCCCCTCTTTGGTCTGCTGTTTTCTTCCTGACCATCCTGTTCGTAGGCCTAGACAGTCAGGTAACTTAGTCTTTGAGGTAGTTTCAAACCAGCTAATTTTATCTTGAAATACTGCTTCGTATGAGCATTTAAAACAATTTTATATTTCATTGTAGAAAAGATTTAAGCACATTTGTCTTTCAGACAAACAGGGTGTACACTGTTAAGATTTTAATGAAATTAGAAAAAAAAATATTTATGCATCAGACGATGAATTGTATTGTAAGTTTCTAGAGGTAATTCCAAAGTTTCTATTATGTTGTAGATCCTTATATATCGTTTTATCGATTGTAATGCTTTCAAAGTATGGTTTATTGTTTGCAAATTATCTGTAGACTAATACGTATGTCATGCTTATAATGTTTTGGAAACTTACCCGTCGAATTTAATTTATCTCTAGTTTGCCGGTGTGGAGGGTTTCCTGACCCCCTTCATGGATATGTTCCCAAGAGTTCTGTACAAGCCCCGTAACCGGACACTCTTCGTGGCCGGATACTGTATCTTCTGTTACATCCTGGCTCTCTGTCTCGTCACTGAGGTAGGTATAACTGCAGTTTCTTTTTATGTCGAAACACTTTTTATAATACATAAAATTATTTATCCTCATATGTTTGTTTATTCAACGTAAAAGCTTTATGTGGAGTAATTACGTAGAAACAAGCTAATTTGAAATCGAGAATGCTTTGTTATGTGATTGCGTTGTTTTAAAAGTACTTTGAAGACAATATATCGGCTTTTGATTTTGACTAAAAGTACAAACAAGGAGGGACGTTAGTTTATCTCATTTTTTTACGTTTGTCATGAGGAAACAAGTCACTTCAACGAGACCATAAATATCAAGTATTATATAGAGTAATGCAATTATATCAAAATAGGGTATGAAAATATAAATAAGAGAACTTATATCTATAATATTCTGATGCTTTTGATGATGCTGTCAAATTAATGTTTTAGACTCACTTTCTTAATTTAGAATATATAGAAATGTACATAGGGATTCAATGCTGTAAAATTATGGGATGTTTTCTACTGACGGTTATAGTTCTATGCCTAGACAACTGACAGGACTTTAAAAAAACACACCACCGTTTGAAGTTTAAACATTTAGAGACTGTTCGTTAAGCCTGTTTAAGACAATATTTACAATCGTTCCAGGGCGGAGTATATCTGTTTCGTCTTATCGACTACTACTGTGCAAGTGGCCTGGTTCTCTTGACTGTTTGCTTCTGTGAAGTCGTCGCAATCGGCTGGTTTTTTGGTAAAGACACCTTGTTTTCGTATATAAATGCTGTTTGTTATATGTCACAGGTGACGCATCTGCCTTAGCCTCTTACCTCTAAGTCATGCATTATTCATATTATGTTCATGCCTTTCTTCTGTTAAATGAGTCTCATTCGAATTTAGTAATTGAGTTACCTTTACAAAGGAAGTGCAAAGTTCATTGGCGGTACCTACTTGACTTTGGTTTTTTGGTTATATAACAAAGTCCTATGAGCATTGCAACATATACCAAACTCACACTCACCGAAAAGCCACAGAACAAAGGTATGTCACACGCAAGCCAAGCGAAAAGTAAAAAACAAATTTGTGATGAGTCATTTAACAAAAAGAGCAAACCCGATAGCTACCGCCTTAGAACGGTTAGCCGGCAATATGGACCGACTGGGGTGCTTAAACCGGTTTTACAGAGCTCTAACCTCGCACTTCCTGACGAGTTTCTCAAATGAAAGCAATGTCTTATTTCTAGTTTGTTCCATTTACATCGGTATATATTATGAGCATTTATAGAACTGTATATGAATTGTGAAATTAATTATTAACGCAATATATTATGAACTCTACATATGTATTACTGTAGGTGCTGACCGTTTTTATGACGCGCTGGAGCTGATGGTAGGAACTAGACCCGGTCCCTGGTTCAAGATCTGCTGGAAGTTCCTTGCACCTTCAATTCTGCTGGTAACCTTTTGAAAAACGTTTCAACGTTTGGTTATATTTAGATATCAATCTTATTTTATGTCTCTTCATTTATTTGAACATCGTAATTTTTGTTTTTATTTCTAAATTATGATTAATTAATGTTGTGTATCGGTAGCATAGCATATGCTATTATTAAAAACTCCAAGAATAAAGTCAATTGTCATTTGCTAACGACCACATTCAACTGTAATGTTATTCTAAATTACATTTTGACAGATAAATTGATAAATTGATTGTGTATTACTAAAATACATGTACACATCCGTAAATGATATGTTAGAGGACATATTTACGGATAACAGTTTTTACTTCGTTCTTGTTTTTGTTGTTTGTTACATCGCACCGACACAATTATAGACATATTGGCGACATCCATCTATTTATTGGTGAAGGAAAACCCTAGAATTATGTCTGGGTAGAGCAACCGGCGCACGCAGGCTAGCTTGAAAACCTTCACACATGAAAGTTTTCCCTCCGGCCTGGACTCGAGCCCAAGCGGTGAGGGGCTGAGGAATTACAAGTCAGACCTTTAACCGCTCGGCCACGGGAGCTCGACATCGCTCAGAAAAGAACTGCATATGCTTAAAGTGTGCGCATGTACAAATGTGACGCTGTATTATCAGTAAAGTCGTTAAAATGGAAGTGGTATAGCTGCCTTACTAACGCTCAAGCAAATATAAGGGTAGTTACACGACTGGTTGGCCCGGTGTCAGGATAAAGTGACTGGGTGTGGTATCATGCCAGGTGTTCCCGGCATAGTATACACAGTGAAGGCAGCACTATATCTGCTTCAGGTGAACACCGTTTCCAGATAACTGAAATACTGTTGATGGGACGATAAACTCAATAAACAAACAAACCAGCTTAATGTAGATGGGCAAAGATTGTGTTAAAATGCCTTTAAGTATCTCGTCAATATATAAACATATAGTGGTTTATGTTAATATTATTATATTTGATGTGATTATATAACACCTTGTGTTCACGTTTAATTTCCCAGTAGTTTCTTCTGCCGACGTACCGCTTTAAAGCTGTTATTCTCTGGTTGGTTGTTTTCTCTGTGGATGTACTGTCTCGTATCAGTCTGTTTATTCATTCAACATTAGCTTGTGGGAGCTACTACTGGTACATGTATAAGTAACTCAGGAAATAATCATAATTTCTTATAGAGTGCATTCTCATTTTGAAAGTGATATTATAAGTATTATATCCATTTATTGACACACGTTGGCGTATTTCCAGGGCATTTTCCTGTTTGAAGTGAGCACATACAAGCCCCTGACTTTCAGTCAGCACTACTCCTATCCGGACTGGGCAACTGCGTTAGGCGTCTGCTTCATTATGTCATCAACCATCTGTATCCCGGGTGTCGTTGTCTACAAGTGTCTCAGAGCAAAGGGGTCACTTCGACAGGTGAGTCAGTGCGAAAATGTTTAGGTACTTTATTGGATTCCTTAGTAACCCTTATAGTATGCCCTACACAAATGTCTGAGTGGAACCACAGACGATCCGCAGGAAGGTAGACGACCTTCCAATAATAGTTTCTCTTCGGCTGAAACTCAGACGAACCCATGATACATGTAGGAGGGGAAAGGGAGTCAATGGAGTAACATGTCGGCGACTCTACCTATAACACAACCGGTGTCACGGTTATTTTTAGTGTTCACATTGTGTAGTTTGTAATGTTCCTTTTAGTGCATTTTGGTACAATGCCGTACTAATAGTCTCCTTGTTTTTAATTGTTTCCATGTGAATAAATCTAGAACGGTAAAAAGGTGCGATATTGTACTCGTATACGATTGCAACAATAAACAGTATGCTGTTTGTAAAATCTATATTCAGACTGTAACGATTAATATTGTATTTGGCAACGACGCGAAGTCTTAAACACTTTTAAAGCGTAACCATTGGCGTTTGTAAGCGTTCGGATTCTTTTTCAATCATATTAATTGCGTCATGGCTATAAATTTATCAACTTTTTATAAGACGTTTGTATTTTTCAGCAACTATATTTAATAACATAGAATTTTCGTTTTTATGGTGATTACCATTGTCAGTTTGGGTGCACATTTAAATTTATCGATGGATCGTTACTGCAAGTTGTATTATGTTTCAAAGGTATTAGAAACTGAAATATAAATATAAACCAGCATTTATTATAAGTAAAAACATTAAATACATACCAATCAAGACATTTAATGAGAAATTTAATTATTCTCTCAAATGGGATTCGAATCTTCGACAGAAAAAAATGTTTTCGCATACGCAAGCTGTTTCACCAGTTCGTATATGATGGAAGAGGACCCTTTATGGCAATAGACTTACTACTACTACTACTACTACTACTACTACTACTACTACTACTACTACTACTACTACTGCTGCTGCTACTACTACTACTACTACTACTACTACTACTACTACTACTACTACTACTACTACTACTACTACTACTTCTATTACTTCTACTACTACCACTACTACCACTACTACTACTACTACTACTACTACTTCTATTACTTCTACTACTACCACTACTACTACCGCTTTTCCTCCTCCTCCTCTTCCTACTACTACTTCTACAACAACAACAACAACAATAACAAAAATAATAATAATAATAATAATAATAATAATAATGTCCACATTGTTTCGGCGTCTAAATACACGTACAGTTTAATTTAAAAAAATCTTTTGCGCATTATTTCAGCGTCTTTGCGAGTTGACCACACCCAGCCTGAAGAAACACCAGGTCCACCCCGAATGGCTTCAAACAAACTCTTATAAGTGGCGCCTTGTCGGTTACAAGCAGCACGACCACATGGGGGATGAGTCATAGTGACACTGTGTGATGATTTACATGACATAAACATGCATGTGTAAATCTACTCACAACCTCTTTAACAAATCTTTAATGCCGACCCTGGCAAATCGTATAGTTACATTAAAATCAGTTACATCAACTGCGTCGGTGGCGTGTCTAAGACATGTGTCATAGATCTTTTCAAAAATTAACATTATTGACGTAGTCTTTGAAAACTGATGTTTATACAAAATAAAGTAATATATTAACATATTTTTGAACTATTATATGCATCATTCAAGCAGTATATGTCCTACGCATTGAAGTTTTAGTAGGAATGTGATAATGCTCAATGTTAGTCTTTTTTCTAACAAATAAAAGTAATATTAAATAGAAATAGTAATAATAAGACATAAGAATGCTGTATAATTTAATTTTATAAACAACAATCCTCATCAGGAGTTAAATTTATTTTATGTATGCTATATGATATATTTATATGTCTCCATTTTGTGTACCATATACATTGTATACCTTATTAAGAGATATTTAATGTAACACATTTGTATTAAACTGAAGTTTGTTTAAAAAAGAAACTAGGTTTTTCTATTTAAACGTTTTACCAGATAATGGATATTATGCAAAATGCCCATCGCAATGAATATAACAACTAAAATAGGTATAATGAACAAAATAAATATTAAATAGTTTTACTATCGTTCAATGATATCTTACAACGATACATTTATGTGAATTTGATATAATATTATGCGGATACATGCTGAAATTTGCATATCATTTTATCACAAAGTTTTTATACCTGCCTATTTTAACAAATGATTGGCTATACTTGTATATTTGCTGTGATCTTACTGTCAAGGGACATAATTATTCCCCAGGCAGTGAAAGGGAGGGTACTTTTTTAAAAGGCAATCTATGTTCAAACTGTGAAACTTTGTAAATACTAAAAGCTTTACCATAATATTTGATCAGATGACTATTGAGTCGAACTTCCCGAATTCTAGCTTGAATTGTCCAATACAATCCCTTGACATATTCTACAAGGATGTTTTCCCAGGCTGTCGTTCAAGCAGCAATCATCCTATCACGCGTAGTTATGTTACAGGCGTTCCGCTCTGTCTCTTTTCAATCGGAACCAAACGTTTTCAGTTATGTAAGTCTTCACTACAAGAGCTCCATGAACAGGTGCATTGTCATGCGTGAACAAATATTCGGTCTTTTCAAAGTGTCGACCTTAAACAGGCCACAGATATTCTTCAAGTATAGTTATATACTTTTTAGGGTCTATAACGTCATCAATGTGTCCCAATGTTCCAATGTGTTAAAACATAAGCAGCTCCAGACCATACTGTGACCTTGGTTCTTTCAGCTTGGCAGACGAGGTGAGGGCTGTTGACTTCATTGTCTTTTATCTATATGTATACACGGTTGTTATAGACCGGCACTTTCTGGAATTCATAAGAAAAGATCCACTTTCCTCAGTGTTCATCCGCAATGTAGTCCTTCCACTCTCGACATTACAAAACGCACTTTCTCCGGTTCACCTCCCTAACCACATTCTTCTTCGGCTCTTTCCATTTAAAACCGAGTGTTATTAATTTTCTCTGTATTTGAACAAAAAACTACGGTTTATCCTTTCATTGATCATACCAGTCAAGACTGTCAGCGAAAGTTCCTGTTTACCTTAACAAAACGTGAAAGTTGAGTTTCATCTCTTCCTATAAACAAAAGTTTTCTTCCTCTTCTAGGTTCAACGCGTCCAAACCGTTCAGACCTCATCATGATACTCTTGATTGTAGATCTAGAAATTCTAAATAAATGTGCCAATTAACATTGATTTTTACCGTTTTAATGACTTTTTACATATAATTTCCTAACCTTACTACTGACCATGTTTTAAGAATGTCAATATTTTGTTTTAGAATGTTGATGACTTCATAATATGCTTGATGACATTATCAACACACCTGCAGTGATCACAGCCTAAATATCAAAAGCTGGCACAATGCCAATCATGAGTACACGATTTGTTTACAACGGAATTAAGCCATAAAATTGATAAAGCTTAAATAAGTTTTGTTTAAGTTCATATTTTGCATTTTTTTCGTATCCAATTATCAACAGACAGACAAATACAAAGGATGTACATTTTACTTTGTGTTCCCCACCCCACCCCCACCCCCACCCCCAAATAACATTTGCCTCCTTAATATTCTAAATTAACCTTACCATTATATTTAGGTAATGACAATAGTACAGTGATATCAGTAAGTAACTATTTCCTATGTTTCGAAAATACATAGGTCTCCATTGTTATTTTTGTTGTTGTTGTTGTTTTTTCTCAATAAAACCGTTTCCATATGTTTATACAATGGTTACCAATACCAGCTAGAATGATGTTCAAAGTCTCATCGTCGTTTAGTGAATTCTGCCCAAAGAAGCTCGGCTGATATCTCATATTTTCTGAATCTTGTCTCCAGAGTCAAACTGCTTTTATTTTTCATTCGATTGCGGATTCGAATTTGCTTAAGTTTCCTGGAAATATCCGCCTAAAGCATAATGCACACAATGCACAGTGACCTTTACCATTGCCAACTGAAAATATATTCTGACACGATTCAGTTGTATATGTATCGCAGATTCTAAAGTAACAGTCTCACAAATGTGTGCACTTACACACAATAAATTGAAAAAAAAAACACTTGAACCTTTCGTTCTTATAATGTGAGCTTCTTCAGCAGACTGACCATTTATTAGAAAAAAGGACTAAAGTGTCTGGGATAGTTTTGGTCCCTTGCAGTATGCAACCTGATAATTCGTGATGCATTTCTTAAATATATTTCTTATATATAAAACACCATCGCTACATCAGTTGATTTTACACTCCCAGCTATAAACTGCATGCGTTTATACCAGATAAAAAAGTATAAAAAAAGTTACCTTCTTTAAGATGTTTTTATACAGCAATGTAAAAGCGACCCTATCGGATTATAATGTGATTATCAAAGAGAAATCGAACGACTGATAATGATAAAGAAACTAGCGTTGTGAAGGTTCAGAATTGTTTATAACCTCTTGAATTTTGCTTAATAGCTTAAATGTACCAGCTTATTATAATGTTAATGAATTACTTTTATAAGAAATGAATTATAGGTGAGCTTACAAAATTAGACCCTAAAATGTGATCTTTTTCATCAATTTTCTTATTCACAACAAAAAGTTGTGATATTTATGTATTAGTATAAGTAGTATAACATTGCACCTTTATTTATTTATTTGGGTTTTACGGCACACCGACACTTAACAGGTCATACGGCGCCGAACATTGCACCTTTAGCAGATAACTTGGTTAATAAATTCTTTCCTGCTATCGTTATTATTGATAGGAAGCGAAAGTTTGCAATGACTGATATTGATTACTTCTAGAATAGGAGGAAGGAAAGGTTGCACCAAACCATGAGGTAATAGTGAAGATGCACAGTTGTCAGGACAAAGCTGTTTCACAAACGTCTTGTCGCAGACCATTGCGTTAAATGCACCCTTTTTGTGTCGTCGTTTTTGCGAATTGGGCGGCTTTTTGTAATCGTCGTTTTGAGGTCTCCAAATGTTAATGTTTTCTTGACGTCATCTTGACTTTTATATAAATCGTTTCGAGTTCTTGACAAAGGTTCGCTGCTGCCGATTCGCTTGTTCTACAACTTTTGCCGGCTTCTGTTTCGCAAATTCCAGTTGTTCTACAGAGGGTTCAGCGTGTTGTTTAGCAATGCTGGGGAAACGTTGTTCACTTTCTTTTGTCCACAACACACCAGAGAAAAACTGATACGTCAAGTTCTCCGAGTGCTTTCGTTGTATACACTTGGAATGCATAGTAATGCATCTGGACCTGGTAGTCGCTAAATTTTAATATTTCTAAGGATTGTATTGTGGAAGATATTTAAGGGCATTCCTAGCTCCAGCCACTATGGGTTTTGATTCTAAGTGTAGTTCCTTGACGCTTTACATTTTTTCCTATTGATGGCAAAATTCTATTGACAGAATGGCCGCATGTTAAATGTGTAGTGTCGTAAACTTTGTTTAGTTCAGGGTTATTATGTGGAGTTCCTTTCTGCCAGAAGTGCATGCATTTATTTAGGCTGGCGAACCTTTAAAGCCATTGCTATCGCTCAATGTTTCAAATTTATTAAGGCGTTGCTGTAAGTGTCTTTCTATGGTGTTCCTGGTTTTCGAGCTATACCATATTATGAAATCATCGACGAAAAGTGAACAGTCGACCTAATTATGAAGTTGGCTTTTTTACAATACTATTTGTTTTGATAGCAGTAATGGTTACAAGCTAAATACTATTCTGAGCGTCACCTTGTTCCTTTTTGTGAACAGTAGATTAAGAGGAGCCAATTTCACTAGATAATTTCCGTCAGAAAAAAGCTATTAACAGATGTTGGTAAACTACCCCAAGATCACCTAAATCTGTTAAAATTCCCAATCAGTTGTCAGTTCCTTTTGCTAACGTATGCGTTAATAAACATAAAATACAAAGGGTTTATTGCATTTTTATTACCTCGTTCTTAAATTTCCAAGTTGGACATTTCCTGGAATGTACTCTACTTTCCTGACGTCCAAATCAATTCGGATGCTTCAAATCAGTTTGGCACTCAAAGTTTAAGATTTGAGCGAATGAAGTTGTTTGTACAAGTTGACACATGGTGACCAAACTTCTAACAATCAAAGCAATGTAATGAATTCGAAATATATACGTCATATATCCAACTTTGATTCTGGACGGAATATTTGTGTTGTTGAATGATAAAACTAATGCGTTTGTTAGTATTATGCATCCTTCCTTCAGGAAGGAAACTCTCAGGACAACACTCACACACAGTGTACAGATCTCCTCATCTGAGGGTCCGGAGAGATCAGGGCAGCATATTACGCCTTTTGAAAAGTTAAGGGAAATCTGAACGAACGCTCTGACTTTAAGTGAACAGAACTCGTTGATTACAAAATCTTCACAGAAATGGCTCTTCTATTAGACGTGGAAATTGTGTGTTGGCATCCGAGTCTTCTGATGAAATCGGGTGGAATCGTTTCAAAATATTTTCGTTGGCGATCCATGAAATTTAAGGTAATCGTTTGGAACTCTGGGTCAATAACCGCCACGGAGCACAACAAGGGGACGTTAATGTGGGGTGGGTATCCGACGTCCCAAATATATATATATATTTATCTATTTATATATTTATCTATTTATTTATATCCATTTATCAAATAACTAAATGTGAAATATGAGAAGTTTAATAGTTTAATTAATTAATTAATTAATTATTTAATATATTAACTAAAATGATTTAAGTTATATATAACGGCGAAAGAATTTATCCTAAATTTTGCCAAAGCAATTTTAACTGGCTGTGACGCTCCAGTGGACCTGGTCAGTGTTTGTGAGACAACAATAAAAGACAATGGGACTCGGAATAGAGGATGCATTTGTCGGTAAGTTAAACAGAACGAAAAACGGAAGCAACGTTAACAGGAAGACATATCTTGATCAACTAGAATGATGGTAACTACTCAATAGATTTCCGGGGTAAGATTGGCCACAGCGACAAAAATGAATGTATGAAAAAAGAGTTTGTTAGGGGCGAGAACTTTCACGTGGGGAGGTTTTCCACCTACCCTGCGATTCACCTGTGTTTCTACCCAGACATAAGTCTGGGGTCTTCCTTCAGTTATAATTATCATTACGTCGCCGATGTGACCATAATCGTGTCGGTGCGGTGTATAAAACAAGAACAAAAATATTCATTCTGACACCACTATAACTTATTTAGTAATGAAATTAAACTTTCTTCGGAACAACGCACATAATTAAAAATTTCATTTGTTTATTTCTAACTGGGTTTCTTGAATGGTCAGGGTTTCTTGAATGTTCTGGAGACTTCTGCTTTCATTGGGTCTATATAAGGACTTGTAAGCCGATTTAAGTGGGAGTTGTGGATATAAAGTTTGGACATACAGTATGGAAATACTTGCAGCTTCTATATTAAATCTTTCTGTGTTGGAACTAGCGTGGACTTATTATATTCTTCAGTGCTATAAATATTAAAAGTGTTGGATTTGGAATTATATTAATTATATTAATTATATTGTTCTACATTTTGATTATTTCAACTGTGGGTATCTATGAGGACATTCTACCGAAAAATCTTCAGGATTATTCGACGTTGGATTAATAACTGTTAATGGGACACCTCCTAAAGGGACAAACTGTAAGCTAACATTTATTTCGCATTCTTAAATTTTGTCTGATATATTTGTTTTTATTTTGTTACGCTATAGATTTAATTGTTTATTAAAATAAAACATTATTGTAATAGTTAGTTGTTGGCTTGTTCTTTCTGTTACATCATTTCGTCGTTTAGTAAACGTGACATTTTATAAATTAATTTTAAATAGCGACACCGGTCGTAACATTATAAAAACAGGAATGTATTGTGAACCTCGGTATAATTTTGATATTGCCATACTTATAGCACTTAATTCTGCAAACACTGTGAGTATACAATATTCCATCGACTGTTCCGCCAGTTTTCATGTATTAAAAGCTCAGTACAAAATATATACATATAGGCATAACTTATCTAAAAAGTGCGCATTCAAATCAATTGATAAAAATTATCGTATAAAGCACACTTATTGATTGACAAATACAAATAAAGAATTATTTCCGCATGCGTAGATCGAAGGTATTTGAGATTGTTGACCTTAAAATCCTGCTAATAGGAGTTAAAAATCGGGCTACTCTTTTAATTTTTCAGGCCTAGAGTCCACACCATGCTTGAAGGACAGCATGGAAATCAAGAAGTTTATTTATTATTCATTTTATTCTGGCTGAAATGTTTGACTGTTTGAGTAAATATTTATACAAGTTAATTAAGATATCTCTTAGTATTGAAAAACGTATTGAAGTTAAGCTTTTATTCAATGTTTTGTATATGTTATTTTAAAACTTTCTACTAGTTATGTTAAAAAGTATGTATTAGTCTATGCAGATGATATCGTTCTCCTTTCTGAAAGTAGTGACGATTTACAAATCAAGGCTAGACATCTTACATGAATATTGCTACCGATCAAAACTGACTGTAATGAAAGTAAAGAGTTGATTCTTAGAAAAGAAAGTTTAGCATCAAATATTCAATTTACATATAATAACGATAAAAAACGTGAATTTCTATACCTATCTAGGCGTTAAAATGTCGTCAGCAGGAAGTTTTTCTCATGCATGTGAAACATTATCAAGACAAGCTCTGAAGGCTCCATTTCAAACGAAAAAATACTAGGTAACACTAATATTGCCCGAATTAAGCAAATGCATTTAAAATATTGCAAAGAAAATTTAGGTGTAAAATACAAAACAATTTTATTTACGGTGAAAATGAACGAATGCCAATCTCAAAGCAAAGAGATGTGTTTATGGTAAAATGCTGGTTTAAAATGATACAAGGCAAAGACACAAAGTATATAACTTACGCATATAAAATGCGGTTGAATGACATTAATTATTTTCCAAATAAACATAACTGGTCAAATGAAATTAAACAAATATTAGATAAGTTAGGATTTATTCATGTAAAATAACCAAGAAGTGGGTAACTATAATAGCCTTATATCATTATTTTAAACAAATAGTGAGCGACTGTTACCAGCAAGAATGGTTTGAAAGTATTAATTAATCTATACAATCAAATACGTATAAACACATCTGTGATTTTGGCTTCAAATTTTACTTAGACAAAATTGTAATAGAAAAAATTAAAATAGCTACGTAGCTTAACAATACTTAATGTAAGACTTAAATAAATATATGAACTCACTCAATAATATCATATGTGGAGCAACATATATTTTTGTACATGTAAATATCCATAATCGAAATGTTTTTTGTGCTGGTATTCGTAAACTTTATTACAAAATGGCAAAATGTTGATAGTGTTGATAACAATTATGATGGCAATAATGATAATTACATATGATAATGTTGTTGATTATGATGATTTGCATTGGCTATCACAAATTGAATGAAAGCACATCGTCAATGATTATGTCGAAATACTATTATTAAAAGTGTGTATTTATGGGATAAGTGCCTAATGATTCAATAAAATCTATCTATCTATAATGGAAATCAAAGAGCGACATAAGCACTTTTTGGCCGAAAATCTACTTAAGATCCGGATGAAGTGTTGTAGCAATGGCGACTTTTGTCGCAGATATTTGATTTGCGGTAAACGAAGTTCTTGCATGGTTCTTGAATGGTGTAACTATTACTGTAATTTCGATGTATATTTTATCATTACGTTTAAGGCAATTTCTATCGTGGAGTAAACGATGCAAATGGAGGATCGCTCAAGAGCAAACTTGTGTGTCGATTGAAGTTTTGATTGCCTTCCGGGTGCTGAATCCGTCTTGCACATTCATCCCAAAATAATTCTATTATTTCAGGTTCTTCATTTTCAGGATATTGAACAAAATCGCCAACTTTCTGAAGTTTGCCGAAAATCTCTTCCGTTTGTCTTTTCATTCTAAAGTTGACCCTTGAGATATCTTCTAGTTGTATTGCATAGTATACGTTGTATCCTCTATACAAAGACTCTTCTTTTGCCATGTGAACTGCAAAGCTGAGAAAAGGACTTTCAATGCTTGCTTTAGTGATCAGAAACACTGTTGTCCTGGATGAGTGCACTGTTTCTGTGGTAAGATTATGTATCAACTTTCCACCCATTTTTACCCAGTCCCGAAACCCAATGGTCAGTTTCAAATTTCTGTTGCTTCCTTCAATGTGAGGAATGAGTTTGCTTTCAACGAAAGTTCGACCTATGTCATCACCGTCATCGAGAACAATAAAAGCATCATATTTAAACTCATTCGCATTTTCGTCTCGGTATAAATTCATTCTCCAGATTGACTTTCTACCTCGTCTATAATACAAATACTGCAACCTCCACCGATATCTGTATACAATCCGTGCTACCACAATGTTGATAAATACCCCGAGGCAAATACCAGAAACGACAATGACACTTACATAAGAAGAACAATGTTTGTGCAAGGTGATCAGAACCTCGTGCAAAGTCTGATTCGAAGCATATAAAGGAAATATTGTGCGATTGTCGAATATGCAGTGTCCAATTTCAACTTGTAAATTTTTTGGTTCGTGGTCATAGAGCCATTGAATGAAATCTAGATTGTAACAGTTGCATAAAATGTCGTTATTTTTTAAATTTATTTCGAAGGTGTCATTATACGTCGCAAGATTTCTTGCTGCCCGTTCTAGTGACTTGCGCATAGGTACTGATAAAGTTGAGATGTAATTATATTGCAAGTTTACTTTTCGGAGTGACTTCATATGGTCAATGTTCAGTTCGAACGCCCTCAGCATGTTCGTGTTAAGATAAAGCTCCTGCAACTCAAACTGTGATCTGAAGAAATTTCTTGGCAAAACAAATAGCATATTGAATGATAAATCAATAATTCGAAGTTTCGTCTGATTTTGAAAAATGCAACCATTTACATCACGCACAACACTTTCACCTAGGGAGTTATAAGATAAATCAATAATTTCTAAATTTGGTGAAGAACCAAAAAAGTAATTACTCACAAACACACAATAGTTATAGCTTAAATCTAATATCTTTATACCCTCCAATCCCTTCACTGGACCGACCCAGCAGTATATCATTGAACCTTTAGCTGATACCTTTGTTATTGCGTTTTTTCCTGCAATCGTCAAATTACTGATAGATAGGTGTAGCTTGCAGTAACTAATATCAATTGATTCCAGATTAGGAGGAAGGAAAGGTTGTATCAAACCAGCAGGTAATTTTGTATATGCACCATTGTCAGGACAAATATTCTCCACAAAAGTGTTGTCGCAGATCATATTGTCAGCTGCTTCTGTTTTCTTGTCGCCGTGGTTAAGGATTGTTTGGGTCTTTCTGAAATCGTGATGTGGAGACCTCCAAATCGAGTTGACGTCAATTCTTGCCTTTGCTGCTTCCCTATTTCGAACATTGGTCTCGGATACTTGCACAAAAGTCCGTGATTGTTGATTAACTATCTTCGACTGTTGCACAACACTCTCTGACTGTTGCTCGGCAAACTCTAATTGTTTTACAACAGACACCGGCTGCAATGTAGGAATGTCAATATTTGGGAATGGTCGTTTCTTTTCTTTTTCCCAAATCGTGTCAGGGAAAAACTGATAGGATACGTCCAGTTCTCTGAGTCCTTTGATTGTGTACAATTCGAAAAGATAGTAATGCATCTCAAACTCGTTGTCACTGCATTTTAATATTTCCAAAGAGTGTGGTAGATGTAATAGGGCATGTTTTTCTGCAGCTACTATGGCATTTGATTCTATGTGTAACTCTTTGAGCTTTTTCAATTTTCCCAACTGTTGACAAAATTCTTTCGAGAGAACCGGTCCGCATGTCATATGTTGGGTGTCATAAACTTTGTTTAGCTTGAGGACCGTAAGGTTTGTTTTTTTAAGACTTTCAATAGCGTTTGAAATGTAGCCAAACTTCATAAACATGTTACCAGAAAGATCTAAATAGGTCAAACTAGTAAGGTTTTCAAAAGCATAATTGTGAATGTACTGGACGGCACAATAACGAATTTCAAGATGTGTAATCGATCGAACATGTTGGAGAAAATGTTCTGTAATGTTTGCGTGACAAAACCGACCACCTAAAGGAAAATGATCGCCTGAAATAGAAAGAAACTGAAGTTTTGTAAGATTTAAAAACCCTGGCCCTGGCTCTTGCTCAAACAGTCCGTCCATATAAAGGTGTGTTAGATTTGATAAATACGACAGGGCCTTATCAGGGTATGTCCCGGGGACGCCAATAGTCGTTGTGGCGTACATTCGTAGCTCCTTCAATGATGTCAGGTCTTCGTACAACTGTTCAGGTGTTCGGCCATCTGTTTGAGGAAGGTAGTCGTTCCCAGAGATATTTAGATAGAGGAGGTAATGGAGACCAGCAAATGCCCGAGGTTCCAGTTCTCTCAGGTTAGCGCTGTAAAGGTCGAGGTACCGCAACAGCGGCATATAAGCGAATGCGTCATTCTTTATTATTATGAGGTTTGTGTACGATAAATTCAGCCACACTGTCTCGTTTGGCAATGATGATGGTACAGTTGTCACCTGACTGTTTTTGGAGCAATTCACATATATTTCTTTATTTACGAAATAAGTATTGCATGGTGTTGATAGGCGCAACTGTGTACAATAGTAAAACAGGAAGAATAGAGTTGTCCTTGTCGTCTTTGCATTTCCGTACTCCATATTTCTTGGCATATCTGTAATAGCGTCAATATAAAAATATTTATACAAGAGAAATTACGAAAAGTACAAATTATATAATAGACACCAAATTACATTGGCTACATGTACATTCATGCCCGCAGTAATAGGCAAACTATTAATAATGTTACACTTTTGTATTAAAGGTGTATCCGACAGTTTGCAAATTTAGACTATATATATATATATACAGTGACTGACATCTGTTTGATAGTTTTTGTGCATAATTTTTGCAGAAACAATCGTACTTTAGTCTACAAGTAAGCTTTGACGATTTTCAACTTAATCACAATTTTAGGGCAGTAAAACTCATTAATGAACTCGCAAAATGTTCATTTATTTCAAATCTATAAATAAGAACAATTGGGACTGGACGAGTTAAAACATAAGTGGTCAAGTGGTTTTCTTAGTATAAAAAATAGCTAACTGTGCAGCGTGGCTCAGATAGGAAATAAATGTTTGTAAGAACGATTGTGGCGTTATGGTTCACTTTTCAGACAGGTGTATGGCACCCAAAACAGAATTTTACGAGTTCTGTTCAAGTAACAATAGTTTATTTAGATGTTTAATGACAATATTTTTGTCCAAACTGTCGGATACCACCTTTAAGAACAGAACAGAACAGAACAGAAATTTTATTTAGATTTGTACATATAGTATTGTACATCATTATATATCTCACATTCATATACACATATTACAAGCTGTCACGTGAATCTAAACGGGTAATTTTATAGTATCATAACATAAAACAATGTTTAGTAATAACATTGATAATTATACAATATAAAAGTACATGTGAAACAAGAAGCGGTTGTACACTAAATCTTCTGAATTAAGTAAATCTAACCTATTTAAATGTGTGCAATGGTCTTGTATAATAGATAATATATTTGTTATTTCTAATATAAATGTTTATTGTTTTATCTTTTTTTATGTTAAATAGCATCTATGCGACTATGTATACCTTTTAAAATTGCAAAAATTATTTAAAAAATGCAAAAAAATCAAAAAGCCTCATCATTTAGATTTTTAAACTATATAATATTTGACTTGAACCGCGTTCATCGTCTAATGTATTTTAGATTACTGAAATGGTGAGGTGTAGTGGTACACATAGAATCAAATTTTCTACAATAGGGAAAGGAGTAAATTCATTAGTCGGTATCTGACTTAACGTACATTTTAAAATATTTACACTATTTACATGGTTAAATGTTTACAATATACAGATACGACTTAAATTAAAGCCAAAAGAAGAACAACAGATTTATTTATCGGAATAAGACATTATCGGTAATAAAATTGTCGAGTAATTCGTTGCTAGAATTTCGTGTAGTGTGTCATTTTGTAGACATTTTAAAATTACTGAAGTGTGCTCAGGATGACTCATTTTTCAAGGGAGGCTACTATGTTACAATTCAAAACCACATGCTTCCTGTTGGTTGTTTCAAGCCTTTTTGTGTAATTCCTAAGAAAATGTGCACGTATTTAACCGTTGGATATAGCAACAATTCAATAATTAAATCAATTAGTGTTAATTAGGATTAACAACAACAAACAAGGAGTAGAGTGTCTGAAAAGTGTTAAATATGCAGTCTAATTCGTTATTTTGGTTGGCAGCACACATAATTCATGTTGCCATGTGAACTTAACAATTGTTGCTTTGTTGGTTGATTTTGTTATTTCTTATACATTTTGTTATTTCTTTCACTCTTTTAGTTCTCATATACATTTTAAGTTATATTTTATTTTGATTTGTAAAATGTACCGGAACGTTTCTAACAAAAGCAATTTAAAAAGTCATTCATTGTCAGAATAATGTCCTCCAGACTCATTTTAAGTCATTTTAAATACTAAAACTAATGAGTATCTCTCATGTATTTTCAAAATCACATATTTAACTATGAAATAAATACATTTCATGCAGTTACAAAATTGACACCTAGTAATTAATGCAATAAAGAATATGTAAGGGATCATACAGTAAACAATCCACATTATCACCAACATTAATGTTTATGGCTTTGTGTAAAACTAGCCTACTGTCTCACTTCCATACCAGCAGGTAATTTAGTTTTGCATTAACCCATCAGAGGTGTTACTGTGAAATATTAGTATTATGTTGGCTAAAGACTCCCTGTAGTGCTGACCAGCAATAGTAGGTCTGGTCACAGCACGTTGGGGCCTGGCTCAGTGGAATACTATATTCCTTTCGAGATGCCTTTAATACAAGTTTGACTAGCTATATTCGCATGCAAAATTATCGCGTGGTGCTAAAGATTTTACGCTGTTCTTTCCCGATTAAGTAGTCAAGGGAGCTAACTGCGTAATGCCCACAGTTAGTAATTTGCGCTAATTAAAATGTGAACATTGCATTCATTATCGCGCTTGAATTATTTACCAAACGACATTTTATTGCTAAAGCCATGTTTGTCCTATATTTTACAAGTTATCAGGGAAATGTCGCGCTTTGCAACCATATCTGAGGAAAAACCTACACGATTAGAGTCCCTCAGCACCAAATGTGTTGTAAATAGACGTGTAAAGCTATTTCTGTTATGGACCTGTTGTTGTAACCTTTTGCTGTTGTTTATTCGTATCATTTATTTAAATATTTTTATTTTGATATTTGGTATAATAAAATAAATATTACATCCCACAGAGGATTATAGAACGATATGTTCATTCCGACAAGTAAATGTCAAACTCGGCGTACGCCTCGGTTGACATTACTTGTCTCGGATTAATGTTCCATTCTTTGTTCATCGTATTACTAATAATAAACACACGTTGTCAAACATATGCTTAACATATTACAAAGGACAAAACTCAGTCAAACATTTGTTCAATATGTTACAAATTGTAAACGCATTTTCTTACGACATATTTGCATATACGCTCAAAATCAGAAACCAAAAACTTTCAAATTTTTAACATCTCCAAGTCAAATATAATATAAACTGCATTTCAGTTTTAAAATGTCAAAGTTAAATCGAAAACAAGATTTTCAATTCATGCTTTTGATAAAAATGTATTTTAAAAACCATGGAAAAAGCACATATATGTACATTATATTTTTAATTAAACATTAAATTAAAAAAAAAAGAGAAAATTGGGAAATAATTATATGCAATATAATATCTAACCTTTTATTGCAAATGACCTGATAAAGATAATTCACTAAATACAAAGTATTTATGATTAAAATAGCAGATAAAGAACAACCTTGTGAGGAAATGAAATTAGAAAATAAAGATGTCGTAACAACTTCGTCTTACCTCTAGCTAATGCTCTCTGTGGTGGTCTTTATCGTGCATCAGGGCTTGTTTATGTATGAGTAACTGGCCTTCTGTCAGAATATTGAAACAGAGTGCAACATCGCTCAATGCTTACATAAAATCATATCCATACTAGATTTCTTCTATACAAGCTTAAAAAAAGTACACTTCTTCGGGTACATTTAAGATTGTGCTCAAAGCATTCTCCATGGTGGCAATCTTTAATTAGTTTAATACGACGTTTAGAGAAAAAGTTATCCGGCATCGTCACTTAACATATTTTATAAAGTATTACAATTTTATGCCAATAGGTAAAAACAATAATTAATCTTTAAAGAATGTCAAAGTTGTAGAAAAGACTTAGGACCCTTTCAAATAATAACACAGGCTGAAATCTTGGAAATAGAAAAACATTGAAGAATTAATACATGACATTTCGAAATGCATACACTTCATGTTTAACGTTACTTATGTTACTAATTATGAAAGCTTATTGAATATCGAATGATAAAAACACTGTCAAAATATATATTCAACGTAAAGTCAAACACCAAAGGAAAGTTTCATTATTTCGACGACATTGGGGAATGTAAATAAATGGATAAATACCTTTCCACTACACGAAGTGAATTTTTGTTGTCACTGTTCAGTTCGATTGCATTCAGCAATTGTGCAGAGAAGAACTAAACATTAAACATCTAAGTAAAATAAAAAGAAAATCTCACATCATTATAATCAAGACTCTCACCTGTGTACAGCACAGCAGCTAAGGAAGCATCTACGCTACAAACGAATGTTAAAAGATAAAATACTAAATACGAAACAGCCTTTGCGGAAATAAATTCACGCGGAAGAATAATTATTAATAGTACAAGATAACCTGTGACGTTGTAGGTATTGTCCATTGGGTTTGTGCGTGTGTGTAATATTGGGAGTTGACACAAAATTTCAAAATTGCAACACACAAATTATGTAAACCTGCTAGATATGTAAACCCTGCTAGTCATGTAAGTTTGCTAGTTATGAAATCTTTTCTAGTTATGTAAACACAGCTAATTTAGTAAACCGTGCCTTTTAGTAATGTTTTCCATGCTAGTTATGTAAATCCGTGTTTTATGAAAAATCCCGCAAGTTATGTAAAACCTACTAGTCAAGTAAACTTGCTAGTCAAGTAAGCATTGCTAGTTATATTAGTCCTGTTAGTTATGTAAACCATGCCATAAGGTAAACCCTACTATACTATTATTTAAACCAATTAGTCATGTAAAACCGGCTTGTTATGTAAATTCTGCCATACAACCTTGCTAGTCATGAAAACCTTGATTTCAAGTAAATCTTGCTATTATGTTATATAATATTGGGGTTTTAAGGTAAATCTTACATGGAACATATCTTATCAAGACATTGCAGAGGTAACACTAATATTTTGTAGCGAATTGGCCACACTTAGTTAATTTTGCACGCTGAAACTAATAGCTAAAGTAGCAAAGAACATAATATAGAATGAATTCATGTTAATAATTCAATAATTTTGTAAGAAAAATGTTTTCTTTATTTAGATAATCTATTTATTCATTCATTTACGCTTATTTATCAACTCTAGCATAACTTTAACTGTGTGTCCTTTATTCTGTTCCTACAATTTTGTACTTTAGACCCATAAAAAGCCAGTCAGATGGGTTTATGATCTGAAGGCGCCTGTAGCCAAAAGTTTAGAGTCACCGTATTGTAACTCCTCAGCCCCTCACCGCGTGAGGTCGAGTCCTGGTCGGGGTGAGAACTTTCATGTGGGGAGGTTTTCCAGCTAAATTGCCTGGTCTACCAAGACATAAATCTGGGGTCTTCCTCCACCAATAATTAGCTGGACGTCGCCAAAAATTGTGAGAAGCTAAACAAAATTAAAACTTTAATCTGCTTTGTCTGTGCGGCTTTAACTTTTATTGTAATCATTTCAATAAACTTAGAGGTAATTGTAATGTCTACCTTTTAAAAAATCTTAATGATTTGTAATAAAGTGCCGGCTCTGTCCTCTCGGCACACATATTTGCATTCGGGACGGATATGGGTTTTTGTGATGTTTTATTGGGTTTTATGCTATGTCCTGCCAACAACCTTTCTGCCATATAGAGTCAGCGTTTGTTTTTCAGTCTATTCATTAGTTTATTTTATTAAGTACTTCAGGAGTGTATAGCAATTTAGTACTCTGTAGTATATGTACAAAAAACAACTACTTTAAAGGGTCTGTTTACTGCTACCATTAGCTTATAGATCTAAATAAAACGCTTTTTGGAGTTGGAGGTCAAATGCCATCGCTTACACGAAGTTATCGTTCGTTACTCTCAATATAAATGTAATGAACTGCCTGTGAAACAGAGTGGTCAAATGCCAGACAGTTCTGATCTCATTGATTTTGCGAAATGTTGCAATGCAGTAAAGTTATTCCGAACCTTCATGCCGACACACGCCGTAAAAGGCCATTCCTATTTTACTGTTATTCCTTTTAAACTGATTACACTTAACCTTGAGAAGACTATACAGTCAATATTGTGTGGACCTACAAACTTCAAATGAATAGCGTAGCGCTTATGTTGTTGAAACAATGAATATTTAACCTGAAATGTCACATTTAAAAAAAATATTTTTTTTTACTTATTGGCACGATTGATTAATTAAAAAATTAACGTTACAAAATGTTTGTAATTATTGTGTTTCTTATTTAACGACATATTTGAATCACTTATTAACCACAGAACTCCCTTGTTAGTAACTTCCCTTTCATAAACAAATTGTGTGACGTCATACTTGAAATTGTAAACAGTAGAAGCCTTTCACTTTCATGTTGTGTGTATCAAACTTTTAAAAGATGTTGTGGTATTATTTCAATACCTTTTCAATTTCAGCCAATATAGTGATTCGCTCTGCACACGGACGCGATTGAGTGAGTTTTTAATTGTCTTTTCTTAAGAACAAACAAAAGACGGTCTGGGCCTTCAGAATCGGCCTCCTGGACAGCTCTCATAATGGGATTTATGTGCCGACAATCAACAGTACTTAACGTCTGCTGTCTACATTTTAATTTGAATTGTATTGTCCGCAATTCCTCGTTCTTGCGTTGAATTGTGATTTAAGAGCCTTTTAAGAAAAATAATCTTAAAGAAGGTGCCATTCCGACAGTCTCTAGGTACAAACAAAACGAGTCGAACAGTATCAGAGACATTCCTCTGCGGTGGTAAAGAGGAAAAGAAGTTTCTTATTATCATTGTTACGACCGGTGTCGCTATTTAAGATTTATTTATAAAATGGCACGTTTACTAAAAGACGAAATGGTGTCAGAAAAAACAACAAGCCAACTACAAACTAGTACAATAATGTTTTTTTTTAATAAAGAATTAAATCTATGACGTAACAAAATAATAACAAATATATCAGACAAAATTTGAGAATACAAAATAAATGTTAGCTTACAGTTTGTGCCTTAAATAATCCAACGTCCAATAATCCTGAAGAGTTTTCGGTAGAATGTCCTTGTAGATACGCAGAGTCGAAATAATCCAAAGGTAGAACAATACACGAATGTAATTAATATAATTCCAAATCCAACACTTTAATATTTATATCATTGTAAAATATAATTAATAAGTCCACGTAAGTTCGAACACAGAAAGGTTGAATATAGAAGCTGCAAGTATTTCCTAACTATATGTCCAAACTTTATGTCCAAACTTAAATTGTCTAACACGCCCTTATATAGACCCAAAGAATTCTTAGAATGCAGAAGTCTCCAGAACATTCACGAAACCTAGTAAAAAATAAAAAGATGAATTTTCTAGCATGATCCTTTTCTTTCTAGCTACTTCGTGCGAAATATATCATTAGTACTACAACGATAAACAACCCCTTAACCTGCTTACCTTAACCTTAAACGGTGGTGTACTACTGTACATAACAATTATAAAATATTTGAATCGCATGATATAAATTTAAAAAAAAAGACACCTTCAAGTAAATAAATTTAATGACTCGAAAATAAAAAGCAAAATTGGTTGAAATAATTGCTGATGACTGGACTGTTAAAAAAACTGATTGTAACAAATCTTCGAGATGTACTTTTGAAATTGTAATATTGAGATACAAAAGTTGTTTTTGGATATTTTAAAATTTATTTGCACAAACGTTGATGATGGACTGACATTTAACTTTTATCTTACCAAACTAAAATATGCATATATCGTATAAATGTTTTACCCGGATTTTAGACTGACTTTTTAGCTCACCTGAGCACAACGTGCTCAAGGGGAGCTTTTGTGATACCGCTTCGTCCGGCGTCCGTCGTTCGTCGTTCGTCGTTCGTCGTCCGTCGTCCGTCGTTCGTCGTCAACATTTACCTTGTGAACACACTAGAGGCCACAATTTTTATCCAATCTTCATCAAACTTGGTCACAATGTTTGTCTACATGAAATCTTGGATGAGTTCATTATTGGGTCACCTGGGGTCAAAAAGTAGGTCACGAGGTCAAATTTTAGGAACACACTAGAGACCACATTTATAGCCAAATCTTCACCAAACTTGGTCAGAATGTTTGTCTACATGAAATCTTCGATTAGTTCGTAACTGGGTCACGTGGGGTCAAAAAGTAGGTCACTAGGTCAAATCTTAGAAAAAGCTTGTGAACACACTAGAGGCCACATTTATAGCCCAATCTTCACTAAACTTGGTCAGAATGTTTGTCTACATGAAATCTTCGATTAGTTCGTAACTGGGTCATGTGGGGTCAAAAAGTAGGTCACTAGGTCAAATCTTAGAAAAAGCTTGTGAACACACTAGAGGCCACATTTATAGCCCAATCTTCACCAAACTTGGTCAGAATGTTTGTTTGCATGAAATCTCGGATGAGTTCGTAACTGGGTCACGTGGGGTCAAAAAGTAGGTCACAAGGTCAAATATTAGAAAAAAAGCTTGTAAACACACTAGAGGCCCTATTTATAGGCCAATCTTCATCAAACTTGGTCAGAATGTTTGTCTACATGAAATCTTGGATGAGTTCGTTATTGGGTCTCGTGGGGTCATAAAGTAGGTCACTAGGTCAAATTTTAGAAAAAGCTTGTGAAAACACTTAAGAGGCTACATTGATGGCCCTTCACCAAACTTGACCATCATGTTTGCCAGTATGAAATCTTACATATGTTTGAAGTGAGTCATGTGGATTTAGTAGGTTACTTGGTAAAATTCTAGAAAATGTTGTCAACCCAGTGGCCACACTAATGGTCCAATCTTCACAAAAGATTTCTTAAGTAAATAACTCTTAATTACTTAATGCCAGATTTGAGCCTACCTAAAGCCTGTGTATCAGGTGAGCGATTAAGGGCCATCATGGACATCTTGTTCTCTTTTAGATTTCCTAGATCAACATCGATCTATGATTCATGCTATGTTTGATTTAATGCAAGAATATGTTTAATCTCGGGGAAATTAAACAATGATACATACATATTTTTATTTTAATGAGAACACGTGTAAGCTAAATACAAGATGTGTAGGAATGACTCGACACTACGTCCAGTGGTGCAAAGGTTCATCATTTATGAACATTACGGTCACAAAATCGGTGTGAATTCAGCATTACCAAAGACTGCAACTGAAATTGATCAATTAAATTAAATAGTGATGTAGGATCGCTACACATGCCTACCAATTTATATACAAAATATCGAATTATTATACTGAATGCAGCATAATAATTGAATAAAGCAAAACCTGCCCGTAAAAATGTTGTTACTAAAGCAATTAACTTTGCTGCAGCGAGCTATAAAATACATCGAACTAACATAAAAACAATAAAATGCGATTACTGTTCAGTAAGTACTCTTTTACATAGGCATGTGTTCAGTTTATTGTTGGTATTAAGAGATCAATTGACTGTTGATAACCTTAAATTGATGTGCATTTGCGCAAGCGCAGATTGAATTATGTAGTATGGTTCTTTTTACTAAAATGGTCAATAGATTGATACCTTCGATGTGTAGGATTTCTTAAGAACTGCGAGTTCCTATCACTTTGTTGACATTTCCTGTAGCGAGAAGTGGTCATACCTTTCAATATTAACTATTAATTTGCGCGGCAAATCGCGATAAAAATTCAAATGTTTTCTTATATTTTGAACTTTTTAAGCAATAAGGTTCTCTCAATGAAGTAATACCGACTGTTTGCTTTGTGAACCAATTAATTTTAAGCAATTTCATAATTAACACCCAAAGTCAATGTGAAAGATAGTAAATGTGATTCTATTCGTCAAACCCGTTACACCGCTTAATGTAAATATTGTATTGCCAATAAATAGACAGAATAGATAAACATGTTGTAATATTCTTGTTAACCGGTAATGCACTGTTACTAGTGTTAGTCCTACGAACTAAAGCACGTTTTGAAGTGTAAGATATTCACATACAAACAAAAGATCGCATGTCATATTTGTATGCAGTAATCAACGTGGTGTACACGAGTTTCATTTTCACTGCCCAAAACAGCAAAATAAAAGTGCAGCCTTGACTAGCTATTCTCAAGATACTTTAAGTTATTCACAAGTGTGTTTACGCGGCAAAATCTTGCAATCACACTATGAAGATCCTGCTATTTGTCTACACCGGCAGCGGATGAAGGCGGATCGATAGTTTCCCAGTGAGTCTACGATTTTCCACTGACAGCCAGGGCTTGTATTGGGAGTTTTGGATGAATCCATCTTTGTGTGCGTCAGTATCGGATACTTTTAAAACACCCAAGCATAATCAGGTACGGCTGTGTCATTGTGACTCTTGCAATGATATATTTTAAACACATCATTATGGCGCTGTGTTAGTTAAGAACACCGAGCATAGAGAGCGTGTTGGATTATTCTTATCTCGTCGCCGTTGTAATTTGTAAGAGTGTTGTTTTGGCTTTTCGAGTAACTGGTTTGTGTTGTCAACAATGGGTTGTCGCCCAAGTCGCCAATCGCTTGGACGTGTTGGTGATAGTACTTGGAGTTATAATAAAAGCTACATGCCTGAAATAGACCGCGTTAAGCAGAAAAACAAGAGAAGTGGACGAAACGGCCGTCGTAAAGTGCCAACATACTCAGCGTTTTCGTCCACTTCCAAGACGTATTTTGATCGGGATTCTAAAACCTCGAAGATAACTGTTCGTTTATCAACCGATGGATCTACGTTAGAAATTGAAAGGTATGATATTGACCTTGGAGATGCAAGTGAACAAGACAATCTTGCTGCAAGCTCCGAGAGTCAATCTACTCAACTTGGACTTCAGATCCCACACGAGTCTCCAAGAGACATTTGCAGTTTGCAGAAAAGTGCAAGTGCACCCGAACTTTTAAAATCATTCAATGACCCCGAAGTTAGGGTCTGTCCAGAGGAGCGTAATGAAGAAACCCGAAGATTCATCGTCAACTGCGCCCAGCAACGCTCTGGTAGAAAAGGTCACAAAGAGTTACCCCCAAAACGGCCGCATAGTTTGATAGTTGACCCAAATATCCAGATAGATCCGCATTTTCATAACATGTGTAGCGATTTACCTGTTTTACAGCAACCAGTGCAGCTTCCGGCAATAAATTTATCACAACATAATAATATGTACAGGAAAATACATTGTAATTGTGAGAATTCGTGTTACGAAAACGGTGCTGTGTTCAACAATGATGGTTGCATCCGTTCCTATAGATGCACCAACGGGACTTCGTTATTGTGTGGTCCCCAACGTATGTATCCAAATCAAAATATAAATCAAAACAATATAAATAGTTTAAAATGTTGTTACAACACCTCAGATCAGGTCGAATCCGACAGACAAAAATATGATTTTTCAAATGGACAGGAGTTACCTCAGCCGAGCTGTCACGGCTCGGCGAACAAAGTTAATAACTCGATATGTGAAGCTAATAAACGAGTAAATTGCTGTTTCTGTTTGTCACTTGAGAAGTCTCAGACCGCTGGCCCATTGTATTGCCCTGTGCCAGTGACTTATGGCGTCACGAGGACGCCGCAAGGCGCTGCGACGGAGCCCCGCTACAGTCTGTGCAACAAGTCGGATATCGGCTCGTTCCAGAACTGTGTAGGCTATGAAATGCAAACATCAGATTTGTTTACGGGGAATAAAATCGATACAATGAATGGATCTGTACTCTGCAAAGGAATACGATCGTCGGAGACAAAATATGACACTTGCAATCCGCGCTGCGTGAATGGAACTAATGGCACCGTGGAACTTGTGTATACAGGAAATGCCTACGATATAAGACCGCAGATTAATGATCCTGAACAAACGAGACATTTGGCAAAAGACACAGTGCTGGAAAAGCAGACGAAAAAAGCCTTCACTAATGGAACTGTGTTGATTCCACTGGTTATGAATGAACAACCACTAAGATCGATCGCAAGTTTTGCAGAAGATTGTCACAGTACTCGTATTGGACGGTATGATAATCAAACAGACGGTGTAGACTGTGTGTTTTCGGGCGCGAATATCGACTCCGTTTCTCGTCTACTTACAAGCACGGGACCATTTGGCGATAAAGCAATAATTCACTCCGAAGATGTGAACGGTGTAGATGATTATGATGACGATGGTGAGGTGGATGGTGATGATGATGATGATGAAGATGATGACGATGGTGAAATTGATGACGAGGATGAGGAGGAATATGGCGGCGAATATATTGTCAAGTCAGATGATTTCCACGAAGAATTACAGTTTTACGATCATGAGTATGGTAAGTATTTAGGTAATAACACATGCTCCATCATCTCTTCACCGTTCTAAATATAGTTGACACTTCCGTTCCAAAGATGAAAGGTCTTTAACATAAAATTTAATGTTCTTTTAACGGCTTATATATTAACAAAGTAAGTGTATGTTTTTAAACCTACGGTGACACAGTTACATTCTCTACCGTATTACTCAGTGATGCGACCTTAGTTCAGAATTAATCGAAATGGGATAAACAATGCTCGTTGCCATGGTAATTTTACATGTAGGCTATGTATGCCTTAAATTGTTTAAATAAGGTGACTTAGCACTATAAACCGGTTATCAATCTTAAAATATGTGTTTTCTACTTTTTATAATAGTTACCAGGCAATTGACACTTTATTTGATCGACAAGGTCACAGTTAAGCGCATGACACAGGACCACGTGACCCGCGCTAAACTAATATGTTTTTAAATTATTGTGTCACTATCGAGCAAATCAGTGTACTGTTTATGACTGGCGTATACACATGACGTATATTCCTGTATACGTAGCTCGGGGATAAGCTAACTTGTAGAACCTAATAAGGACTAGAAAAAAATGTTGAAATTCATGGGCGTATCTAGCAGGGGGTCCAGGGGCGGATCCAGACCCTAAATGTGAACTATTCACAGTTACAGTGGGGAATCGTGTAGCCAGTCCTTGGTCCCATCCAAGTATAAAACACTTCTATCATAAAAAGAACACAACTACTGTTTAAATGCCATACATGTGCCTAGTTAATAGGCTTAGCAGTGGTTGTGGCTAGGGCGTGAAACCAATTATTTGGGGCCTTTGAAAAAGAAAAATTAGCTTCAGGAATTTTGACAGTTTCACGTGAAAGTCTGTGGGGACCACCCACCATTAACCCCACTGGACCCCCCCGCCCCACTTACCCCACTGGACCTCCCTCCCTCTCTCACCCCACTTGACCACCTTCCTCACTGGACCCCCCTCACCCCATTGGACCCCCTCCCCCAACACACCAAGACCCCCTAACACGCTCAATTTGATCTCATACCATGAAAAATATGACTATAGCTTATCTTTGTCGCCGAGTTTTGACTCATGGAAAATGGTTAATAGCATTTCCAGAGAAGCATGCTCCCGAACCCACTAGTACGGCTAGCACCTCTGGTGCTCGCTCAATTAACAACCCCACCATCCCCCGCCGAAAGAAAATCCTGTGTCCGCCCTTAAAAGCACTTTGACTAAATATTCCATATTCCGCATAATGGGGAAGTTTTCAAGCATAATCTAATTACATAAATTTTTATTTTTAGTCACAAATGAAGCCGGACATGGCAAATAACTAAAGTCTTTTTTTCATAAAGAATCTATAAAAGAAACATGTAGCAATTTAATTTAGTGGCATGCCTTTATAAAGGCGATTTGTTTGTATTTGTTCGAAAATACAAATAAACTGCAAGGTGTCTTTTCTTCCGCATATTGGATGCGGTTTATTTGGAGAACAAAAATCGGATGCAAACTTCGCACTTTTAATTTAGTAAAATACACTAGCCGGTTGATATAATCACTAAAAAGTCAAAAATACAAACATAAATTGCAGCCCCGTGTGGTTATAAAAACAGAGACTCCCGTATCTGGGTTACGTATTGGTCTTTATTATTACTTAAAGTGTTGAGAGGCGTATTACTTTTTTCGCTAGCAATTTTCTATCTGACGAATGAACCCTTTAATTGACTGATATACACAAGGAAATAAAATTTACCATGTGTAACTAAATACGATTTCAAACGTGAAATGTAAACGTAATATATGCACCTTTCTGTCCATTTAAATTCTAAACGTTGTTATGACCATATCCATCACATGCCCTTATTTGCATGCACTAATAGTTTATATTACGTTATGTTCTTTAAACACATTCGAAACAATGGTAAGCATGACAACAGTGGTTTTATTATATCTTAAGTAAAAGGATTTGTAACGTATTTGATAGATGATAAAGGTAAAGATAAATAAAAAATGAAAGAAGACGTGTTAAACTGACATTTCCAACTTCATTAGTATACCGTTCTGAAAATAATGTGTTGATATTCTATATAAAAATCGCATAGCCATATCTTTAATGTGTTTTTATGTAAATGCATATACGTTTGATTGTACGTCGTCCTTAACCGATGTTATTCAATTATGATTACTCGTACATAACAGTTACATAAATTTCCATTAGTTATCGATTTTTGATTTTCTGTAAATAATGGCTGCACAAATCTCCATTAGTTATAAACTGTTGATTTTCTGTACATAATGATTACACAAATCTCCATTTGTTATCAATACAATACAACATTTTATTGCGCAATACATATACATGTTTCAGCAAAACAATATAATATAATATTCCTTAGCACAACTGACGTGGATCGTTCAGAGGAGTACTGGTAAATTACATCAATGTAATATATATAACAATACAAGCATGATATACATATTTGCTTAGATTATTTATAAATTTAACCGATGTATTTGACATTAAATTTATAAATTTCTGCAGTGTGGGCCATGCAAAATAATATAGTCTGATATATTTTTTCTTATGTTTGAGTTTTTTTGACAGATTAAGATAAAATGATATTCATTTTCTATTTGATTCAGGTGACAGTTTTGGCAATTTCTGTTATTTCTTGGCAAGTTTATTTGTCGTTCTGTTTCTATGGCTAAATTATGCGACGATGTTCTTAGTTCTTATCGGCTGTTGATTCCTTGTACATAATGATTACACAATTCTCCATTAGTCATCGACTGTTGATTCCTTGTACATAATGATTACACAAATCTCCATTAGTTATCGACTGTTGATCCCTTGTACATAATGATTACACAAATCTCCATTAGTTATCGACTGTTGAT
Source organism: Sinonovacula constricta (assembly GCA_007844125.1). Lineage (NCBI taxonomy): Eukaryota > Metazoa > Mollusca > Bivalvia > Cardiida > Solecurtidae > Sinonovacula > Sinonovacula constricta. The sequence continues at coordinate 5,485,429 of CM017561.1, read as the reverse complement.
TCCCTGTACATAATGATTACACAAATCTCCATTAGTTATCGACTGTTGATCCCTTGTACATAATGATTACACAAATCTCCATTAGTTATCGACTGTTGATTCCTTGTAAATAATGATTACACAAATCTCCATTAGTTATAGACTGTTGATCCCTTGTACATAATGATTACACAAATCTCCATTAGTTATCGACTGTTGATCCCTTGTACATAATGATTACACAAATCTCCATTAGTTATCGACTGTTGATTCCCTGTACATAATGATTACACAAATCTCCATTAGTTATCGACTGTTGATCCCTTGTACATAATGATTACACAAATCTCCATTAGTTATCGACTGTTGATCCCTTGTACATAATGATTACACAAATCTCCATTAGTTATCGACTGTTGATTCCCTGTACATAATGATTACACAAATCTCCATTAGTTATCGACTGTTGATCCCTTGTACATAATGATTACACAAATCTCCATTAGTTATCGACTGTTGATTCCTTGTAAATAATGATTACACAAATCTCCATTAGTTATAGACTGTTGATCCCTTGTACATAATGATTACACAAATCTCCATTAGTTATCGACTGTTTATCCCTTGTACATAATGATTACACAAATCTCCATTAGTTATCGACTGTTGATTCCCTGTACATAATGATTACACAAATCTCCATTAGTTATCGACTGTTGATCCCTTGTACATAATGATTACACAAATCTCCATTAGTTATCGACTGTTGATTCCTTGTAAATAATGATTACACAAATCTCCATTAGTTATAGACTGATGATCCCTTGTACATAATGATTACACAAATCTCCATTAGTTATCGGCTGTTGATCCCTTGTACATAATGATTACACAAATCTCCATTAGTTATCGACTGTTGATTCCTTGTAAATAATGATTACACAAATCTCCATTAGTCATCGACTGTTGATCCCTTGTACATATTGATTACACAAATCTCCATTAGTTATCGACTGTTGATCCCTTGTACATAATGATTACACAAATCTCCATTAGTTATCGACTGTTGATCCCTTGTACATAATGATTACACAAATCTCCATTAGTTATCGACTGTTGATCCCTTGTACATAATGATTACACAAATCTCCATTAGTTATCGACTGTTGATTCCCTGTACATAATGATTACACAAATCTCCATTAGTTATCGACTGTTGATTCCTTGTACATAATGATTACACAAATCTCCATTAGTTATCGACTGTTGATCCCTTGTACATAATGATTACACAAAACTCCATTAGTTATCGACTGTTGATCCCTTGTACAAAATGATTACACAAATCTCCATTAGTTATCGACTGTTGATTCCTTGTACATAATGATTACACAAATCTCCATTAGTTATCGACTATTGATTCCCTATACATAATGATTACACAAATCTCCATTAGTTATCGACTATTGATTCCCTATACATAATGATTACACAAATCTCCATTAGTTATCGACTGTTGATCCCTTGTACAAAATGATTACACAAATCTCCATTAGTTATCGACTGTTGATTCCTTGTACATAATGATTACACAAATCTCCATTAGTTATCGACTGTTGATCCCTTGTACATAATGATTACACAAATCTCCATTAGTTATCGACTATTGATTCCCTATACATAATGATTACACAAATCTCCATTAGTTATCGACTGTTGATCCCTTGTACATAATGATTACACAAATCTCCATTAGTTATAGACTGTTGATCCCTTGTACAAAATGATTACACAAATCTCCAATAGTTATAGACTGTTGATTCCTTGTACATAATGATTACACAAATCTCCATTAGTTATCGGCTGTTGATTCCCTGTACATAATGATTACACAAATCTCCATTAGTTATCGACTATTGATCCCTTGTAAATAATGATTACACAAATCTCCATTAGTTATCGGCTGTTGATTCCCTGTACATAATGATTACACAAATCTCCATTAGTTATCGACTGTTGATCCCTTGTACAAAATGATTACACAAATCTCCATTAGTTATCGACTGTTGATTCCTTGTACACAATGATTACACAAATCTCCATTAGTTATCGACTGTTGATCCCTTGTACATAATGATTACACAAATCTCCATTAGTTATCGACTGTTGATCCCTTGTACATAATGATTACACAAATCTCCATTAGTTATAGACTGTTGATTCCCTGTACATAATGATTACACAAATCTCCATTAGTTATAGACTGTTGATCCCTTGTACATAATGATTACACAAATCTCCATTAGTTATCGACTGTTGATTCCCTGTACATAATGATTACACAAATCTCCATTAGTTATAGACTGTTGATTCCTTGTAAATAATGATTACACAAATCTCCATTAGTTATCGACTGTTGATTCCTTGTACATAATGATTACACAAATCTCCATTAGTTATCGACTGTTGATTCCCTGTACATAATGATTACACAAATCTCCATTAGTTATCGACTGTTGATCCCTTGTACATAATGATTACACAAATCTCCATTAGTTATCGACTGTTGATTCCCTGTACATAATGATTACACAAATCTCCATTAGTTATCGACTGTTGATCCCTTGTACATAATGATTACACAAATCTCCATTAGTTATAGACTGTTGATTCCTTGTAAATAATGATTACACAAATCTCCATTAGTTATAGACTGTTGATTCCCTGTACATAATGATTACACAAATCTCCATTAGTTATAGACTGTTGATTCCCTGTACATAATGATTACACAAATCTCAATAAGTTATCGGCTGTTGATTCCTTGTAAATAATGATTACACAAATCTCCATTAGTCATCGAATGTTGATTCCTTGTACAAAATGATTACACAAATCTCCATTAGTTATCGACTGTTGATCCCTTGTACATAATGATTGCACAAATGTCCATTAATTATCGACTGTTGATTCCCTATACATAATGATTACACAAATTTCCATTAGTTATCGACTGTTGGTCCCTTGTAATTTATAGACTGTTGATTCCCTGTACATAATGATTACACAAATCTCCATTAGTTATAGACTGTTGATTCCTTGTAAATAATGATTACACAAATCTCCATTAGTTATCGACTGTTGATCCCTTGTAATTTATAGACTGTTGATTCCCTGTACATAATGATTACACAAATCTCCATTAGTTATCGACTGTTGATTCCCTGTACATAATGATTACACAAATCTCCATTAGTTATCGACTGTTGATCCCTTGTACATAATGATTACACAAATCTCCATTAGTTATAGACTGTTGATTCCTTGTAAATAATGATTACACAAATCTCCATTAGTTATCGACTGTTGGTCCCTTGTAATTTATAGACTGTTGATTCCCTGTACATAATGATTACACAAATCTCCATTAGTTATAGACTGTTGATTCCTTGTACATAATGATTACACAAATCTCCATTAGTTATCGACTGTTGATCCCTTGTACATAATGATTACACAAATCTCCATTAGTTATCGACTGTTGATCCCTTGTACATAATGATTACACAAATCTCCATTAGTTATCGACTGTTGATCCCTTGTACATAATGATTACACAAATCTCCATTAGTTATCGACTATTGATTCCTTGTACATAATGATTACACAAATCTCCATTAGTTATCGACTGTTGATTCCTTGTACACAATGATTACACAAATCTCCATTAGTTATCGACTGTTGATCCCTTGTACATAATGATTACACAAATCTCCATTAGTTATCGACTGTTGATCCCTTGTACATAATGATTACACAAATCTCCATTAGTTATCGACTGTTGATCCCTTGTACATAATGATTACACAAATCTCCATTAGTTATCGACTGATGATCCCTTGTACATAATGATTACACAAATCTCCATTAGTTATCGATTGTTGATCCCTTGTACACAATGATTACACAAATCTCCATTAGTTATCGACTGTTGATCCCTTGTACATAATGATTACACAAATCTTCATTAGTTATCGACTGTTGATCCCTTGTACATAATGATTACACAAAACTCCATTAGTTATAGACTGTTGATTCCCTGTACAGAATGATTACACAAATCTCCATTAGTCATCGACTGATGATCCCTTGTACATAATGATTACACAAATCTCCATTAGTTATCGACTGTTGATCCCTTGTACATAATGATTACACAAATCTCCATTAGTTATCGACTGTTGATCCCTTGTACACAATGTTTACACAAATCTCCATTAGTTATCGACTGATGATCCCTTGTACATAATGATTACACAAATCTCCATTAGTTATCGACTGATGATCCCTTGTACACAATGATTACACAAATCTCCATTAGTTATCGACTGTTGATCCCTTGTACATAATGATTACACAAATCTCCATTAGTTATCGACTGTTGATCCCTTGTACATAATGATTACACAAATCTCCATTAGTTATCGACTATTGATTCCCTATACACAATGATTACACAAATCTCCATTAGTTATAGACTGTTGATCCCTTGTACAAAATGATTACACAAATCTCCATTAGTTATCGACTGTTGATCCCTTGTACATAATGATTACACAAATCTCCATTAGTTATCGACTGTTGATCCCTTGTACATAATGATTACACAAATCTCCATTAGTTATCGACTGATGATCCCTTGTACATAATGATTACACAAATCTCCATTAGTTATCGACTGTTGATTCCTTGTACATAATGATTACACAAATCTCCATTAGTTATCGACTGTTGATCCCTTGTACACAATGTTTACACAAATCTCCATTAGTTATAGACTGTTGATTCCCTGTACATAATGATTACACAAATCTCCATTAGTTATCGACTGTTGATCCCTTGTACATAATGATTACACAAATCTCCATTAGTTATCGACTGTTGATCCCTTGTACATAATGATTACACAAATCTCCATTAGTTATCGACTGTTGATCCCTTGTACATAATGATTACACAAATCTCCATTAGTTATCGACTGTTGATCCCTTGTACATAATGATTACACAAATCTCCATTAGTTATCGACTGTTGATCCCTTGTACATAATGATTACACAAATCTCCATTAGTTATCGACTGATGATCCCTTGTACATAATGATTACACAAATCTCCATTAGTTATAGACTGTTGATCCCTTGTACATAATGATTACACAAATCTCCATTAGTTATCGACTGTTGATTCCCTGTACACAATGATTACACAAATCTCCATTAGTTATCGACTGTTGATCCCTTGTACATAATGATTACACAAATCTCCATTAGTTATCGACTGTTGATCCCTTGTACATAATGATTACACAAATCTCCATTAGTTATCGACTGATGATCCCTTGTACATAATGATTACACAAATCTCCATTAGTTATCGACTGTTGATTCCTTGTAAATAATGATTACACAAATCTCCATTAGTTATCGACTGTTGATTCCCTGTACATAATGATTACACAAATCTCCATTAGTTATCGACTGTTGATCCCTTGTACATAATGATTACACAAATCTCCATTAGTTATCGGCTGTTGATTCCCTGTACATAATGATTACACAAATCTCCATTAGTTATAGACTGTTGATCCCCTGTACATAATGATTACACAAAACTCCATTAGTTATAGACTGTTGATTCCCTGTACAGAATGATTACACAAATCTCCATTAGTCATCGACTGATGATCCCTTGTACATAATGATTACACAAATCTCCATTAGTTATCGACTGTTGATCCCTTGTACATAATGATTACACAAATCTCCATTAGTTATCGACTGTTGATTCCTTGTACATAATGATTACACAAATCTCCATTAGTTATCGACTGTTGATCCCTTGTACATAATGATTACACAAATCTCCATTAGTTATCGGCTGTTGATTCCCTGTAAATAATGATTACACAAATCTCCATTAGTTATCGACTGTTGATTCCCTGTACATAATGATTACACAAATCTCCATTAGTTATCGACTGTTGATCCCTTGTACACAATGATTACACAAATCTCCATTAGTTATAGACTGTTGATCCCTTGTACATAATGATTACACAAATCTCCATAAGTTATCGGCTGTTGATCGCTGCTTCATAATGGTTACACATTGCTTTATGTTTATAGGTAAATAACTGATATTTATGTTATATTTCAAATAGGAGAAAAAAATATCCACTGTATAGTATATTAACTATTTGATTATACGGCCTTTTTCTCATTTTAACTTGTACTATTGCAAGTGAACAATTCTTCTAATTTAAGTATTTTATCATATTTTATTAAATCATACAAGTTTGGGCGAATACTTATACAATTTAACGTGGTTAGTTTCTTAAAGTTAATAACAAAAGACTCCACTTTATATTTAAAGTATAATTTATATGAATTAATACGTCGAAAAGTGTATTAATTTTATTATTTTTAAATATAATATGTGTAATATCAACAAATACTTTTCAATTTATTATTGTACTTTGTTAATTTAGAAGAGTTTTTATAATCTGAATAATAACCTATGCACGTGGCAAAATCAACAACTGAAGTTATTACAATGTTTATATATAATACGATCATAATTTATATGTAAACAATCAAGAAAAAACGTAATTTAATTATTTGTCTTATATGTAATTGCGTTTAGGTTTATGTCAATAGTTAAATAAACCAATTAAATAAATAAGATATGAATATCATGCTTTAATAACAAATAATTAAACGTAATATCATAACGTATGATTCAATCGATAAAATATAGAAAATAATATGAGTTCTGCACAAAGCAAAGCAGCCGTTTTAAGAAGTACAAGTAGTTTGAACCATAGCAGGTACATTTTTTAATATCTTAAATTACTTGATTTTACTAAACCGGTATTGCAAACAGACTTGCCCTAAAGTTGACGAACCACCCGAAAATATATTTGTTCTAAATGTCGAGTTGTTTCCTTGTAGATATAAAATTGTCCTTATAGCTGTGGTGGATATTAGACTGATATAAGACGCTCGCGAATCATTAAATACAGTGCTTTCTCTCGAACCCCTTCATAGCTCGCTGGACTCAAATAATATCCCCTTGGGTGTTCGACAGACCAGCTTTTGACATACGTATTTATCAAGCACATTCACGGTTTAATTAGCAATATCATTAGCTCAAACAACATATAATTAATCACAACAAAAGTTTAGCAACCTATTAAAATGCCGGTCTTACAAAGTAATTGTTCGTCTGGATCTGACTGTTTGAAATCTTACACGATTCAAAATCCTATTAGGCATGAGGGCTTTTTCTTAATAAAGATAATTTCTACATCTGAAGTCTGATTTTTTTTTTCAAAGAAATTATTATACTGTTGTTTTTGTTTTATAATTGTGACAAGATAAATTGTAATTTTAACATATACAATTTCAAAAGTTGAGTTCTGCTTTTATACTTCTTTAATTATTTTTAATTTTAATGAAATATGAGTAACCTTATCAAATGCAATTTCATATGGATGAGAATTCTACTGTTATACTTCCGTATGATTTTTATTTTAAATAAAATAAATTATTTTAATAATTATATACTATGTCAAGTGGATAGTTATACTATATACGTGTTTTGTGGGTTTCAGTCAATAAGTAGTAATAATTACAATAGAAAATGTCACATAAAGATGAAAGACGAAAAATTCATTTAAATATGGTCAGAATATTGTTGTATTTATTCTCAAACTACTATCATATGACGTCTTAATAAACTTTCCTAAGTTTTTTATGTTTAAACATAAAATAATTTTAAGAGTAATTTTAAGAGCCGTTTATGATAAATAAAGTAACGAAAAGTACATGCATGGACATTAACGGTGTTGCATACTTTAGGTCATTTTCGGTCCAGCCAGCATTATAAAATGTCTACTTCAAACCCTTTTTAAAATTTTCAGTAACTGTTGTTTACAGAGCAAACATTTTATTTAAGATGTTTAATTGAATCGATGGCTTGGCGCTGTTTGGTGCTTTTATATGCAAATGGTATGCAAATGGCAGCCGTCTAGACACGTAATGGAACCTACCCTTCCATACGTGTTGTTGCATTTTGCTTTAACAAATAATGTATGATGTTTTCAGTAATGCGGTCGGGTTTCAACTTATACATGGAGACTTATTTTGACCGCTGGTTACAAGTTCAACGGAACAATACCACACCACAATCCTATACAATCATATCCAAAAGTTTTGAAGCTATTAACTAAGTTAAATTATACTTTGTTTCAACAAGGTATTCTCGAGAAAAATGTTGTAAATTGTTCCAAAGGGAACTGTAGTAATTATATTCTTTTTTCTAAAAATGCTGACACTAAAATCTTCGGCAAATTGGCTGTTTTAATAGTTAAGCTCAAACAATTGCTGTCTCTACGTATTTGCAAACGTTCATGTGTGAGGCCATATAAGGAAACTAAAATGACAATATGGCATATCTTGTAAAGGGCAATTTGCCGAAGATCTGAGTGTGAGGTTTTTAGAAAAAAAAATATTATTGAGTATTCATGTGCAGAATCTAGTTTGATATTATTCGTAATGTTGTTTGAAATAAAACTGTTTCAGAGCCAAAAATGAAACTGAAAACGTTGAAATTAGGAAAACACTGTAATTATATTTCAGCGCATTAAACATTGGAATGTTACCTTATCTGGCTTCACACTGGCCAATGACAGTGCAGAAAGTCCATGTATATCAAAGAACAGAACAGAACAACTGTTCTGTTCTGTTCTATATCAAGTGTGACTAACTGTTTTACGACCTCTTCCCCTATGTTATATCTGTGTATAATAAACTAATCAAGTGTCCAGCTGTGATCTTACAGCATGGTGTTATCTGTGTTGTATTTGGAAGAGGTGGGGTGGACTCTAAAGAAGGCCATTGTTAATGCTTTTAAGTATGTGTTTCTTGCCACTAAGTATTATTTTAGGAATTCTCAATATCGCTTTTAGTTCTATCTCCTTTGTTTCACTAAATTTTGACATTCGAAACTGAATTAAAACCTTAAGTGTTCCCGTTGGTCGAAATCGTGATACTATGTTAAATTTTATTATTTCGACATATCATTGTATAGTATTTTGTGTGTGTATGCTTTTAACTTAAATATGAAAATTGATATTAACACGACCAGTAGTTGTTTACTTCTTGGTATGTCGTGCATGTATTAACTTTCTAACACTTTATCGTTTATCTGTGCCGTTAACAACTTAGAAGACAAACCAATGAATATGCATTCATATGTCAATATCGTGATAGTAAAGAGTTGGTTCTGTTCGGTTTTATTAATCTGCCCTTTAGACTCAGATTACAAAATTTTGTTTTGAATGGTTTGTTTGAACCTTAATATTCATGTCGAATCACTACACCCAGCAGTTGTTTTCGTCTAAATCATGCCATTAACTAAGTGACTGAAACTTTCTGAAACAAAGTGAAAGTAACAGACAATAGCCTATCCTTAATACCATACATGCAAATTGTTATACACTGCAACAAATAAACGAATTAGCAATTTGATATTCACAACAAATATCTGAGAAAAGGGCTGTAACCAATTTGCAGATCTGAAAATACCAAAAGTATCAATTAGTGAATTGCAAGGGTGAATAATTAAATGCTATTTATGATTATTATTTATTCCATGTACTTGTATTCCGTGTTCATATATTTCCTTTCAATTAACTGTCTTTTATAATACTGGACAGTATGTTTCTATCAAGATTCCGTTATGATATAGTCTTCCTTTAAATGTCATTCTTCATTTGAGAGCGTCGACTTCGGGTAGGGGAGGTCCCGGGTTCGTTCCCGGGCCGCGATATATCAAAGCGGTTAAAATGGTAGTGGTATAGCTCCCTTGTCTTTTTTATTACACAGACAGTTACGTCACTAGGTTTTAGACATCTCTCTGAATGGTTCCGACTATCTACGTTACTCACCGCCCCATACCCCCTTTGTTAATTTGATAGGCGCCTACCCCGAATCCTCACAAGCAGTGTCACATACACAAAACAACAACAACTACCCCCAAAAAAGACACACACACACACACACACAAACAAAACAACAAAAACAACAACAACAAAAAACGTTAAAATTAGTTTGTGTAATGTAGACCTTGTGCTTTACACATTGTCAAACTGAATTCGCATGTTTATGTAATTAGACTTGACCGACTGTGTTGACAGCATTCTTTTACGCATCACATTTAGCCAATATAGCCAATATCAAGGTTGTGTAAATAGTTCTGTGTATGCTCGAAAAAAGAGATTTATTGTACTATTTCTATAATTGAAGACACCTCTGGTAATTTTAATTGGCATATATAATGATAGTTTACTCATTATTGCCCATAATTTAATAATATCTACATTCTTTCTCTTATCTACACGCATATCGATTCACGCCTACTGACTCCCGCATAAGTGTACATGTCGGTTTTAAACCACAAGCGTTCGACAATATTTTTACATTAGTTTTATTTTCTTTTGCAGATATATTTGACTACATAGATGACGATATATACCTGGATGCACGCGTCTGTCAAACTCACGTGTTCGATCACGTGCATCGCTCGCCTGGCGCCTATCGATTAGGGGGTACAAACTCTGCCGAAGACGATGACGACGATGAAAGTAACATCTACGACGACGACGAAGTCGACGAAAATGACGATGGTGAAATGGGCGACGAGGATAGCGATACTGATGAAGATAAAAACGACATCTATATCGACGCTGTGGAATCGACATATGTGTGATAATTAACAAATTCAACAAACCCAAAGAACATACAAATTGAAGTGAAATCGCTCTTAATTGGCTTTTCAGAGTGCGAAAAAAACAACAACAATTTTTCAGAAATATTTCTTTTTTTTTCTATATATATATGTGTCAAAAGAAAGGCATGACGTCGACAACAATAAATGGATGAACATAGTCTATGGTGATGTCGACGCTTTATTGTGGGTGTTCTGATCATTATGTCCACTGTAGGGTTAAGTACTGTGAAACAGAAATGTGCAAGTCCATAATATAATGCAGTAAGGCATAAATATATCTGCTAATAAAGGTTTTTTCATAGAGATGGTGCATAAGTTTAAGAACCTGTGCTGGTGCATAGGTTTGAGAACCTTTGCATACACGCGTGTGGAACTATCAAACATTTGCCTCAATGTCGTTAATGATGTTTGCCACTTAAACTTTTCGTATCAAACGAAACTTTTCCGTCTTGCATCAACGTGATAGTGAAGCTTTAAAGCCGTTACGCCCCGACTGTTCAAGGCCATTGTTTGAATGCACTTTATAGCGTAGCTCGGATATAACTTGGTTCGACTGTTGAACATACTAGGAATGTAGTACAATTTACAACGAAACAGTATTTCTGAAGAGAAAGTCGGGTAATAGTAGGTTTAATGATAAAATTTACTGTCATGATTAGTCTTTTAAATGGGAACTGTTAGTTTTTTATGTGTCCATAATAATATCATACCATAGATAATGGTACGTTGGTGTCTCGGATCCACCGTGAAGGTCTAATTTTTAAGATAATTAATATCATCATAAAAGGCCTAGTACAAACATTTAATAAGTGCTAAGGTCTCCGAACCAAGTTCTTGTGACCAGGGTAGAATAATCAATAGAATAGAAGACTTTGTTAGATGTTATAATCATATATGTCAAAGGCAGCGATAGAGTCAGCTACTATCTGAACACATCGGGATATCACTCGATAAAACATTTGGAAGACGTCGAATTATTCTCTCTGTATATGGATAGAGTCTGTTAAGACGTTTCTATAGAAAATAGAAGCCGAAACTTAACGAAGGCATGTCCTCGCCTCACTTCTACCCGTTCTACCAAAATGACATGTAATCCGCCCCATAAAACTGTCAATCAAACTATCAATCGTCTTGACGTGTTCAAACTTGTCGTCACAAGATGGAGTCAAGCCAGAATGCGTGGTTTGTTGCACATGCGCTGTTGAAAATAAAAGCATTTAATAAAATAGATCTATCTATTTTGTTCCTTGTAAAATAGAAAAAAGAAAGAAGTTCTATTGAAATAAATCACTGAGGAATATGAGTTTTTTTATAGCTTCTGATTGGCTACAAATTTAGGGCGACTGCTAAGATGTATAATGTGAAAACCACGCGAATATTTTAGTGTGAAGCGTTCCTAGATTGTCTATTTGAGAATGCTTAGCTAACTGACCGATCTACAGAGCCAATTTCAACAGACTTTATTAGGTCAATGTCAATCCCGACAAGAAATGGAAATGAATTGTCAAGTGCAGTGGCATTTATTATATGCATGTGTAATTTTGTAAACGGTGCAGTGAACTCATAGATAATGAGTGTAATCATAAGCTGTTATTGACAAACTACCAAAACGCAGCTTGTTTCAATGCACGTGAAACGATTAATGCACTATTCATTTATCGGTGCTGTCACATGTGGGCAGTTAGCCAAGCGCACATGTGTTGCGTTCTCTGATTGTTCGGGTCCCAGAAAAAAAGGTTTTTCCATCTAAAGCTACCTGCATTCTATACATAGATGGTGATGTCATTAGATTTTAGTCGCCTATTTTACGATGACGCTTCACACCAAGCCGATTTTCAGGATTTGTGCTTCCCCATCGTAAAATAGTTCCGGTATTTGTAAAATATATAAAATAGTTGATTTCTTTTTTACAAATAATGTTTATAAATGGCATGTAAAATGTCAAATGTACACTCATGCGTCGCTGTCATTGTGTAGAATGCTTTGCTGCCAGCAAGGTTTGAAATAACCCTTGCCCAAAATGTTTTGAGCAATTTCAAACAAAGTGTTCGTTTAGTTTTGTGTTAATACTGTGAGCTACTTATCTGTGTTTTCCCCACCGAAGAGTTACGAGTGCTGAGACATTGTAATTTATGATGAAGGTTTCGTATTCCTCCGATTTTAATACCGCCTACACGGTAAATAAATGAAACCTAATGCGTCAAATTGTTTAATATGTTTGAATGATTATATTTATTTTTTATTCGACATACCTCCATCAATCATTTGTTTGTTGTTGTTTTTTTGCGCATTAATAGATATCGTTGAATCATATAAAAACTGTAATTAACTGTCTTATCAATAATTTCATTGCACCAATTACTCCACCAAATCGACTGTGCCATAGCCCATAAAATTATACATAATTGACGGGCTTTTATAAAGGTGCCATATTACATACAGATCGGCTATCAATTTCACCAGTGTCTTACAAAGAGTGGGTCTTAGATACGGTCTTGAGAACAACCGTATAGTAAATATTAGCTATCAATGGTTGATTTTTACATACATTGCAGCGACCACTTCTGATCAGTATAGAAACGTTCATCTATTTAGGAGGCGGAAACCCCCCAGACAATTGTCTTGGTAGAAAAACCACCGCACGGCAGGTCAGCTGGAAGACCTTCCCACATAAAGTCCGAACCATTGCGGTGGAAGGATAAGCGGTCAAGTGAATTACAAGGCGGCAACTCTACCACTACGCCATGGGCGCCCTTCTATAATTAATAGAAATATGGTCGTAATAACACTAAGATCTTTATTGCAGATTGGCCTTACAGCGACTTGGCCGCAATTTGCATAGGTACATGTACACGCACATAAAACCACACTACAATACTGCAAGTAATATTACTGGCTATACATTTTGAAAATGAAGCCTAACTTGTATATGTATGATATGTTTGTGCGTGTGTGTGTTGAAGCAGCATTGTAAGATGTGGGAGCTTCTGTGTGTATGCCTGTCGCCCTTCTAGCGAGGCGCTAGAACTGCAGTGTTATGTATGCGAACAAAAACATATTTCTGACATACACATAAATAGTTGTAACAAATAAAATCAAAATGTATATAATTGTAATTTGCATGATGTACATAACATGTGTTGTTCAAAGGGCATATCTGAATTGAAGTTTATTTTATTTTTTGCAGATTTAATATTACTTGGCCATACAAATAAGAATAAATGGTATCGATCGCAACTCATAGTTTTCTTTATGTCCTTCTGTTTTCTTTTTATTGGCCCCTTTAACATCTTGTAACCTTGTAAATAACGCACACATACGAGTTAAACATTAAAAATAGCAAGTCTTCTCGTGGTTTATCATATAAAAATGATACATGTTCAAGCGATCTGCACTATATTCTTTTTTTCAATTACTGCTTCGCTATCGAGCCATTTAGTGTTCTGTATCTGACTTACACAAATAAATGACGTACATACCCTGTATGCTGTTTAAAGCAAAAAATTGTTTGTTAAGCTTTAAATTGCTTAACTAGTGGATATCTGTTAAAACTTTTCTCAAACAAAACCTAATGGTAGCACTTTTTAAAGGACATGATAATCACATATAATCTAGGTATCAGAGATAATAATCAAATCTTTTATTGATTGTGCAAAAACACAGTTTTGATTTCATGAGCAAACCTTTTTACAAAATTTTAAAAAGACAAAAATATGTGTTCCTAATTGATTAATCTAAATGCGTTTTCTTCAGGTCAAGGAAATAAAATTGCAGAAACAATTGCTGCTGTCATTTAGCTTCCCGTGTTCACTCTTTGTAATAAAGAGCATGAAGAAAAGGCCTCAAATTACAATTGAATTATTTAAATCGCACCACTACAAACATAATGGGCGGCTTTCATGCAACGGTTGAATGTAAAGTTACAAACCAGTGAATTTTTAATTTCTTTTGTCTCTCAATTACTGAAATGTTGCTGATTTGCTCATTTTTATTAATTCTTTTAATAAAATTGCTCTCATTTAAAATGCAACAAACCAGGGTAAAATGATAATGCACTTCTCTTTTTGTCTGTTATCTGTTTCTAACTATTTTATTTGTTTAAATTCAATTCCCTTTTTTTAAATTCTAACTTGTTTATTAAGTACTTTATTGTTCCAATGTGAAAGTGTAATAGTTATTTGGTTTCGGGGATAATTTTTGGCAAGTTCAGCATTTTTCGTCTTCAGAAAAAAATACTCAAGTTGGTCAACAAAACATATCTAATACAATGAATCACAAAATATGTCAATTTCAAGCTTAAAAGGTGTCACATTTGTTTCTTGTGTGCATTTGTTTGCCCTGATTTGAGAATCCTTGAAGGATTCTGCACTAACTACGATATTGATCTTGTGCAAATTATGTTTCCATGGGGATAATTGTATTTATTTTCACTGACATTTTATCAACTTCCGTCGTTGTTAGTGTAAACACTATTTTTTCTGGATCTCTTAAAATATTAACCGGCACAAAAATGGGAATTTATAATTAAAATCAAAAAGCGTTGCAATGGCCCATCTAGACAGAAGCACATCCAGCTCAGGCACACACACACACGCACGCACGCACGCACACTTGGTATGTTCCTTTATCTGTCTTTGATGTGGTCGCAGAGAACGACGACCCCTATATTTATAATTGGATTTGGAAATGTCTATTGGGTGACGTCACAGATTTAAGAAGCGATGGTATTTATTGACGTTTATGCTTATGCTATTTCAGCAGTATTCATAATTGGTATATGTGTTATGGTGTTTGGTTTCTTTTGTTTCTGAAACAACTACTTAAGCTAAAAACAATAAACGTAAGAACTGTGAAAAAATCACAATTAAAACCTAACTTATATTACTTGTTGATTCTTATTTCAATATTACATGACTGCACTAATTCGTATGCAAAGGCAGATTGCACTAATTATCAGAGACTTCTACAGAAACATTTTAATAGAAAGATGTGTAAAATTTCCTCCTCATTCATGTTTTGTTATGATGAAAACTGTTTCGTTGTACTTTTTATGGTAACTATGTATTAAGGGCCTGTGCACTTACTACAGAAATGGTCTGACAATTCGAGATTGGTATACAAGCTTATTCCCACTCTTTCCATCCCTTTGAATTTCCCGATACTCACGTGACCTCGGTCAAACGGTGCTTATATAAAATGTGCCAAATATGAATTTACAGATAGATACCTAGTTCACTTGCTTTCCGTGTGAAATTGATGTGCTATGGATAACAAAGAGATACATTTTATATAGTTTTACATAAGTCTACATTTAATGACTAGTAATCACGACTTAAATGAAAAAAATACTTGGATCAATACATGCAAAGTAAGTGAGCATATATACAAAACAATATCAGTACAATTAACATTGTAATGACCGAAAATGACCAACAAAGACAGGCATAGACTAAAGTTCGGGAACAGCTTATTTCTTAAGTATTAAAGGGTAAATTAATGTGTATTAAGATCATTTTATGGATGGTCAATTTGGTTAATGATTTATTTATTCAAACAGGACCTGTATATATACTAAATGAGCTGTTCTGATAATTGTCCGAGGTATAGGATTGTCAAGGCTCATATATGCCAATGCATTGCAAAAATATTTTCTTTTGTTGAATCCTCTGTTTACAACATTCTATTGTTACATTATTTTCCGGCGACTTTGCACTAGCTTTTCCTGAAACCACAGGAAAGACAAAGCTTTACCCAAAAAACTTCCTGTTATATTTAAAGTTGCATCTTGTTAAGTCTCCAACTTGTCATTTATTGAACCATCATAAAGACGCGGTGGTTTTATGGCCGAACCGGAAGAATCTACCCAGAATACACGTATAGAAAACAGACAAAGCGAAGGAAACGGGATCAGGGGTGGTGCTTGTTTTAATTTTTAGTATTCTTTGTAACGAGGAAAATAATTTGAAAAATATCCCCTTACATACCAATAGTTTTAATCTTTTAGTATTTTCTGTTGTATTGCGTTCTTGGCTAATATAAGGAAGCGTTACATTTTCTAACAAAATTTTAAAATTTCGAGAAATCGATTTTGAGCAACCAACTAATGAAAAGTTCCTGTAGTCACCAGATAACTGTCGCCGACCGGCAAATCGCGGCTGGGGTGAGAATTTAAAATTGAGACTGTTTATCAGCCACTTATTTTGCGCCGGTGAGTCTACCCAGGGTTCTTCCCCCGCTAGTTTTAGATCAACGTCGCAATCGCAATAATAATAACAAAAGTGTCTCTACGATGAATTTAATGAATAAAACGAACCGTCTGTTGCACATCTATATTTTTCTATAAACAAGCTATATATATGTATATGTAATACATGTACATTGTACATGTTCAAAATGAGTTTCATGCAAAATGTACAAACAGGGGAAACATTGTCAGCTCAGACACTTATTTATATAACTGTTTTATTACTGAGGAATTAAACTAACCAATCAGTCAAGTCTTGTACATCGGTTTTTTTTTCTTCTCTACAATTTATAGCGTCATTTTGGTAACGTCGCGTCTACAATATTCGACGTCATTTTCTAAACGTGTTGTAAGTTGTTTTTTTAATAATTGGATTGTAATGTGATATAACCTTTGATTGAGATAGGATATAAAAGCATTTCAATCTTTAATGGGCTTACATTAACCAGATTATCCAGGGCTATTAGAAAGAGCATTAATTCCTGCCGTCAGACACTACATTTAAGGCTCACTCGAATAAGCCTAAATTTTACTACAAGATATATAATTTTGAAAAAAAAAATGAAATGATTTGTTTTAAATTCGTGTGTAATGCGATGTTCGTTTAATAATTTACCCACCTAATTAGAGAAACGTCTTCTGTTGGTTATTTCCCATTTTTGGAAAACCTACCTATCAGTAAAACTCCCTTGTGGGTAGGTTTTGTCATGTACTTAATTTAACAAATATCACTAGTTCTATTTCTTTTTCATTTAATATGCATGTGGCGTTAGCAATAGGGTAAAAAGTAAAAAAGAAACAACAGCAACAACAGCAAAACTACAACAACACACACATAACAACAAACACACAAGAACAAGAACAACACACCAAAAAAAAAAAAAAAAAATAAAAAAAGACAAAAGCAAACAAACAAATAGAAAGGGTTTTACCCACAAAGGAGGTAACATTGTTAACACTGAATTTTTGTTGCTTTTTCCGTTGACATAAACATCTACTGAATTTTATCGACAAATTACTGAGTTGTTAAATATTAATTTAAACCACAGAAAGTTTAAACATTTACAGATAAGGTCAAACAACATGACTGCCATGACATAGGCTAAACGTTACCGGTTTACATGTACAAATTGTTACGACCGGTGTCGCTATTTAAGATTTCTTTACAAAATAGCACGATTACTAAACGACGAAATGGTGTAACAGACAGAACAAGCCAGCAACAAACTAGTACAATAATGTTTTATTTTTTTAAAAAACAACAACAAGTAACTCTATGGCGTAACAAAATAATAACAAATATATCAGACAAAATTTGTGAATGCAAAATAAATTTTATCTTCGATTTGTCCCTTTATGAGGTGTCCCTTTATTAGTCCAATTAATAATCCAACGTCGAATAATCCTGAAGATCTTTCGGTAGAATGTCCTCGTAGATACGCACTGTTGAAATAGTCCAAAGGTAGAACAATACACGAATGTAATTAATATTATTCCAAATCCAACACTTTAATATATATATATATATCACTGTAGAATATAATAAGTCCACGTAAGTTCCAACACAGAAAGATTTAATATAGAAGCTACAAGTATTTCCAAACTATATGTCCAAACTTAAACTTAAATAAGCTAACAAGTCCTTATATAGACCTAAAGAATTTCTAGAACGCAAAAGTTTCCAGAACATTCACGAAACCCAGTTAAAAATAAACAAATTTAGTTTCTATCATGATCCTTTTCTTTCTAACTGATGTGCGAATGCTACGTCATGTAAAACGTCATTAATACTACAACGATAAACAACCTCTTTACCTGATTAGCGTAACCTTAAACGTTGGTGTACTACTGTACACAACAAAATCGAAAATTGTAATGAACAACTGACCGCCACAGCCGGGACTCGAACTAAGTTATTAATAAGTCTCGTGTCTTAAATTATAGTAAAAGCCGAATAGTGACTATAATAGTGACGTTTATGGACGTTATCATCTATAGAAGAAATCCGAAGAAGTAACGTAAAAGCGTTTACATGTAGTTTGCATTATTCATTTTAAATCGTTGCTACAAAAACGTGTACCCAAAAATGAAAACGGATAAAAAAAAAACATATTCAATGTGTAGGCCTACATGTTCTTCTATATAATGTGTTGTTTGGGGGTTGAGAAAAAAGAAAGAATCAAACAGCCGTTTTCAACATATTGAGCAGCCTCTTTATTTGTACGTTGATGTTGACGAATCCCGACGACGACGAATGGATTTATTTACACTTGCTTGTCACCTATAGGTGTACGAAACCCAATCACTATGCAGTGTCTCCGTATTGTAGATGACCACGAAGACATTCGTGTCATCTTCGGCCCTTTCCGTACACGTTTGGAAAAGAACTATTATTTCTGACTGTAGAAGACAATCTAAACTTCCTCGGTTAATTCGTTCATCAGGACATGATTCGTGAATTATCCCAGGCGTTCCGATTGAGTAGAACAGCCGAGGTGTTCCGAATGTCACGAAGACTGTGCCGTGTTACTTGCATTATAAGCGATAATTCCAAGAATCCACAGAATAACATCTCGTTTAGGAAACTATGGATCCAGTTCGGAAATAATCGATCGGTGTAGCAGAAGTGAGTATCGGAGAAAGTTTTTGCTTTCGCGTGTTGAGACAGATTAGACCTTATGATGTTGTTTTAATGCTTCAATATAGTTATTGTGAACACTCTCATTATTAAATGACTATTTAATCATAATATCACATACGCTGTCCCGCATGCAATACAGACATACATTTATGAAAAATGGACCATTACAATTAAAATCACGTCTAGTATAAAAAGAGCTTATTCGAAAATTAAGCTTGGCTGGATGATACAATTGAATATGGTAAATACGAAAAATTGAGGGCAAATAAGAGAAATGAAACATTTTGATTAGATGACACAACATTAACAACACTATGAGATTGGAAGCGTCTGCTTCATTTCCACATTCTGGTGCCATTCATTTTAATGGAGTTGTTTAAAGTTAAGTAAAGTTAATGTATATTTATTTACTTACCTTAAAGTGGTACATACAATTTGCCTACATAATACGCATTGTTGACCCACTGTTTTGGGGAATTAAAGGTGGTATCCGACAGTTTGGACAAACAATAGTTTCATTCTACATCTAAGAAACCATTGTTATCTGAAGAGATCTCGTAAAATGCTGTTTACTGGTATCCTACGCCTGTCGGAAAAGTGTACCATAACGCCACAATCGTCATCACAAACATGTACATGTATTTCCTATCTGAGCCACGCTGCACAGTTAGCTATTTTTAAACCAAGACATCCATGTGGCCGCTTATGTTTTAGTTCATCCGCGTCATCTGCTATTCCGTCGATGTCTATTTCGAGCAGGAATTCCAATCGTTCTTATTTACAGATATTGTTTCATATATATACATGTAGGCAAACTTTCGGATACCACCTTTAAGGCAACAAAGCTGCATAAACTCATAGTTGTTCAAAGTAAATACGATTGTGAACACTGTTTAGATTATTAAACAGTACAAATCGTACAACAAATCGCTTTGAATGTTCATTCTTGCCAAATCTATAAATAAGGACGACGGGGGAGGGAGTTCTGCTAAAAATAGATATCGACGTCAAAGCTGATTACCCAGATGAGGATATGATCTCAAAAGTAAGAGGTCATGTGATTCCCTTAGAATAAACATAGCTTAAAGGGAGTATCCGAAAGTTTGTCTTCATCAAATACACTTAAACTTGCTTTGGGGGAATTGGGGAATAATTTCTGCAAAAAGTAAAACTTTAGGCCGGTATTCCATTCATACGGAAGCGCGACGTGAACGTTTAGCGTGAGCGTGAAACTTGAACGTGAGGCGTGAGTTTTCACGTCCACACCATTCCATTCATCCGGTAAGGGTGAAAACAATTGTTTCGTCCATTTTTTGTTGGAAAGAAAATATGTCATTAGATGAATGGTCGCAGTTTCTTACTCTTTTGGGTGTTTTTTTTTTTTGCTTATATTCATGTACGCAAGTACAAACGAAAGCAGAGATGGTGGATACGTAATATTATCAAGAACAGAGGAACCTTTTGGACAAACCACCACTAAGTGAAAGAGTTAGAACTCAGTAAAGAAGAGTTTGTGTGTTACTTTCGTTTAAACAAGTTACAGTTTTGTTGTGTACTATTTGCTGTGGAAGAAGATCTGATAATGCAACATGTTACAAGGTCCTTTCATGGTTGTTCCTCGCCCGTGAATGCCGTGCGTGACCGTGAAAAATCACTACATGTAGCGATCGGTTTCACGCTCGCGTTACACGGTCACATGTCATAAATTAGCGTTTCACGCTCACGTCGCGCTCACGCCGATAAGGAATATATACAATAGAAAACAATTTGATTTTTCACGTTCGCCCGCTTTACGTTCATGTTACACGTTCAAGTATAGGTGGAATACCAGCCTAAGTCTAACAAAAGACGATTTTGGACACTGTCTAAATTGTAAGACAGTAGAAATCGTCAAATTAATCACTCTACACGCCCATTCTTTCTAAAACCATAAAAAAGCTTTATTATGATTTTTGCTAAAGATAGACATCGCCGTCAGGGCGAATTTCCCGAATGATGATATAAAGTTACGGATCTCGTGATTGTCTTAGTTAAAAATAGCCTACTTTGCAGCGTGGCTCAGATAGAAATACCTATTTGTAATGACGAGTAATGTGTTATGCTTCACATTTCACATAGGTGTAGGACATCAAAAATCAGCATTTTGCGAGATCTTTTCAGGCAACAACAATTTATTTGGTTCTTTCAGGGAAAAAAACTGGTTCAAACTGTCGGATACCACTTTTAATGTGCAGCGTGGCTCAGATAGGAAATACACGAATGGTGTTATTTTTCACTTTTTACATAGATGCAGGATATCAATGAACAACGTTTCGTGAATGTGATCCTTTCAGGTGACAATAACACTTTGTGATTTGGGAGGTGGTGGTAGGAAGTGGTCCAAACTGTCGGATACCCCCTTTTAGTGTAGTAATCTTTAGTTCATCTGTTATCCGTTATTTAACCGCCAAACAATTGCAAGTGAAAATGTTTCAAGTAACTTGTATATATCAACTTCATAAAACAGCCTACTCAAAGTCAAGAAAAAAACTCGACAGTGCTTAGTTGAGAGATATTTATATTAAATTATGATAATTCGGGCAGATTTTGTATTAACGGCAAGCCTTTCATTATTTAAATCATCGATTTGTTTAGAAAACGAAAAAGAGAAATTGACATAGGAGGGGATATTTCTTAAATATGATCGTCACGACATTATCTTTATTCAGTGCAAATATGCATGTAGGCGGTTTTCGCGATTTAAATGTGCAGGTTTTAGGTATGGAAGGTTAATTGTGTCATAATAATAGGATTACTGAGTTGATTTATTTTCGCTAAGCATTTTTTCTGTAACTGAACAGTTTCCAATACATAGTAACATAACAATATATAGATCACACAGGGTACATTTCCTAAAATTTTGACTTTATTTTCCTCGCCATAAATGATCTATTTGAACAGTTTCAACATAATATTTTATGGCTCGTATCAATGTTAATATTTTATCACCTGAAAATGCTATTCCGAACATAGGAATGTCATTTATATCCGAGACATATACACCTGTATAAGTTTTTTAACAAATAATACAGACGTGGATACTGTCATCAGAATGGGTTCAGGCACGATGATAGAAGCATGAATAACAAAACAAGTAGTTAGGCTAAACTAGGAATGGAGTTTTTTTATCAGGTATGTATTCATGTTTAGCAACAAAGCACACGTCGTTTTGCGAATATATACATACACGCTTTCTGCGGTGTATGTTAAATGATATATGCAATTATACTACAAAAAATATGTTGTTCTTGGTCGGACGGGCACTCATGCAGGCATGCACACAGACACGCGCTCACGCAGGCCCTGCGTGTATATTTGTGGTGACATCTCGTTATGTACATGTATAGTATATTTCTCCATTTTTATCATTCCAAAGTTAAACAAAAAATTATATCTTATCCTATTCAAAAGTTATTACCGTGTTATTTACAGAAATATAATGAGACACATGTTTCAACCAATATAAGTTGTATCAAAGATCTTTGTTTTACATACAAATAATTCTTTAACTTCTCTTGCGATGTATACATGATATCCGAGATACGTTAGTAGAAAAGTGACAGTAACGCGTACTAAACGCACATTTTAATCGGCCTTGGCATTGTTCGCCCATGAAACATGTGAGAGTTTTCACTAATTTTAAGAGTTAAATTTTACATTGCTTTTATGGTTGTATGCATGAAATAATGGGGTTAAAACAATATATTGAATTAAAAATATAAGTTTATTAAGTAAACATTCGACACTGATAAAAATTATATCTCCCTTAAGTTTAAAACATCAACCGATAACTATTACTATTAGATTAGCTTCTGTTCACCACAGTTATTCTTATAACGAACGCCATGATATAGTTTCATGATATAGTTAAATCATAGACCAGGTGCAGGAGGTTGAGTCTTAATTGTTGTGAAAGGTCAAATGCTTAGTCTTTGGTCAAAACACTTCAACGTTAATATTAAAATTGTCTTATCATCTATGCTTTATATTTTCCCATCATGAATTAGTAACGATTCGCCACAATAGCGATTCGCCACATAACGATTTGCCACAGATGTTTAACGATTCGCCACAGATGAATAATGAATAATAATGTTGATTATTGTAAGAACACTATTGTGAATATTTACGATTTTTTATTAAAAAATGTCTTCGAAACGTTAATGAACCAAATGTACTGTTGTCTACCCAATCAATAAGTTATTTACACATTTTCAACATGTCGCCACCTTTCTAACAGAGAGTTATCATCGTTAAACAGTTGTTATGTTTGCACTTGACAATTAAGGGGTTGATTCCTGTTAATAATCCCCGAAGAATTCCTTTAATCAGAAAGGAATGTTTGCAGAATCTATGTTGATGTTTTCATTCATGTTCAATTATTTCATTCACAGATTCATATGTTCTTATTATATTGTGATTATATTTATCTCATGCTGTGATGTTTTGTACTTTAAATTATATTTAAACATTGAATTAAGAATAAAACTATTTACTAGAATGACAAAATTATTGTGTAACCCTATACAGAGATAAAATAAGTGGAACGCGGAAAAATTTAAGTGCCAATTAACAAACACTTTTCGTATCAATATCATTTATCACACCAGGTCCTGTTGCCAATCATTTTACTACTGTGGCGAATCGTTATTCATCTGTGGTGAATCGTAATGTGGCGAATCGTTATTGTGGCGAATCGTTAATATACCATCATTTTGACAATTGTTTACTTGAAGCAGATATAGTACTACATGTACTTAGATGCTTTTCACTATCCCTTAAGACAAAAAGGTCAAGTTGTCGCCAACATTCATCTTATGCAAAGCCATGCCTGCTTGGGTTTATGTTTTGGATTTGGCGTGGGACAAAATGTGGTAAGGTCTTCAAGCTGAGTTCTATGTGACCATGATTCTACCCAGACATTTGTCTGTGTTTTATTTTCACCAAAATGGCTGGATGTCACTAAAGTGACCATAATCTTTTTGCTCTGGTGGGTCTAGAAAACAAAATTATAGACATATATATATATATATATATATATATATATATATATATATATATATATATATATATATATATATATATATATATATATAGACAAAACTATTATAGTGTGAATATATTTACATTTCAGACAACAATGAGGATGCCCCACTTGTTATCATTTCTGACTAGAATCAATTTCGGAGGTAAATCGCCACAAGCGCTGATTCAACGTTTTGTCCGCCATGATCATAGCAATAGCAGTATACCGGCAGAACTAAGACAGATATTATTGAGGAGTATGAGGGATCCAGTTGATGACAAAAGGGATTCTAGAGAACATGCAGCCAGCATTAGGCTCAGCAATCTGTCGCATACAGACCAGATGCTACTCAGAAGGCTCAAGTTTGAGTACGAGATCGAAAAAGCAGAGAAAAATCAACCAGTAGGTTCATATTCATATCATGCTATTTTATTACAATTAACATATATGTGAAAAATGTTAGTTAAACATACTGTTAAAAAGCTAGCGAAAATACCAGAATCTAGTTATTGCAATGGTTGGTCAACAGTTTTCTTTCATGCTGAGGTTGGGTGTTAGCGTTTCCCCGCACTGTCTTATTGGAAAATAGTAGGCATCAAGGATCATCCAGGCAGGACTGCATTACAGGCCAACAGAAAAGCTGCTGAGTTGGTTTCTGGTTAACAATTCACTGTCACAGCTATCAATACAAGCAATGCCTGGTCACCACTGCTGTCCTGCCATAAGGGGCAAAACTCCTGTTGATGTTTGGGAATTGACTGCTAGAGTTTATTACAAGCAATCCCAGAACTCTACATTGAATTGCTACTTTTATGTTTATATTATTTTTTTAAGTATAAAGTTACTTTACACAGTATTATTATCCTCCTACATCTATAACAGGGACCCATTTCTTCAATTGACAATTTAGGTCACACATAAATAAGGAAATCAGCTTGGAAAACAATTAAAGAAATACCACATTTGCAATTTAGAATTTAGTCTGTGGCAAAACATAAATAATGCTTTATCATTTTCACATTTCATCTTACAGTAGAACAACAAAAATAAATCACATAATATTTTCATTTTTCAGATGCCAAATTATGTTCCCCATCAGTATTGGCTGCAACTTATGAAGGAGAAATCTTTTAATGACAGAATGGATCTTTATGAAGAAATTTACAATCAAGAGTGTAAATTTGAGAAAAAGCTAATGGATCACTACCAAGAATACATAAACTATGAGAAAATTATTAATTCTCTCAACAGTACAGGTGTCATTGATGATACCTTTATTTATACAGGTGATCTGGAAATGCATGAACGTAGGAAGGCAAATAAGTTAAATAACAGTTTATGGGCTTGGAAGTTTGGGCAACCAATTGTGTTTGAATATAGCCCCAATTCGACGTATTTGACACAAATCTTGCATTGCTTACAACTGAATCAAAATCATGCCTCACCACTTAATTTTCATCTCACCAATTTATCTGTCAAAGATGGCTCATCAGAACTAGATAACATATCTGCTCAGAATCCATTTGTTCATTTACATACTGTCGACACTAAAGTGTGCTTTCCTAAAGAGAGGTTAGTGTATATATGTGATTCATCACAGAAGTATTTTAACATTGATGACAACAATAGAGATATACCAGTGTTTACTGAGTTCCATGATGCAAAACGTCATGACTTTGGTGATGTTAGAACTGCAACCATCCCTGTTTCCAGATTTATCAAGTAAGTTGAAAAGTTTTTTGTTTATTTGCGATAAGCAACCATTTGTCCTTTTGGATAAAATAAACCTATTTTCAGGAAGGTCCCTTAATTAAAAAGAGTTTTTCAAGCATATGTTATGTTTTTAAGTTTTACATGTTTTTTTAATTGTTGACACTGATCTAATTCCATTTGATCCATTAGCCTGCATTTTTGCCAATACTGTGCAGTGACATTTTCATCATTTTAGCACAGGGGCACTTATGACGTGACCAGGGACTGAATCCGGCCGGTCCATTATACTGACACCGATGAGTCAGGCGCAATGCTGTTCCCATAGCCCTGAGCGTTAGGAGGGAAGCCACTACTACCAACTTTAAAGTCTTTGGTTTGACTCGACCGAGGTTTGAACCCACTATCAGCAAGCCGACGCTCTACCACCTGAGATATTGCGGCCGGTCATTTGCCTTGGCATCCACACAAACATTATCTTACATTAGCTGATTATATAAAGCACATGAAATAGAAAAAAAAACCCATATTGATGCCCATCTAAGACTTGATCCTAGTTACCTTGTCAGTGATTGCTGTATTAAATAAGCTAAATAGACTGATTACAAATATCCCTGTTCTATTTACAACAAAAAAATCCTGTGAAATGTTTCTTTACATCTACCTTTTTTTTCTAGGCTGTATGACTACCGAGACAACTTTATCCAGTACATGTTATCATACAAATTTGGTTGTTTACTGGATTATTATTTAACTGAACAATGGGCCAAGTCCTTGATTGACAATCTTCCAGTGGAAACAGAGGCCTACACAGTGGAGGAATTGTTGGACTATATTCATAAACAGAATATACAGAAGAAGATAAAGCATGGATGATAGTGAATTAATTATTTTTTTATAGGTAGTTGAGTTCCATCTGTCCTAAAATGAATGATAATATACAGATTTAGTATTCATTTCAACAAATTAGGTAGGACACCAAGTTACATGTTAAATGCTTTGTAAATGGTTTTGGTAAAATGAAGGTATGGTTGAATGTTGAGTGTATCTGTTTTTTACAAGACAAAAAAGAGTTGCCCTAAATGTATAAAGATTTGTACTGTCAAATTATCCCAATAAAAAGAGCTATATAATACCCTTAACTAACACATTTATTTATAAAGAATGTGATTATCAAACGGTTTTCAGCATTAAAGTTTATCATCTGGATTTATTACTAAGAAAAATAATCATGTAATAGATTGGGTGTTAGCTTGCTAAACAAATGTTACAATAGCTACCCAATACATATTTCCTGTACAAAGCATTCTATGGAAAAGTGAGTAATGAAAGCTACTGTATAACTTCTCTGGCTCCTTTGTTTTTCATGGTATGAGTTTGAGTCAAGGTTAGGGTGCCAAGTTTCACCATCATTAATGGCTGACCAGTACTTTAAGACTTTAATTGTGTTGCTGCAGTGTAATTCAACAATTATAAACAATTTAAAAAAAGCACAATGAATTGGAAGTGATTTATGAGTTTGTGTTTGTATCTATAAACGTAGTGCTGAGCCTTAGTCTTAAGGTTTAACATGTATAAGAATCATTTTGCATATAAAACATACACTCTGCTCTTATACTATTTATTGCCTTTGGAGGGGGATTTTTGAACCTTGAATTGCATTTTTCTTTAAATTTTGTATAAATGACAACAATATTATAACTTTTGGGGCATAAAACAACAGTTGCATTACTTTTGACAGGGCATAATTGACAACTACTTTACTTATCGGGAATAATTAATACATAATGCATTATATAGATGGGTAGATTTAATTCTATAAAGTAATGACAAGCATAGTCATAAGGAAGAACTGTTAAATAAGGACAAAGTCACAGTACATAAGGAATCATAAAACATTGATACATACAATACAAGGTATAATATTATCTACAAAATTCACAAGCACCAATTTTTTTCAAATTTTAATTTGTTAAAAGTAGTTTCCATGAAAACATCTGATTAGTAATGAACTTTTGGCCTCTTTTTAATAATCAGATAATAATAATTTAAAAATAAATCCACCACTTTAATTGAACTAAAAATAATGCCTTTTACTTTTAAACTCCCTCGAGTTTTCAAAGATTGCGCCTTTAAAAACAAATTGCAGTTTGTATAAAAATGCCTTTACAGTAAGATGCCACCTTACATCCAGGCCACCAAATAAAGGCAAATTTTCATAAGTACAAACTATTTGGCTTAAATGCGACTGAAGTGACCAGGACAAGTCACTCCCGGTGTGATTTGCACTTGCTGATTGGCAAAAATGCCCTCTAGCGTGTTTTCAGTTTACAATCTAGAACGCTGGAGTCACATGAGGTCATGATCTTAATCAATTGGGTGCTTATTGACCGATCTTAAAACTTTCAATTTACATTTTGTCAAGATTGGACAGTTTTATAAGCTCCTTAATTTGTTTAAAAGTCACTTGTGAAACCAAATCTCACCAAGAAGCATTGAGATACTTTCAGCTATTGAAGTTGTGTCGTTAAGGACTTGGGTTCTGTTCTCTCTTCTATTACTGAAGCAGAGGAAACAATGGAGAAAATGACTGTGAAATCCTTGTGCATGTCAAAACAGCAATCGACATGAATCAATGAACTATATGATTTTAAAGATTTTCATTAAATAAATGACATAGCATAACTTTGTTGAAACATTTGGAAAAGGAACATGTCTTAATAGGATGATATTGTTTGGTTACTCTGTACTCTCTATATAGCTTCTCATGTGCTGTGTTTATGCTTTTATATAATAAACATGCATCTAACTATAGTTCAACGCATATTTATGAGCTCATTCTTTGCCTTTATATTTAATTTAAATAATAACAAATAGAACATTTACTCACACATTTATGATATTGATGTCTTACAAAGATCAATTTACGACACAATGATGGCTGACAGAGCAGTACCTTACAGGTATGATTTTACAGATTCTACAAATGTGTTGGCCAGTCTGGAGGATATCTGTGGTATTGTGATTCAACTGTCATTATTTTTAAATGGAAAACATCAACTTATTATTTTAACCTAATTGTTTATAAATAATTTCTAGTGCTATGAACAGTTGACAAAGTTTTTTCCAGCGTCAAGAAGTTAAATAACAATTTTTATTGATCAACAAGCTGTTCCAAGTATTTCTGAACCTTTTTCTGAATGGGTTACATGCTATAAGTAAAATATAAAGTGTAAAACAATTTTCTGTGTGCACTAATAATACCTACCCAAATCTAAGAAAATAGTTCATACATGTATGCAATATTTAACAAAAGAATTATGATTACTTGGTCAATGGTATGTATTTTTTTATTGTATTTGATATGCTCCCAAAATGCACTGGTATATTTATATTTTGCAGATGCATAATTATAAGTGAAGCAAGAGTGTCAGCAAAAATAAAATCCATGCATAAATATGTAATCTAGTCGACTAAGACTGAAGATTAATTTATATACAACAGGGATAAATGATTAACATGGCCAGGTGAACTCCCAGAAACTTTTTTTTCCAATTGTGTAGAAATGAAAGAAATGGTATTTTTGGTTTAAAATACCCATTAGACAGTTTGAGGATAAAATTTTAAGCATAAAAAGCCCTTGTTGTTTTTCAAAAATTACTCATCAATACAATTTTTGTAAAGGTAGTCCGTATATAGAAATATGCAACATGAAACTCAAAGAACTAATAGCAATAATGATAACACAAAAACTTCTAAGCAAATCAAATAATAAGTAATGCAATAAATTTTTGTCTCATTGGTAATCATAAAATGAAAAAAAAATTGGTCCATAAAATGAAAACATCTGGAATGATAAAAAGGTGAAGGTCCAATACCATTTTTTTTAAAGTAATGCTGTAAACCTTAAATGTTACACATATGTACATATTTTGAAGCATTTAATAAACACACAAAAATTGCCATGAAAAACAAACTTTAAATGAGGCAGCCTTTATTGAAAGAATATAAAAAAAAGTGTTAAGAGGAAGATCACTCAAGGGAGATCACTCAAACAATATTTGAAAATATTTTACTAAATCAGCATACTTCACTGGAACAAAAATAAGATTTTATTAATTGAAGTCTGTGTATTTCTCTTGTAAACTGTTTTCACTGAAATAATTGGCATATGATAGTTAATTGACAAGCTTAAAAGCTATAAAAATATACAGAAACTTGCTTGTTTCAATGCATGTTATACATGTTCTCAATTTAAAAATACAACTAAAGTTAACTTAATTATTTGTATTTAAGGTAAAATGTCTAAATAATGCTCACACACATTAAATGGTGCAGTACAACAAAACACATAAGTCTATTATATTTAAGTTACTCATTGAAGCCTTGTTAATAAGAATATATGACAAAGTCATAACAAATAACACATCAGAAACCAAAAACTGTGAACTAAGTAATCAGTAAAAAATCTCCTCTCATTGCATTGTATGTAAACATAAACTGTGACTTATTTCTAAAAACTATATTCAATATATCAGAACAAAAATAAATACCAACAGTTCACCAACAGGCCATAAAAAAACCCATTTTGCATGAAGGATCAAACAAAAAGTTTAAGGTAATCTGGTATGTATGATTTTAACTAAACCATACATTAGTCTTTGGTCTTATTAGCTAAAACATAAAACAACAGACAAATGGAAATATTACTATGGATAATAAAAAACTTTATTTCTTCTCAAGTCTAACACAGCAGTATTTGTTGAATTGTTTTAATAACATAATGATAATTAAAAGCAGCATTTAAGGCTGTGTTTGTGAGTAAAATGATCAAATTCTGCTCCAATATCAGAATAACTCTGCTTTTCTGGAGAAGTGATAACAAGTTACAAACCAACCCAAATTTTAAAATTGTCTATATTTGGCATCTTGTCATTGGTGAATAACAAAACCCAACTTTAAGTGTCATTAGTTATGTAACATAGGGAGAAAAATGTGCGGCTAGTCCGGGACTCAAACCCAGAACCCTTTGCTAACAGGGCGACTGCTCTACCGACTGAGCTAACCATGCCACTTACGCACTCTCTCCCTATCATCCCGCTACAGTTGTTAGTGGAATACAAAAACAAACTTGATAGTCTTTAATATGCATTAATAGTATTAAAAATCCAACTTTGAACTGCCTATAAATTATAGCACTAAACATCAACTTTAAATGGGATATAATTGGCATTAGTTCGATGAAAATCAAACAGGTTTATATTTAATTGGCATAATAAATATACCAAATTTAATGTTAATTGGATTTATTAACTTAATATAACACCAAAGGGTTTATTTTGTTTTCAGCTTCAAAGACTGTGGCACAGGTGATTTAACCTGTGCAGGTGGATCTACTGCCGTCCGGGTGGGACCACAGGGTTTGTTACGAAAGCGTTCATAAATGCTGATCAGTTTTTGCTGTACATCACCCAACAATGGGCGACTGGCAGGTTTCCCTTCCCAGCAGTTGGACATTAGTTCCCAGCATTCTTCATCGAATACAGGAAGTTTTTCTGGACGTAGTCCTGGTGAAATGGAAAGAAAATGAATGTGAATGTGGAAATAATATAAAATAACAAGGTATTAAATCAGACAGCTTCGCTTACTATACACCAGATTAATAGTAAGAAAATAACAAACACAAAAACATGCTTTAAAATGGTATCCAACAGTTTGCCTATATCAAATACAATTAACAAAACCGTTTCCCTGTTTGGGGTAATTAGGGCATAATTTCTGTAAAAACTTGTACTTTAGTGTAAGTAAAGACAATTTTGAACACAACCAATTTGGGATTTCTGCTAAAAATAGATATCAACCTTGGAGCGGATTTACCTGGATTATGATACGTGATCTCAAAAGTAAGTGGTCATGTGATTTATGAGTTTACAATACAGAAGGGCTCGGATGGGAAATACCAGTTTGTAATGAAGAGTAATGTGTTAGGCTCAAATATTTACATATATATACGGGACATCAATAAATAGCATTTTGCAGGATCTGTTCAGGTAACAATAATTTATATGGTAGTTTAAGAAATAATAACTGGCCCAAACTGTTAGATACCACCTTTAAATATGGTATATGCATGAGCATTGTATAGATTTTAAGAAGTGTATACATAGCTAAGGCAAGAACTAGGAAAGAAATTCCCTGAGTAATGTTTATGTAAACTAAGTCATTAACAAAATAAAGACAATCAAAGACCATGGTTTTGTTTAGCTAAGGCAAAAAATATGCATTCCATAATGTTTGTTTTTGGATATGGCCATTACAAGATAAAGACATTCCTTGACCAAAGTTTACCTAAGGCAGTAACAAGGTAATCTCCCTTGAGGAATGATTCTGTTTAGGTCAGGTAGTAACAAGGTAACCTCCCTTGAGGAATGATTCTGTTTAGGTCAGGCTTACCTTTCTTGACATTGTTCCAGAGTTGGTCCTTGTTAGCACACTGTTCAAAGGCCTGTGGAAGCTTCACACTACCTGCACAGATGTACCAGAAGAGAATGCCAAATGCATAAACATCAACACTGTTGTCATAGTGGCCAGAGAACAGCTCTGGGGCCATGTGGATGGGTGTACCTGGAAAATGTGATAATTGTGGACTGTGACTTGATATATTTTATGGTTTTTAGTTTAAAATGTTACACTGCCTTTTGCTTGGCCTACCTAGTCAGTCAATATATTCTTACCACTGACAGACAGAACAAAGCAAAGATTAAAAAGATCTTGGCATTGATTGAATTCAAACCAGAGCAGACAAAGTGATAAGCCAATAACATAAATCTGCATGTCAAAGGGCTAAGGGATGCTTGTAACAATATCAACACTCCATCAACTAGTCTTTGACATGGTGATCACAAGAAGAGAATATAGTGCAGCACTGTTGCTGCCCTGACTGTGAATAAACACCATGTCCCTTAAAGGTTTGCAAAATCTATAACAATCATTTAAACCGGCCTTCCTGAAAATTTCCCATAATTGAAATCCACAACAATAATTGCTGGATGGTTAACTCTGAAAAAAAAATGTGGTTAATCAGAGAAAACGTTGTTTGCTCACTGCAAATTGTAAACAATTAACAGCAAGAACAAAAGGAGAAAAGTTATTTTGATTATCTTTAATTAGTTATTTTTCACAATTTGGTAGTAATTAACTGGGAAATTTGCTCATTACAGATTATATATTCATAGAAAAACAGCCAAAAGTGCAGTAAAATGTGAAGAACCTACATATAGATGTTCTGAGAACCTGAACAATTGTTCACTGCATCAAGTCCATCATTGTAAAACATAATCTAAGTGTACTTTAGGTCATCTTGTATTGCTTTCTACTCATAGTGTCAGCATCCACTGCAGTATCAGCAGAACTGCAAGTATGTGTTAGTGTCATCAAATCCATCAGTCATTGATTTTCATACATTTTAACAGTTCAAATGGTAGCAGAGTTGTAGATAATCACAACTTACGTTTAATACTGTAGATGATCACAACAACTTACCTGCAATACTGTAGATGGTCACACCTTACCTACAATACTGTAGATGATCACAACTTACCTACAATACTGTAGATGGTCACACCTTACCTACAATACTGTAGATGGTCACAACTTACCTGCAATACTGTAGATGGTCCCACCTTACCTACAATACTGTAGATGATCACAACTTACCTACAATACTGTAGATGGT
This sequence comes from Sinonovacula constricta, assembly GCA_007844125.1. Classification (NCBI taxonomy): domain Eukaryota; kingdom Metazoa; phylum Mollusca; class Bivalvia; order Cardiida; family Solecurtidae; genus Sinonovacula; species Sinonovacula constricta. Next base: position 5,451,203 of record CM017561.1, on the reverse strand, counting down.
CACAACTTGCCTACAATACTGTAGATGATCACAATTTACCTACAATACTGTAGATGGTCACAACTTACCTACAATACTGTAGATGGTCACACCTTACCTACAATACTGTAGATGATCACAACTTACCTACAATACTGTAGATGATCACAACTTACCTACAATACTGTAGATGATCACAACTTACCTACAATACTGTAGATGGTCACAACTTACCTACAATACTATAGATGGTCACAACTTGCCTACAAAACTGTAGATGATCACAACTTACCTACAAAACTGTAGATGATCACAACTTACCAACAAAACTGTAGATGATCACAACTTACCTACAAAACTGTAGATGATCACAACTTACCTACAATACTGTAGATGGTCACAACTTGCCTACAATACTGTAGATGGTCACAACTTACCTACAAAACTTTAGATGGTCACAACTTGCCTACAATACTGTAGATGATCTCAACTTACCTACAAAACTGTAGATGGTCACAACTTACCTACAAAACTGTAGATGATCACAACTTACCTACAAAACTGTAGATGGTCACAACAACTTACCTACAATACTGTAGATGATCTCAACTTACCTACAAAACTGTAGATGGTCACAACTTACCTACAAAACTGTAGATGATCTCAACTTACCTACAAAACTGTAGATGGTCACAACTTGCCTACAATACTGTAGATGATCTCAACTTACCTACAAAACTGTAGATGGTCACAACTTACCTACAAAACTGTAGATGATCTCAACTTACCTACAATACTGTAGATGATCACAACTTACCTACAATAATGTAGATGATCACAACTTACCTACAATACTGTAGATGGTCACAACAACTTACCTACAATACTGTATATGATCACAACTTACCTACAATACTGTAGATGATCACAACAACTTACCTATAATACTGTAGATGATCACAACTTACCTACAATACTGTAGATGATCACAACTTACCTACAATACTGTCAATGATCACAACTTACCTACAATACTGTAGATGATCACAACTTACCTACAATACTGTAGATGGTCACAACTTACCTACAATACTGTAGATGATCACAACTTGCCTACAATACTGTAGATGGTCACAGCACCTTACCTACAATACTGTAGATGGTCACAACTTACCTACAATACTGTAGATGGTCACAACTTACCTACAATACTGTAGATGATCACAACTTACCTACAATACTGTAGATGGTCACAGCACCTTACCTACAATACTGTAGATGGTCACAACTTACCTACAATACTGTAGATGGTCACAACTTACCTACAATACTGTAGATGGTCACAACTTACCTACAATACTGTAGATGATCACAACTTACCTACAATACTGTAGATGATCACAACTTACCTACAATACTGTAGATGGTCACAGCACCTTACCTACAATACTGTAGATGGTCACAGCACCTTACCTACAATACTGTAGATGGTCACAGCACCTTACCTACAATACTGTAGATGGTTACAGCACCTTACCTACAATACAGTAGATGGTCACAGCACCTTACCTACAATACTGTAGATGGTCACAGCACCTTACCTACAATACTGTATATGATCACAACTTACCTACAATACTGAGATGGTCACAACTTACCTACAATACTGTAGATGGTCACAACTTACCTACAAAACTGTAGATGATCACAACTTACCTACAATACTGTAGATGGTCACAACTTACCTACAATACTGTAGATGATCACACCTTACCTACAATACTGTAGCTCATCATAGCCTCTGGTTTACAGAATCCTAGATCTGTGATCTTGCCACGATTGTGTTTGTCAAGCTGAATAAAGGGAATAAAAGAAAAAAGACAAATAGCTAACAGTTTGAAAAGTATGTAATTGTACTGTTTGAAATATATGTAAACATACAGTTTGAAAAGTATGTAAATGTACTGTTTGAAATATATGTAAACATACAGTTTGAAAAGAATGTAAATGTACAGTTTGAAGTATATGTAAACATACAGTTTGAAAAGTATGTAAAGGTACAGTTTGAAATATATGTAAACATACAGTTTGAAAGGTATGTAAATGTATAGTTTGAAATATATGTAAACATACAGTTTGAAAAGTATGTAAAGGTACAGTTTGAAATATTTGTAAACATACAGTTTGAAAAGTATGTAAAATGTAAATGTACAGTTTGAAATATATGTAAACATACAGTTTGAAAAGTATGTAAATGTACAGTTTTAAAAGTATGTAAATGTACAATTTACAGTATGTAAATGAACAGTTTGAAAAGTAGGTAAATGTACAGTTTACAGTATGTAAATGTACAGTTTTAAATATATGTATATGTACAGTTTAAAAAGTATGTAAATTCTTAACAGAAAAGACATATTTAGAGTTAAGTGTTTGTTGTTTTAACATGGCGTTCATATAATGACAACATTTTTCTAACTCACTGTTTACAAACAATAAAATTTGTATCAAAATTTGAAAGACTATGTTTATTTTCATCGTGACATGACTTTGAAACATGCATGTGAGTACATCTAGCATCTTTTGGTTCCAAACTTACCAGGACATTTTTTAGTTTGATGTCTCTATGAACAAGTCCTTGATTGTGAAGGTACCTGATCCCTTCTACAACATCTATAGACACCTGCAGTCTGGAAAAAACAACTCAGAAAATGTACAAATACTTTACAGTTATAAAATGTGTAGATTGCTGTTTTGGTTTTAAATACATCCCTTTGACCAATTACAGTCAGTATAGTAACATCCAGCTATTATGGTGGAGGAAGACCATTGTCTGGGTAGAACCACCAGCAAACCACAGGTCAGCTGGAAGATCTTCCTATACAAACCACAGGTCAGCTGGAAGATCTTCCCATAAATACCACAGGTCAGCTAGAAGATCTTCCCATACAAACCACAGGTCAGCTGAAAGATCTTCCCATACAAACCACAGGTCAGCTTGAAGATCTTCCCATACAAACCACAGGTCAGCTGGAAGATCTTCCCATACAAACCACAGATCAGCTAGAAGATCTTCCCATACAAACCACATGTCAGCTGGAAGATCTTCCCATACAAACCACAGGTCAGCTAGAAGATCTTCCCATACAAACCACAGGTCAGCTTGAAGATCTTCCCATACAAACCACAGGTAAGCTAGAAGATCTTCCCATACAAACCACAGGTCAGCTGGAAGATCTTCCCATACAAACCACAGGTCAGCTGAAAGATCTTCCCATACAAACCACAGGTCAGCTGGAAGATCTTCCCATACAAACCACAGGTCAGCTGGAAGATCTTCCCATACAAACCACAGGTCAGCTGAAAGATCTTCCCATACAAACCACAGGTCAGCTGGAAGATCTTCCCATACAAACCACAGATCAGCTGGAAGATCTTCCCATACAAACCACAGGTCAGCTGGAAGATCTTCCCATACAAACCACAGGTCAGCTGAAAGATCTTCCCATACAAACCACAGGTCAGCTGGAAGATCTTCCCACATTCAAATTAAAAGAAAAAATGTTTTAATTTTATCTCTTTCTTACACAAAACAGCTATTTGCATTCAATTTTAAATGAAATACATTTATATGTACATGTTTTTAATGTCATCTTTTGCTTTCAACCATGAAGACAATGTTGACTGAGGTATGCCATGTTCCTTTGCGATTTGTTTCTTTGATTTTACCCCCTTTTCAACTTCCATTATTGCTGCATATTTTTCTGAGTTAGATCTGGCCTTCAACTTTCTTTTCACTCTTTGATGCTTGACTGATCCAGATATCACCCCAGGATTAAGACTGGGTCCTTCTCTGGATTGCTCAGCTAAAGTATCGGGAGCATTGTAAGACATTATTTTGACAATGAAGCTATGGCATTTTGTGTTTAATATCTATACGGTACAACCAACCTTATTCGGATTAGTAAAGAAAATATGAACAGGGTCCAGCAATCACTTTGAGTTAAAGGGGAATACAGCTAATTTGTCTTATGCGCTTTTTGTGTGTGTATATGATCAAAGAAGGAAACAAGATGGAACTTGGATCATAGTTTGAGTCAAGCGGTATTTTATCTCAAGCAAGTTAGTCATAACGAAGTTCAACTGTATATATGTCATAAATATTATTAAGAAGTGTAGGCATACATACTTTTTATGACATAAGCATAATTAAGGGAGCCATGCAGGTGCCATCTTTGTGACATATTTTTGTCATGTGCATAATTAAGGGATGGATTCAACTTTAATTTTATGACATATGTATGTCATAAACATAATTAATAAAGGTATGCAGCTATCGTTTTTAAGACTTGGATATTATACACATAATTAAGAGATATATGCAGTCATCATTTGAATAATATATATGTTATAAGCAAAATAAAGGAGGCTATGTCCCTATCCTTTTTCTGACATATGTATGTCATAAGCATAACTTGAAGCAGATATAGTGCTGCCTTCATTGTGTATAGCATGCTGTGAACACTTGGCATGATACCACACCCAGTCAACTATCCTAACACAGAGCCAAAAGTCATGGAACTATCCCAATATTTACTTGAGCGTAAGCAAGGTAGGTATACCACAACCATTATTATAGACTTTTGTCTGTCACCGCCCTGGATTGAACCAGGAGCCTTCCTAACCTAGAGCCGACGCTCTATCGAATGTGCTTCCAGATCTAGTCTTTTGGCAAATAAAAATGTCATCAGCATAACTAAGGAATGTATGCTACTATTATTATTATGACATGTTTATCAAAAGCATAACTAAAGGAGGTATGCAGCTATAACTTTTATGACATGTAAGTCATAAGCATTTTTAGGGAGGTATGAAGCCATTATTTTAGGATATATATACATCAAAACTCAGTATTATACTTTTGTATTATATGTAATGGCAAGTCCAATACTGGGCTAGTCTCAATCTCTTATTATTGATAGAGAAATGTCATAATCATTTGCTTTTGTAGAAAAGCTTTATTGTACATTACAGACATTGTCTGGAAAGCTATTGCACTCAAAAGCTAATGTTGGTTTGTAATAATTAACAACAACAGAAATATATGTACAGCCATATAAAGACTGCACCACAAAAGCACATGATATGATATGTTTCTGAAACATTTCACACACCTGGAGACCCAGTCTAACTGTTGTTTGATCGCAGTGTACAGATCCCTCTGTAGTCTATCCATCACAAGAAGTACAGCTGGAGTTGTTCCACCACCATATGTGTAGTCTATCACAGATCCCTTCAACATCACCACCCGCTCATGGTCTGGGATGTACCTAAGAACAATAGCTGACTTAGCAACAATTACCAATATTATATTTTTGTTTCTATTGTTGAATACTTTGTCTTTTTAATATAACCAGGGGTCAATAAGCAACTTTAAATCTTTGTCCTGCTAGCAGTACAAATGTAAATTACAATGTCTTGTCAATTGTAGGTACATATGTATGCTGATATTTCAACCATCAACTTTTGCTCATGATCTGGTATGTACCAGGAAAGGGACAAAGTTGGATAAATTTAGAAAGGCTTAGAAGAGTTCCCTCAAATAAACGAGGGTGGATAAAAAAATATTTGGACGTTTGTTATAACTTAACTTAAACTACTCCACCTAAATCTACACAATTTTGCACACATATTGAACAATTAAATGTTGAAAGAGATATACTGTTATCATAGATGAATTTTATTTGTAATTATAAAAATCAAATTTTAATAGACCTGGGTAGGCACCCTCAGCGCAACCCATTTTATGACTGCACTGAGTAGAGCTAATATCTCTGTCGGCTCCCTAAACTGGCACCTCACTAAACCAAACATTGTCTGTTTATGTGTTGACGTCTTATGTAACGTCGTTTCAAATTTGAACGTCATCCTTTACATACTTTAGAATATACAGCTACTAAGCATAAGATGTACGTGGAAATAGATATCAATGGCTGCACTGGCACAGGAAGAGAACTGTGCAATAATAAAGTTTTGTGTGGACCCAGGGAAAACACCAACAGAGAAGATGAAAATGATGAAAGATGCTAATCGATCTTTAAATGTAAGCAGATCTCTTACTTTTAAGCGGCATACATGATTTTCGGACGGAAGGGAGTCTCTAAAAGACGACACTAGGAGAGGATGGAAATGAATAGTGAATGCTGGGACAGCAGTGGTAGTGAAGACTCTGAGAGAGGAGGACCGTAGGTTGACTGTAAGTGACACTTCATCACAAGTAGTTATGGCAGTATCCATTCAATCTTGAGAAACTAGGTGAAGATGACAAAGGTTCATCAGCGCGGGGGTTGGGTCAAGATTACTAAACGATGTAGAAAAAGAAAACGCGTTGAAGACTCTCTGGTTTTTCTTCGGCAGTATGAGAGGCAGGGAGATGCTTTCCTCAAAAGAATTATCACCACAAACAAGACATGGCTCTGTTTTATGACCCAGAGACGAAACAGCAGTCCTCTGTGTGGAAGAGAAATTCATCTCCACCGCCACAGAAGGCCAAGGTCAGCCGGTCCGGTGGGAAGTACATGTTTATCATGTTTATGGACAGACGAAGTATGCTGTTGTGCCACTCTGTACCTTAGGACCGGACAGTGAATGCTGACTACTATTCTAAGGTAAAAAAAAAATCTTTTTATTAAAAATGAATTTCTTATGTTCTTCTTTTCAGGGTCAGAAAAGTTTGTTTTCAAATGAATAAATCTGGGTATTCAATTTCATGATTTTCAGGTTCTCAGATGTGATTTGTTACATGCAATGCACAAGAAGAGGCCCGGCATATTGATTGAGAGATATATTCTTCACCAGGATAATGCCCCCACACACAGGGCAGCCACCACCGGGCTTGAACTCCACCTGATAGGATTAAGGACTATCAACCACAGCCTTTATTCCCCAGACCTGGCTCCCATGGACTTTGCCATTTTCCCAGCAATTAAAGCCCAGATCAAGGGACAAAGATTTACATCACTGGAAGAGCTTACACACTCAGCACACAGCACTGTATGTCAGTTCGACTCAGCATGGTATCGGGTGTTTAGCAAGTGGGTGGAGCGACACAGGAAGTGCGTTGAGTGTAGAGGCAAGTATTTTGTAAAGCGCTGACTTGCAACATAAGTTGTCAATGTCGTATGTCATCTTAACCCCATTACCATGCGCTGGTACCATTGCACTAACCAATTAAAAATGGTTGCTATAGGAACCCACTGGACATATCGTGCCGATATATAACTGTTATGTATATTTGATCTTATTATCTGTACAAACAAAATAAATGTAACGAAAGTCAGCATATTTTCTTATCCACCCTCGATAAAAATTAAACAAACAATGCTTACCATTGGTTTCAGATAAAGAAGCCAAGGTTAATTTGAAGAAGCCTTTGCAAAATGACTGCATGGTAGTGAGAAGTGGATTTCCTAATACAGTCAAACCAGGTAGCTCGAACACCGGATTGGTAGAATTACCAGATCAGTTCAACAGAACTGCTGGTCCATGAATTTTGCCTACTTTATCCTACCCGGTATATAAATTACCATGGGGTCACTAGAACAACCTGTAGTTCATACAATCAAACATGTTGCTGGTCCCTATAGCCTATTTACCCGTGTTCTGCTCATTTATCCCAGACGGACTGTCACTGCTGTCCAACTACTGGTGATCGTGTTTTGAATTGAACTGATTGAATGCTGTATTCCATTATGTTAGATTGTTTTTTTTTTTTATTTTTCCTTTCATTTATCTTGTTCAAAGAGATTTATTAAATATTCATATCTTTGTTCCAGCACGAAGACTACAAACAGCTAGTACAATAATTGTGTACAAAATGTTTCAGTTCAAATCATCTGTGTTTTTTCCAACTCAAGTTCGAACCAGTTCTTGCCACTCTCGTAAATCAATTCCAGTATTTCATCAACTCAAAATATATAGAGAAAGTAACATCACATAATGTATCAGTATTGATTTTTGTCACATAATTGTCTGTTTTTGTGGGGAAATTTTCTCTGATCTTGTCAATTTTTAAAAAGGGGCAGAATTTATAAAGGGTCTGATTGTGATTTTTGTTTTTGTTTTCAACTTTTATAATTTGAAATACCAAACATGTTTCTATCTATATTGATATGGTTTAAAAATAACATTTACACATGTTCTGTTGTTTTTATTATTAAAACAAACAATGAGTGACAATCATAAAAGAAAACTGAAAGATGTAATTTTCTGATTTAAAATATATTCAATTTGTCATCACAAAAACTAAAATGAAACCTGTTTAAATGAAAAATCAATAAAATAAGGATTTATATCAAGAGGTACAGAAACATGGCTGATAACACATTAGTATATACATGTATATTCCAGTTTATTCATAAAAATAGTAGTTGATGATCTGGCCTGTAAATGAATTTCTCCTTCCCTCATACTCCTGGAGTGCTAAAATGGTAATTCACCATGGGTGTTTAAGTGACCAGGGTTTGACTGTACTTACTTTGTGTAAAAGAACTCCAGCGCTAGATCATTCCAGTGTTTGTCATCAGGGGGAACCACTGACTTGATGGCACAAGGAGAGAATCCTGCCCACTTGTCACAAGAATACACCACACCATACTGTCCACGACCTATTTCTCGACCCATCTGGGGCATACCTGAAGGGAAATAATTGTACAGGCAAACCTCATTAACTTGATTTCAAGGGAACACATCCACGTATCCATGGTACCAGTTATGAAAATGTATTTTTGCCATTTTTACTTGTGATTTCAAACAAGGATACAAGTAATTGGTTAATAGGTAATTAGAGAAATCAATATATATTATTTATTAAAAAACAACAACTTATATATCAGTACATTTTTGTATATTACTTGTAAAATGTGAATGAAACAGTGAAAACAATAAACATTACTTACATTTTTGCACATACATACACATGCAAACAAAACACATTGAAAAAATAATCAAGATGGCCCAAAAAAACCCACAGTCATGAAACTTATGTGAAATTTACCTTGTTTAGTTTATCTGTCCACACATTTGTCAAAGAAGTAGTTAACTGACTTTTGTAGACATGGTAAATGAATGACTACACAACTGATTGGTGGGGTTTAAAAATGTAACTGCCTGAAAACATCACTCAATACAGGGGGTACTAAAGCTCATCCTTTCTTTGTTGACAGTTACCTTACTCTTTGAATTTGGCAAAATGTTGCCTTAATTGGCTTTCCACACCTCTTGCATTCCAAGCCTAACATCAAGGCAATTACAACTTATTTTCACACCTTAAATCGTAATTTTGTTATAATATTGAGGTCGAGACCAGAAAGTAAAAAAGAGTATGAAAAAATAATGTATGAATATCAACATATTAACAAAAAATAACATTAAATATAAAAACGTAAAAGCCTGACTGCTAGTTTGCATCCTGCCCACATTTACAAGGAATCTCACTTATCTGTGGCCAAGATAATGAAGTTTCACTGTATTTGGTTTGGGATCTAAGTGTCTGAACGATTAGAACTATGTGGAAACTTAAAGATATCATTGTTGGAAAGACAGCATGAATATTATCTTTTGATTTTGTTCCATCTTAGAGCTACTACTGTGGTCATATTGGCAATGTCTAGCTTATCCTTTATGGTGGACGATCACAGTAGAGCCGCCAGTGCATCACAGGCCAGCTGGAACACCTTACAACATGAAAGTTTAACTGGGACTCAAACCTGCAATGTGACAGATTGAGGAGTTCAAACCATATGAACATTTGGATAGAACCATATGCACCAACAGTCAGCTGAAAAACATTTTCACTAGAATATTCTGCCAAGATTAGGGCTTTGTATGCATTGGTTGGAAGCTTGGTGTTTATAAGATTGTGAAACTAATTGTTCAGTCCGATGCACCTTATAAAACAATGAATGGATCAAAGCATTTCCTGGCAGAAATTCATACATTAAATTTTTCATGGTATTTGCCTAATAAATTTTACACCAAATTATATGTATGCAGATAGAAAAATATGAATGGAATGCAATTGTAAAAAAAACAATAAATTAAGATATCTTACCAGATACCTTATTAATTTTCACCCCTACCATGCTCTACTTACATTGCTGAAGTTTTTTATACAACAAATACAAGACACAAGATAACACTCTTTCAATTTTTTATCCTATACCATGTAGGATGAGATCCTTGAGAGAGGTGCTCTCTAGCGCCACCTTGGCAACCCGGGGGGCGTGAACCTTCCGCAGTTTGAGGCGTTCCTCCTCAATTTTGTCCAATCGCCCACAGTGTTTGATCTCAAGCTGCTTCAGGGATTGGGAGAATGCCTCATGTGATTTGTTCAATCGGTCCTTGATCTGGGTAGATATACTCTTGGCCAACCTGTAATATATGGACCTGTACGTTATATATATCAATATGTTTTAAAATGTGAAGTTCTCCTAAATGTAAGCAGTGATTTTTCAACTTTAAAGCATCATTTCACAAGTTTTTCAGATATTTCCTGTATGTTTGTAATAAAATGTTATTTAAAATAATTATTGATTAGTTTTTGATTTTTTACATAAAAATACCAAGGGTAAATCATCCTTCAATGTTGATTTGTGGTTAACACCAGTATAAATGCATGTTTAAGTGCTTGTTATGGCTGCTTGCAAAAAACTTATCTCTCACATGTATACATTGTAAGCATATGTATCTGTAATGCATAATTATAATTGTGACATTCTGGGTGATCAATAAACAAAGGTAATTTATTTTGCAACAAAACATTTCGACAGACTATTGACCAATTCCCTATTATTTTCTCAAGCTATTAGCTTTCTGTTAACACTTTAATCATAGCTAAAAATAGAGCGTCTGGAAATAACCAGTCCCGTTATGCTGTCTATAATTAGAAACACTTCAGCTGAATGTACTCTCAATGTATGTATAACCACTTCTAACACTTAAACAGGCTAAGTTTTCATTGACCAGCCTTTGGTCAATAGTGTCGATCCAGATGTCCTATCTCTTTAGAACTTTTTGATCAGGATAAACACTATTTGCTCCTAGTCTCTAGAAATATGTCTTCACACCTGCTCATGTACTTTATGTTAGAAAATATTTATTAAGATATTGCATTGCTTAGTAATACATGTAGATAAAGCTTGATAAAGTTTGACAATAATGAAGTATATATTAAAATATTTGGCCACTTTTGATGCTATGAGTCAATGTTTTTCCTGTATATAAGTCACACCAATACAGTTATGGTGATTAACTTTGCTGCTAAGCCTGAAGTGATAAGGATAACACACGTATGCAGATCCAGAACAGCCAGTTCCTGCTGGCAGCTGATTAGGATATTGAGGGTAAATGACGATTTCCAGCTACAACTTGAAGACAAGAGCTCTCACGAATAACTGGTCCAGACAAGTCTTTACCATGAACACATGTTACTATTTCCTGACATGTAGTACTTATTAATACAAAGAACTACTGGTACTTAAGATGCTTAAGTCTTTAACAATATTAATCATATCCCATTTCCTCATCCATTTTGTCCAGTATTTCCGGTCACAGTCATAAGGTACAAAAAATAAAATTGTGTGATATATGTGTAATCTTAGGTAGGCTAGTAATTTTTATCTAGAGAGCTATGGACTCAATAAAAAAGGAACAAGTTTTTAATGGTGCTAAAAATTGTGAAGTAATCAGAAAACAGGAAAAAGACTTATTAAACCTGTACTTTATACATACATAGGCTGTTTGGTGATAAAATATACATTTTATACAGCCTTTCATTTTTAGAGCATTTTAAAATGACCAAACTTAATTACAATTGTAATTACTCGTGGCAGAAAAACATGTTATAATGACCCAGCTCTAGCATCTTTTACATATTATGGAGGATATCTCTTCATATATTTATTAAGTGACCAAACTCTGTTTAATTCTTGACTGCTGGATACTGTCATAGACACTCCAATCCAAAGCTAGTTCATACATGTCATTTACCTGATGCAGGCCACATTTATATACCACTGAGCAGTACAAGAAATGTAGCCTTGAACAGCAGGATGATACCTTTGATACCAATTATTATGTTGTTGTAGAAGCCTTATTCATGTGGACATTAAAATGAGGAGTAAATCATCAAAGTTAATCGACCATTTGCTAGAATATGTATGTCTAAAATAGTGAAACAGTTTGCTTCTGTCTGTACAAGAGACTATGAAATGTTACAAGTTTCTCTCTTTGATGACAGATTTCAAAGTGAACCATTTTCCCCTGTGTAATAATACATCAATGGTTAAAATTGCTTCAGCAACTGTTTTTAACTCTAATTATAACAGCCTACTTTGCCAATGCCCTCCATGGTGTAAAAACAATTCCTTTCATAGTGTAAAAACAATGCCCATCACAGTGTAAAAACAATGTACCATTTTCAACAAAAAACCTTGAACACAACACAAAATTGGATTTGTTTTATTAAATTTTTATATTGTTAGTATTCACAATTGTTAAAAATGTTATGATTAAAAAAAAAAAAAGAAAAAAAAAGGGTTAGTCTGTAGGATATTCAATGATCCATTTTATAAGATTCATCACTAACAGTTCTAAGTTAACACCATCGTATATCCTGAAAACAACAACAATTATGTTGGTTCAAAACAAATAGTATGGAGCAAAGAAGAATGACAAAAACAATAGTGATTTAAGAAACATGTAAAAATCGTAACATATGTTATGTTGCCTGCAAAAAAGAATGTTCCAAAATATAACCAAGGCTTGGGGTATGTAATATAGTTCAATATGAAAACAAAGTTTGAGTCCATTTTATAACAAAATTAGTAAACTGAGGAACAAGCTGTTGAATGAAAGATGGAAGTATTCATATGAATCATTTTATTACCAAAGCTTTATACATTTTCATTTTAATTTACAAACTTCCAAAACAGCCCTTGAATTTATCTGTCTAACCAAAAATACATTTGACACTTTCTGTACGGAAAAACATTTCATAGAATCAAAAGAATTTTTTCCTTGATATAGGTACAGGCAATACTAGCTGCTGATTGGCCTAGAATGACAGAGCATAGTAAAAAGTGTAGTAAAAAAGTTTGTAATAAGCCCAAACTTCTTAACAGTACATACAAAGAATAAACCCATGTAAGTTAAGTCAAGGTATTTTCAGTGTAGTGAAATAAGGAATATCACTGGATTATGTTAGGTATACAATAAAATAGAGCTCCCCAGTTGTTTTTGGCATGCATTTAAGTAATGTCTTACTGTTTTGATCTCTTATTTACTTCCCATTGATTAAAATAATAATCTATACAATATCAAATATAAAAACAAAATATGTTACCATTGCTGTTTCCTTTCAAAACCTAAAAAGTTTTCTTCTTATACACTGATATAAATTTTAAATTGTTTATATTTATACAATTAAACATTTTATTATACAGACCTTGTTGCACTCAGGCTGTAGAGCATCTCCTGGGCAACCTTTTTCTTCCATTCATCATCAATCTTTGGGGCTTGACTCCATGGCATGGACTGCACAATCTAACACAATAGTACATAAACATTTTAATTTTTTGATAGGTTATATCAGATAGTGATTCCAAAACTGAACAATCCGAGACAAAATTATTAAGAAGTTTCAAAATGATAGTCAGAAAAAATGGGGTAAAAAAATATTAAACCAAATGAATAAGTCATAAACTTCAAAGTTTTAAGCCAAGACAATAGACAGAAATACACTTATTACATAAAAAAATAAGCATACATTAACAATGACACACAAAAAAGTGTCACTGGATCTGATCTGAAGTTGTGAAAATATTTAATATGACCTTAACCTTGAATATGACTGACATTTATGCATGGACTTGTAAATATTGCTCTTACTTAACACATGAGTATGTCTGCAAGATGGTTAAGTTTACTTAAAGTACTCAAAAAAAGTTATGACTGAAAATCATAAGAAAGGAAGTACATATGTACATCAACAGATGACAGGGCAAATGCTAAATACCCGGGGCATGACAGTCGAGTAATTAGTAATAATTGGTACACAATTTTAAGAGGCTTAGGGTTTTAATGTTGTACCAGTTAATGTACAGGTACATATAAAAAAGTACATTATCATATTTGTAAACCACATTTTTCATTTACATGCCAGTTACAATCTATCTTAAGGGTTGCTACAGAAGCAATAAGTTCATTTTTATTTGCCATAAAAGATAAAAAGTATTTATTATATTAAGACATTCTTATGCCTACTCATGCCATAAAATAAGTAAACCTTACAATGGAGACACTTATTTTGAGTCTGCAAGTATGCAAAAGCAAGCATATAGTTAGTCTTAAAACATGCATATAGCTTTAGGCCTTTTTATGAAGTCTTAGCAGTTTTGCTTCCAAAAGAAAAAATGGTTATTTAATTTTAACTTGTAACAAATTTTCTTAAAGTTATTAAACAAAAGCACCTCATGATGAATCAATATAAACCAAAATATCAACAAAGGGCAATAATTTCAGAACCAGCAATACAATCTGAGTTATCTCACCTTCAAGCACAACTACATATTTAAATCAACCATCCTTGATAAAAAGAAAATGTAATGTACAGCTATGAACTGAGAGTTATCCCAACAAGAATTGCTTAGCAGATGGCATGTGATACCATAACACGACCCTAAAGCATATAAAATGGATTTATTTCAATAAAGTGAATTAACAACAGGCAGAAGTTTTTAATAAGCACAAATTTAGGTTAAGAGTGTAGATATTCTTCTGTTTGTTCAAGACTTGAACTTTTTGCTACAATTGCTAGCAATACGTCTTGGTACTTTTGTGTGACATTGTTAGCAAATTTCCAGACCTGGCATTGCAGATGGTTGAGCTTTGGCATTTAGGTAATTAAGGACCTGGGTTAAAGCCAGGCTGCAAGATAGTAAAAGTTGTAAAAAATGGTTGTATAGTTGTAAAGCTCACTTGCTTGTGCTCAAGCAAATAAAAGAGTACTTTCAGACTGATCTGTCTTGTGTGGATATTTAGACCAAGTGCAAGCTTTAGGTTACTATGCCCAACAAAGGCACAGGAACAGACTTTAAGCTTAGTTGTAAAGTTGAACAAAGCTAACATACATAAAGCCAAAAGTATTATGTATATTGTCACTTTTAAAAAGATATAAATAAATATTAAGCATCAAGCCAAAAGCTGATTGACCACTAAACTTCAATCCTAAAGCAGATTTAACACCAAAAACTACTAAAGTAGCCAAAACCTGTGAATATGTGAATCCATATTTTCAATCTGTTTTTACATGTATTTTACATTAGGGATGTCAACCAATACCTGTTTCACTATCCTGATAACTGTAAACACTATCCAGACAGTACCCGGTTAACCTGATGTTACAGCTGTATGTACATCTTTACGACATTATAAAATGGTAAGTACCTTTGTTTTTACTACATTGTGTTGTTGTTACATTAAAAATTTGGCATGCTAAACAAAACTGGGACAGAACATATTTACATATGTTTGAATTATGCAGATGAATACATGGTGGAAATGTTGCAGAAACAGGTGAAAAAAATCATAGCATCGAAAGTCACAGAAATTGTGCTACTAAACCGAAAATACTATGCTACAAAAATGACAAACTATAGACAGTTTCACATATTATAATAACTCGTGGTTACTTGCATTAATAAAATAATATTGGATAGACATCAATATGTTTCAGATTTATATTGTGGAATTCGGGAAGATAGTTCACAAAAACAACAAAATTGTACATAAAGACTTAAAAATCCTCAATTTTAAAATTTAACAATGAGAACATTTACCAAAGAAGGTTGATTGAAGTTATAGTCTGTTAAATAATATAGTCAGTTTAATAAATGCCATCTTGTGACATTATTGTGTGTTTGGTAACAGTTTGACAAAAAATTAAAACAGTCTTTAGAAAGTCATGAAAAACATTAAGCAAAAAATCACAAGGTCAGAAAATTACTGATACCACAGTGTCCGATGGAAGCGGGAAAAAAGACGTCTATGTAGCTAAATGATACTAATTAACTGTATGTTTGTTAAGATAATGATTGCATACTGCAATTTAAATTAACGTGAGTTCTGATTGATTGAATTAAAACAGTATGCTCAATTGTTACATCATTTACACGCTAGCCTGATTGGCAAAGAACACAGCTTGGTAGAAACAGATAGTTACTGTCTGACTTAATTGGACTGGGTAATTACCCTCACAATAGCCCAACACATGTGTTCATGCTACATACCCATGAACAGGAGTGGGTTAGAAGTGGTTGTGTGTGCTGCGATATAAATAACCATAAAATGATGGAGTCTGTATTTAAATTTATTGGATTTTAAAGTCGGAATTTGATAAATTTTGTTAAATATGGGTATATATTTATAAGTTAAACAGATGGTAAATTGTTATCAGCATACATGTGCGATATCTTGTTATCATGTTAACGGTTGACATCCCTAATTTACATAAAGCTGATCAAAATAAAAAGGTTTTATTTCCAGTTATTTCCAGACTGATTTTTTTTCTGATTAAATGCTGCAATAATAAATATTACAAATGAATTAAACAAACTGAAAAAATAAATATGAAGTTTAGTTAAGCAAAAAGCTACAGACATTCGGTGAGAAAACTGAGAAGGGTATGTGGATAAATGGAGCTTATTATGTTGGGTTCATGACATATATCAGTTGAAAAGAAAATTCTTAGTCAAAAAAGGGGCATAACTGTGCTAAAATATTATCTATAAGATAAGATGCCCTTTGAAATGCAACCAGCATAAGTTAGTGAACATGTATTCCAAGTTTGAAGTGAATATCATTTACTATTTTCAAGGAAGAACTTTAACAAATAGGTTACACATAACCATTGCCCAAGCTGATTATGGGGTCAAAAATGCTCATCCTAAAGAATAAAACTATATGTTCCTTATAAAAGATTATCTTATTACTGAACCAAGTTGAAGTTAAGGATAATATTTCATCACTACTAAATACATGTAGTAGTAATAACATTTCAGATTACACGGCTGTATTGGTTCATTCATTCATATATAAATATCTTTATTGTATGTTTTAATATTTAAAAAAAATAAAAATGTTTTAACATGTAAATTGTAATCCTGACTTAAAGACAACCCTTTCTTTTCAAAGAAATCAAAGAAATCATCAAAAACTGAATATTGCATGTTAGTATAGGTAATTTTGTACATGATTATGCAACACAATGCAAGGTTACAGAAACATGTTCCAGTATTTGCCAGAGCAAGAAAGGGACATTATTTTCATCCTTTAGGAAACAAGTCCCAAGGAGAGAGAGGTGTTAGGAGACCTGACATGAATTTTATAACCACCTTACCTTCATCATTTTCCGGCGGAATGTCTGTTCGCAGACTATGTCTAGAGAAATCTCTA
The DNA here is from genome assembly GCA_007844125.1 of Sinonovacula constricta. Classification (NCBI taxonomy): domain Eukaryota; kingdom Metazoa; phylum Mollusca; class Bivalvia; order Cardiida; family Solecurtidae; genus Sinonovacula; species Sinonovacula constricta. The sequence continues at coordinate 5,433,716 of CM017561.1, read as the reverse complement.
AACGATAGGCTGTCATCAGCAACTGAGAGAGGGTCAATGTGGTTCATGGTTAGTTAATACTATAACAACTTGACAAAATGGAAATTAGGACAAGAAAAAAAAATGCATTTCAAAACTGGATCAAAAGTTTAGCTTTCATTTCCTTGCTCTGGCTGCTTTTTATTATTTACATATTACCATTTGTTTTCTAAACTGTCTATTGAGCTAAGCAAAGTAGTAAATCTGATGTACAGATGCTACCTTATACATATTGTTGGAATTTAGAACAACAGTTTTCCAAAGCAATTAAGAATGAATAATTTAGTATTTCTACAGAAGATGCCTGCATTAATTAAATTAATTAAAAAAGTTCTAATTACTGCACAAGAAAACTGGGATTAATATACTGTAACAAAGAAATAACAATGTGCAAACTGATTTCTGAAAACACTAAAGCATTTAAATATTCCAAAACATAAAATGTAATAAAAAGGTGTGTGCAAGACATGTGTATTCCAAAGAAAATAGCTCAAAAAGATTATTCCTGAAACAAATTAAACACAAAATGTCATATTTTCAGCTTGCCCATAGTCAATTTACCTTATATTTCTCTTGTCTGAACAAAAATGGTAATTTTTATGATAAAAACTCTCTAATTTAGAGACACCCTCTGTAAGGCAACATTTTTTTCACAGCATGGCAATAATTAAAGCTAAACTAAGCAGATTCCTCCATGCATTTTTTTTCCTTGTCATGGTTTTTAAAATTACTAACTGTGTGTCAAGATACACACTAAAAAAAAAAGAAAAATACAAGGGCACTGAGTCTTGAGTTCAATATGACAAGTATATCTTACAAAGTACATTTATTGTTATTTATTTAATCTTTCTGAATCAAAACCAAAGTATTTTGCTTATTACAAAGTAAAAACCCAAACTGTCTCAGAGCACTAGGGGCAGACAACTTTTAAGACTCAATACCCTTGTGTACAACAATGGGTGGGTGAGGTTAGTGTTGTCTGCAGCAATCTCACCTGCTTCATTTTCTCCAACAAGAGATGCAACAATGTGGAGCTTGAACGAACATTTATTTCCACCTGGTAGGCAGTGTTTAATATCTGCAAAAGTATAAAGGCATGCATTCCCCCAGTCAATGTTGGAGGTCTGAAGGTAATGACTGATAAACTGAAACTTTACAGAAAAGGAGGGGAAAAGGTCACTTTATCTGTATCAGTTCAGAGTTGTTGTAATAATGAGTAATTTCTTAAAAAAAGGAAAAGAAAAAGGAAGCTGCAGAAATCTTATGAAACAAAGAAAAATGTAAAAGAAACTATCCACAAGTTCATTTGTATGAAATAGATTCTTGTTTATTAAACATTGAATTTTGGGAGTATCCCATATAAAAGAACTGCACAGAAGGGATACGGAAAGTAATTGGAGATTCATCAATTTACCATTGTCTGTGGCTGTAGCTGCAGATTTTAAAATAAAACAATGCATAAAACAAAAAGCATTAAAACAATACAGATTTGGAAATTCTTCGGATGATTTTAGGGTAACATTGCAGTGACATCAAATCTTATACTCCCTTAATACATACAAGGCATTGACACAATAATGAGCTTTTGGGCAACATGAACTTCTTTTTTAAGGGACAACCCCCAAATATCTGGCTGTAAACCAACTGGAACGCCTTGCACAGCATTACAGGTCATCTTTAGCAATCTTCATAAATAGGGCATATATATAATTGGTCATTTGCTGTTAGGTAAAGTCCACAAGTGCTCACCGAGTGCAGAAGATGTTTAACTTTTGACCAGTTTATTATTATTTATCGTAACCCTTTTGAGCAAAGAAGTATGTCAACTATTTAAAATCATAATCCTAAAGTTTTAGTATATCAAGAAAACAAAACAATTCACTGTTATGGACATTTGCGCCCAACGATGCTATGACTTTAGATATTACCTTGAACATGACCTTGACCTTGAGGGCTGTACATGTTATGCATGACATCCTTCAAGGGAATGCAAGATAATGATGTTTGATTAAAGTACTGTAAATAATATGGAAGTTATACCTGAGACACAAGGTAAGGCCGGATAAATAGAGAATTGAACATAAACAATGCAACTGTAGCTCAGCAGGGGCCTTAAAACAGTGTAACAGTGAATTACCAATAGAAACACACCAGATGGCTGGAAACCTCCTCTCATGTTTAGGAAGTCTTCCCCTAATGGGAAAAATTTCATACTTATTTAAACTTGCAATATTTGTGATGTATTTGCATTGTCTAATTGAAATACACATTTAAACAAATTTTTACCGTGTACTTTTTGCATTTTCACATTTTTTTATTCCCAGACTCGACTTTTTGTGTACCGGAAAAAAAACAATGGTACAAGATTAAAAAAATTTTTTTTTTGAAGTTTTTGGACAAATTTCTATGCAAATAAGCATTAATTAGCTGCAGATATAACTGTTCTCATTAAAAAAGTTCATATCATGAGTGATTTAAAAAAAATAACTATCATATTGGTGAAAAAAGTAAATGACAGTATATAAAAATTCCTTTAAAATCTCGAAAAACCAAACGTGCCGAAGTTACATTACCCTATTTTTAAAAAAAATTAAAGTAGGTACATTCCTAAACAATACATAAATATCATCTACAATCATTACTGAGTAAAATATAACAATTTGAAATATTTTTACCGTAGTTAACTTCAGAAATTAAGATTTGAAAATGACAACCTACTGAGATATTACCACTGAGAGCAAAATGACAAAGTATAAAATTCGGATTTGTTCAGGTATCTCCATCGCACAAATACACGTTTGCATAATTGTGTTCCGTTAATAACGTTGTACTGCGTTGTTTCCATATTGTGGGACGCTTACGTGCCTCAAATCTTCCTCAAAAATCACATTCTTGTGGCATTGGATTTTTTGTTGTTTCGGTTTGTAAACGGGAAATTCCCAAAACGTCACGTGACAGGAACTTCGCATTTTTGAAAATATTTTCTCTAAACGTGATATATGTCAATTTTTTTGTCCTCTATGACATACTTTGAACCATTTTAACATTTAACCTAAACATTAACATTTAATTTGGTGTTATTTGGCAAAATTACGTTTTTCACCGGGCAAAAATGAAAGCTTCCGTCGTGAACCGGATGTGTCGATATTGACCGAAGTTCATTATGGGAAGCCTTCCTTAAGTTTTCATTCTGACGAAATGCCAACCCATACAGCAAGGTGCTGTGGAGCATAGTTTAGTCAAGCCCCAAACTGCTAAAGGTGTTCCAAAGGAGTTAATTGTGGTGTTACTATAACAGTTAATAACCATTATCTACCTGTTTCAGGGCCTCAGTGGTAGAATTGTTGTCTGGATTTTCCAGCTCTATCTTCTCTAAACTCTCCAGGCACCTTGTCAGAGTACCTGCAAACAAAGTCATCATTAGTTACCATTCACATTATCATCATCAGTAAACACTATTTTACAGTTATTATATGACATCAATATCACTATTATCATCAGTCAACAGTTATAGTTGTAGCAAAAGCTGTTGAAACATCAGCAGCAGCAGCAGCAGCAGCATTGACATCAACATCAGTCATCATCATCAGCAGCAGCATTCTCACTGACAATCATCATCATTATCTCCATTATTTTTTCCACCATCATCATCGCCATCATCATCATCATCATCATCATCCTTATCATCATCGTCATCATCTCAATCATAACAAAACAAAAGCTTCCATCCTACTTTAGGTCTTGATTAGTAATTACATGCTCACTTAATCTAATTAATGACCACATCATGCTAAATTGAGATAAATCAAGAGCCAATTAACAGCAATTATCTCCACATGTCAGAATACTTGTGATTGGATTGTAGGTTACAACATCATTAATGGCAACATAGGTAATATAATACATTTTTATAGTTACTCCATTAATGTTAACTATTTCACGAATTACTATCTTGGCATTAATGACAAAAAACTAAGACATGTTTTGCATGTGCTGGTCATGATAATGGAAATGTCACACCAAACAAGACACATCAAGTTATTCAGACTTGTCAGAACAGCAACTGCTCTTGCAAACCTAAGACTATAAGAGGCATATATTATTATAGATGGTGTTGACTTAAAGCAGACACATTGAAGGCTTTACTGTGTAAAGTCTACCATAAACACTTTACAAGATACAACACCAAGTCATAATATCTTGACACCATGCTGACCAGTTGCGAAAGTAACCTTATATTTGCTTAAGCGTTAGCAATTTAGCTATACCACTACCCTTTTTAACAACTTTGGTATGTCACAGCCTAAGATCGAACCTGGAGCCTCCAGTACCCAGCACTGATTGTGCTACCTGCTCCCATCAAATAATAGTGCCTTAACCAGCAGGGATGACAGTATGCAGTGCATTAAAATTTGCAAATTTGGAGCTTTGGTCCCCAAGAAAATGTAGTAGATTAATTATGCCAGTAAACCGCACATGTGAGAGTGAGCTCTGCTGACAAATTCATCAAATACCTTGTCTATTTCAACTATTCTGACGAAACTACAGTTATTGTTGTAATACATGTAAATATTAGTTTTTGAGCTAATCCACAATTGTACAAACTGCAAAATTTATTAACTATATATTTATATGCCTAACAGGGGTACCATTTCAGGATTAAAAAAAAACATCACTGAAAAAAAATTTTTTTTTCAACCTTTATAAATTAAACCTCTGGTTGGGCTGATACTTGAAGGTTTAAATATAACACAACCCTTATCAGAACACCACTTGCTGTTATGCTTATTACAGCTTAAGGTAAAAACCTGAATAACTTGTATTAACCCAATTTATTGTCCCTGACATACAAAAAATTAACCCAGCATACCAAATACTCCAAAAATTGTATTAACCATACAAACTGTCACTGTATTGTAAACAGGTAATATAGCAAACTAAATGTTCAGAAACCGTGACAAGACCTCAACAACTTGTAAAATCTATATCATGTTACAAACAGTATCAGTCTTCATGTCACGTTATTATATAAGATGATTTTGGGTACTTCTAGTGTAGAAAAACTCAGAGCAAATGATTCCCATTTGAATAAAAAAAAAATGCTTTACTTGCTGGAAACACCATTCAGCCTATTATATATATATATATATAAACCCACCCAAATCATCTTTCCAGTAAGTAATGGGTAAAACTAATATACTGTATATAAATTAAACAATTTTACAAATATGGCTACTTTTAACTTTTATTTAATGCATCTACTTATTTTCAATCATTCTTAAACAAAATATAACTACAGCACTAAGTTTCCAACAAATGAAATTAGACAGCGTCTGGCTGGCAGTGGTGGAGTTAAAGGTGATCTCTGTTCCCAGGTTTAGGCACCTCCCAGTGTTGGCCCTGACAGTACTCAGCCGACCACATAGCAATGCAGTCACTGAATGCTTTTCACTGGTAAGGAAGGTTCAAACTGACCAGAGGTGTAACATGGCTCACCAAACCCTTTGCAACCTACTAAATGTAAAGGTTAACTCAGAAGTTGACTGCTTCAACTTTCAAACAATGATAATATGTTAAAAAACGCCAAATCAGCATGCACTTCATACATTAACAAGTAACTTTGAACAGTGTTCAGCTATACCAGTTCACAGCATAAAACTCTTTAAACATATCAATAGGGTCTATTTTCATCTTCGACTCATCATCATGAGTCACTGTTAGTTATAACTTTGAACTACATTTAATATCGAGTCTATTTATTTGTTACTCCTGTGAACTTATATGTGACTTGTATGTAACACCTGAATATTTTTTTTTCTATGGCAAGAAAGATATCATGTATTATTCTTTGTACTTTACTTGTAAGTGCTGCATTTCTGTTATATATGCATATTGTAAATATATCTGTATGCCACCTGTTTTTATGTCACTTGAGAATATTTCTTTATTTTGACAAAAATATTATAAGAGCTACTGTTTTGATGTATATGTCCATGGATGTATATTTTAATAGTCAAATGCTGGGAGTTTCTTCCAAAATGATCACATTAAAGAACAAATCAGTCAGCTTCTGCTGGGCTTTGTATGCTCAAGATTTGCTTCTAATTCAAGTAATATGTAAATGTAAAAGTCATATATATTTATTGGATGTTATCATGTTTATTACGTTAATGTTTATTATTTTTGTTAAAAAAAATTATTTACTTATGTAGAAAAACGTACAATAAATAAAGAGAAGGATGATTTTACATGTGTTTTGTTATTTATTATAGACACCTTCTAATTTTAAATGTAAATAGCTTTATAAACAATGTGTTTCTTATTAATTTAGTTTCCAACACAATTATTTCCGCCCCAATTATTTCCGCCGCAATATTTCCGGAGGAATTATTTCCACCACAAAAATCTCCCTCTCTGGCACCCTAATCTCCCTCTCTGGGAGCCTATGTCTCCCTGTCTGGGACCAAGGGAACATCACATGTTTATGTATTTATATGTATTTTATGTCTAACAACCTTCTTGATCTCTCTAAAGATTTTGATTTAAAAACCTGATGTGCTAGCTGATCTGTGATGTGTTGATGTATCTAGCCAGACGGAGATGTGCTAGCTGATCTGTGATGTGTTGATGTATCTAGCCAAATGGAGATGTGCTAGCTGATCTGTGATGTGTTGATGTATCTAGCCAGACTGAGAGGTGCTAGCTGATCTGTGATGTGTTGATGTATCTAGCCAAATGGAGGTGTGCAAGCTGATCTGTGATGTGTTGATGTATCTAGCCAAATGGAGATGTGCTAGCTGATCAGTGATGTGTTGATGTAACTAGCCAAATGGAGAGGTGCTAGCTGATCTGTGATGTGTTGATGTATCTAGCCAGACAGAGATGTGCTAGCTGATCAGTGATGTGTTGATGTATCTAGCCAAATGGAGAGGTGCTAGCTGATCTGTGATGTGTTGATGTATCTAGCCAAATGGAGATGTGCTAGCTGATCTGTGATGTGTTGATGTATCTAGCCAAATGGAGAGGTGCTAGCTGATCTGTGATGTGTTGATGTATCTAGCCAAATGGAGAGGTGCTAGCTGATCTGTGATGTGTTGATGTATCTAGCCAGATGGAGATGTGCTAGCTGATCTGTGATGTGTTGATGTATCTAGCCAGACGGAGATGTGCTAGCTGATCTGTGATGTGTTGATGTATCTAGCCAGATGGAGAGGTGCTAGCTGATCTGTGATGTGTTGATGTATCTAGCCAAATGGAGATGTGCTAGCTGATCTGTGATGTGTTGATGTATCTAGCCAGACGGAGATGTGCTAGCTGATCTGTGATGTGTTGATGTATCTAGCTAGATGGAGAGGTGCTAGCTGATCTGTGATGTGTTGATGTATCTAGCCAAATGGAGATGTGCTAGCTGATCTGTGATGTGTTGATGTATCTAGCCAAATGGAGATGTGCTAGCATCTAGCAAAATGGAGATGTGCTAGCTGATCTGTGGTGTGTTGATGTATCTAGCCAAATGGAGATGTGCTAGCTGATCTGTGATGTGTTGATGTATCTAGCCAAATGGAGATGTGCTAGCTGATCTGTGGTGTGTTGATGTATCTAGCCAGACGGAGAGGTGCTAGCTGATCTGTGATGTGTTGATGTATCTAGCCAGATGGAGATGTGCTAGCTGATCTGTGATGTGTTGATGTATCTAGCCAAATGGAGGTGTGCTAGCTGATCTGTGATGTGTTGATGTATCTAGCCAGATGGAGATGTGCTAGCTGATCTGTGATGTGTTGATGTATCTAGCCAAATGGAGGTGTGCAAGCTGATCTGTGATGTGTTGATGTATCTAGCCAAATGGAGATGTGCTAGCTGATCTGTGATGTGTTGATGTATCTAGCCAAATGGAGATGTGCTAGGTGATCTGTGATGTGTTGATGTATCTAGCTAGATGGAGAGGTGCTAGCTGATCTGTGATGTGTTGATGTATCTAGCCAGACGGAGAGGTGCTAGCTGATCTGTGATGTGTTGATGTATCTAGCCAAATGGAGGTGTGCAAGCTGATCTGTGATGTGTTGATGTATCTAGCCAGACGGAGAGGTGCTAGCTGATCTGTGATGTGTTGATGTATCTAGCCAGACGGAGAGGTGCTAGCTGATCTGTGATGTGTTGATGTATCTAGCCAGACGGAGATGTGCTAGCTGATCTGTGATGTGTTGATGTATCTAGCCAGATGGAGATGTGCTAGCTGATCTGTGATGTGTTGATGTATCTAGCCAGATGGAGATGTGCTAGCTGATCTGTGATGTGTTGATGTATCTAGCCAGATGGAGATGTGCTAGCTGATCTGTGATGTGTTGATGTATCTAGCTAGATGGAGAGGTGCTAGCTGATCTGTGATGTGTTGATGTATCTAGCCAAATGGAGGTGTGCAAGCTGATCTGTGATGTGTTGATGTATCTAGCCAAATGGAGATGTGCTAGCTGATCTGTGATGTGTTGATGTATCTAGCCAAATGGAGATGTGCTAGCTGATCTGTGGTGTGTTGATGTATCTAGCCAGACGGAGGTGTGTTAGCTGATCTGTGATGTGTTGATGTATCTAGCCATACGGAGAGGTGCTAGCTGATCTGTGATGTGTTGATGTATCTAGCCAAATGGAGATGTGCTAGCTGATCTGTGATGTGTTGATGTATCTAGCCAGACGGAGATGTGCTAGCTGATCTGTGATGTGTTGATGTATCTAGCCAAATGGAGATGTGCTAGCTGATCTGTGATGTGTTGATGTATCTAGCCAAATGGAGATGTGCTAGCTGATCTGTGGTGTGTTGATGTATCTAGCCAAATGGAGAGGTGCTAGCTGATCTGTGATGTGTTGATGTATCTAGCCAAATGGAGATGTGCTAGGTGATCTGTGATGTGTTGATGTATCTAGCCAAATGGAGATGTGCTAGCTGATCTGTGGTGTGTTGATGTATCTAGCCAAATGGAGAGGTGCTAGCTGATCTGTGATGTGTTGATGTATCTAGCCAGACGGAGAGGTGCTCGCTGATCTGTGATGTGTTGATGTATCTAGCCAGACGGAGATGTGCTAGCTGATCTGTGATGTGTTGATGTATCTAGCCAGACGGAGATGTGCTAGCTGATCTGTGATGTGTTGATGTATCTAGCCAGACGGAGATGTGCTAGCTGATCTGTGGTGTGTTGATGTATCTAGCCAGACGGAGAGGTGCTAGCTGATCTGTGATGTGTTGATGTATCTAGCCAGACTGGAGATGTGCTAGCTGATCTGTGATGTGTTAATGTATCTAGCCAGACTTTAGTTTGAGTAATCTGCTTCTAAGAAAAGAAGCTGGATTTTGATAAATTGCAAACATTGTGTCATTGCGCTGTATTTAAAATACAAATAAAAAAACAAATAAGCACAAATGAGCATTTTGTATTTTGTTAATTGTGTAAACAAATTGCCAGTTTAATAAACTTTATGTTACAAGTTTATGATAACTTATATGATTTGGACTTAATATACAACATTATTAGTAGGTTAAGAATTTTTCCAAAAGATAAACTCACTTTATCATTAAAAAGCATAATTTAAAGAATTAAGTTTTAATATAAGATGTGGTTGAGTATGATGGAACAAATTGCTGTAATCAGTCTTCAACAAAAAGTGGCAATCATTGGTCCAAGTCCACACAAAAAATGTTAGTCCAGGCAATCCTACAAGGTAAATGGACCAATTCAATAAATTTTGCTAGTTTGTCCCAGCTATGTTGACCAAAGGTGAATGATTTTAATTTCAGTTGTTAAGACTGACAACTTAACAACCACCTTTCAGCTCACCTGAGCCCATCGTCTGGCCATTACGCATCACCAGTCAGTCAACATTCTGTTAAAGACATCTCCTCTGAAACTCCTGGCCCAAATTTCACTTCCTCAGAGACTTAAGCAGGCAGGGGGGAAGAAAAGTTGCTCAAAGTATTTTTATCTGTCTAAAATAATGGCCTCAGGAGCTAGGCCATTTTTTATAGATGGCAATTTTTCATGTATGGCTATAATGGAAAACTTTGAAAATTCTTGTGTCAGAAACTGCAAGCCTTGATATTTGTATACATTTTGCCAAAGTGGCCTGTATTGATATTGGTCAAAAATTTTGATCCATTAAAAACATGGCAGCCAGGTGTGTGGCCATTTTCTAATAATGGCTACATAAGAAATCAGTAATAAAAAAATATCAGAAACTACAAGAGCTAACCCTTGATATTTGGTATGCATGTTCTTTGGGTATCCATGTATCAAGATTATTCAAAGAATTTTGATCTGTCAGAAAACATGGCTGCCAAAGATTTATTTCATGGCAATTGGGAATCAAATCTCTATCAGCCCATACATCGAGGTGCACTAAATTTAAGGGGTCAGGGTCACAGATTATTTTTTAAATAATTAAAAAAGCAACATGCTGAGATGTTCACTAGTACACGTTGAAAGAAGGATTAAGAAACATTTGAAAATTGCATTGACCATGGTTATGAAAACAATAACATGATGAGGATGAGGATGACTAATAAGCTAAAAAACACAAGTATTAATCTGAATTTCTGACAGCAGGTATTGACTCATTAGAGCTGATGATTCTTTGTCATGAATTCAGGTCAAGTACATGGCAAGTTCACAAAGTGTCGATCATACCAGGTACTATCAGTGAACCATTGATGTCATCTCACAGTGATAACAAAATATCCTCATTTCTGATAAACAAAATTTGTAAGTATTAAAGATGTGCTGATTAGAATTTCTTTCATAAGTTTAGTTTTTTTTATTACTGGGTTACTGCTTTATACAGGAAATTGCCAACCTATCAATTTAGATAATTCCTGTATTTATCCCCAAAAATAATGTGTAACGAAGGCAGATTCACAAAGTGATAATGCCGCAGCAGAAAAAATTAGGAAATGTCTAAGACTGATAACACTAGATGCAAATGTGAAAATAAAATGCAACCCTATATGAACTACATTTTAATAAACTTTCCTCCAGTGCACACATGAATACCATCTTCTTCCTGGAACCTTAAAATTCTAATAATGGCCACTACTTTGAAAATGGCTTTGTATAGAGAGAAGTGACAGACCTTACACAAAAATTACACATGGCAGTTTATATCTTCCAGATGTCATTGTCTCAATATGCAACTGGTTTTTATAGCAGCGAATACAAAGCGCTTCCTTATTTTACAGGGACAAAAGAAAAAAAAATATCTTTCAATTCTAAATTGGTTACACTTTGTACTTACACTTAATGTAAAGTTTCAGACAGGTTTTAAGTGGAAAAAAACCTCGTCTCACACTACTTCATGATCACATAGCAGGTCTAACATGCACATTACCATCAGAATAGATCAAAAGCTTCTTTCAAAAATTGCTTTTGACCATTTAGCTCTTATAAGCTATATCTGTTGCAAATATAAAAAGAATGCCAAAAACATCTTGCACATGTAAATTTAGGTACTAATGAAGACAAATCAGCATAGCAGTATAGATTCTGATCAAATTCTATGGGTGAACATTGTATTGAACTGTTGCTATTGTGTTATGGCTTTAAGCATGTGCATGTATGTTGGTAATTGTTTTTAACTTTATTATGTAGGCCCACAATGACCCCACAGTTTTCATGTTTACTAAATCAACTAAATTTTTGGGAAAACAGTCATTTTCAAAGTAATATTGATACTATAAAGCACAGGTAACTGTATTTACTTTAAATACATGGTGAATATCATTTTAAGGTTTCAAGGATCTATATATTGTTGTTAAGCATAACATTTCTTAGTGTTTAAGTTCTTATTGGAACTGCATGCTTAGTTTCACTGATTGAAGTATTTGTGAAAATCATCAATGTATCAGTAGCAGCTTGGTCTCTGGCATGAAAACTACTGAAAATCTAGGGTATTATTAGGAAATTGACTAATATGGGATGTTTAAATAATAACAACAGTTAAAGACAAAAGAGAAAGAAAATTAGATGAACAGTTTATCAAATAAAATTAGCACTCTGCTGTCAGATCAGCCAAGTATGGTCAGCGGCACAAGTGATATGGGACTGAGGTCCAGAGGCCGGTCAGCGAAAACCATGGACAACATGAAGTTGACAGGGCACAACAGATGCAGCAGTGTATGACTGTGCAACCTTGAAAGTCCATCATGAAATGTCTATTCTCACATGAGTGAGAAAACTAGACAATAAACCAAACAACAACAGACAGTTATCTAATCCAAATATTTGCCAATGATGACACTGATCGAATTAACTATGCCATGGGAAAGGAGAACTGAAGAATGTTATGAATTGAAAAGTTGAAATACAAAACCTTGTGCAATCATACTGAGAAAGAGGCTGGACCTTCTAAGTGGAAGTTGGATTTTCCATCTCAGTTGATATAATAAGCGTTTGCAGCACTGGCGATAAAGAGGATGTCTCAAAAAACTGCAGCCACTGCTCAATCAAAAGGTGCAGACAGGGCATCCAGTGGGCTCTGGATAAGTTATAGCAAATCAAGTTGCCAGCCAATGTAGATGCAATTTAGTCTGATTGTATTACATGCTCTGCCATCTGGAAGGTGTAACATTAAATTAAATAGAGCGAAATAGGTGTTAATGGGTGGTCACTTGGTGGATGACATCAATGTGAGCAGTTTATTTGTATGATAAAATATAACTCTAACCTGTGTAAGAGTCCCTAAGGATGTCCACAGAGTTAACCAGTTGTCCAGCCACAGCCTGGTTCAGTCCTCCCAGCACCAGTTCCTGTATCTGACCTGTACAGATCTTCAGTCCCTTGGGCGTCAGGATTTCTCCTCGGTCACCAAAGTCCACACCTGGAATCATCGTACAAGTTTACGGTTTTTTTGCTAATCATAAACTACATGTACTTGCATGAGTAATCATGCACACTCCAAGACATTTAAAGGAACATTATTGGTACACATAAACTATGAACATTTTAAACATTTTTATCATTATGGTTAAGGGGTGTCTGTGGCTATGATTCTCAGGACTGCATTGAAGTCTTCACTGTGATAAATGCAGCCATAAACAGCTGATTATAAGGCCCAGTCATATCATTCTGACAACCAGCCAACAAGCCCTTAATTTGTGATAATGACAATACAATACCAGTATCGTTCTTTACATTTTTGTTTGTAATATTTAGCAGCATTAAATTGTCACCTTGGCAATCTAACAAACCAAATGTAAACAGGTATCCATTATTTAAAATGGATAACTGAATGTTATCAATGTTTGACAGTTACAAATTGGTGATGCAATGGACTAGGTATGCTACCACTTATCTGAAAGCTGCAGGCTGAATCTATTTTGTGATATATATTTTCACATTAATTATTTCTGCACTATTATCATTATTTAAAATTTCATAGTTAACTGTTTCAATATTAATGCATTTTAAATAACTGATACTTCAGGATTAAATTTTATCATCTATTTCTGGTGTGTAATTTAATTTTTATAATGATTTTATTCAGTAAACAAATTAAAAGATTTTCTGTATTTGAACCTGCAACCTTTTATTATAAAAAGGATATTGACAAACTGGCCCACTACGCTATGTTAGATGATTGCTAACCACTGTTTCAAAAACATATTCATCTACCGAAAACTACCAACTACTCAATTTACTGTTTCTGAGAAGAATATAGTCTTTAATGACTTAATTAAATGCTGTCTGAATGCCAAACCATATCCCTCTAGTATTGAACCAGTGCTTAACCCATGACAGCATGACTCCTTATCAGAAAAGGTGCTCGCAATATCTGCAGATAATCCCTGCTCAGCAAATAAGCCACATGCAACCAAGGCTAAGGGTGTTTTTAATACATACAGCAATAAAACTGTCCACAATTAATTTATTAAGGTATGTGTATACATTATTCTAAAATAAAAAAATGACCTTTTTTATATTTATAGATTAAAAAAAAAACAAGTAAAAGAGAGAAAATAAAATAAAAACATGCATAAACAAAAAGTTTTTGCACAAACAATGGAGTAAGATGTTGAGAAACAAAAAAAATCATAACATGTGTTTTTCCACTGTAATTGCTGATGTTTGTTACAATATAGACCAATTATTTTGAAAACTAAAGCATAATATTTTTTATATTTTCTATGGCAGACGCAGCCCCTTTCTGTGAATGCTTTGGTTGAGGTTGTAGCAATGATGGTCAAAATCAAAACAAAATTATCGGATTAAAGAGTTTAAGGTTAATAATAGTTGATGTTAACATGGCAGTTATAAACCAAAACTAAAGGAGAGGATCCAAACATGTTAACTTGCATGCTGTGGAAAATGTATATTCTTGATTTTGCCTGAATTAAAAACAACAACAACAGTTTAGGATGAATTTTGACAAAAGAAAAAGAAAAGAGAGGGATTTTGTTCACCCACGTCTGTTTTGTTTGAAAGGGTTTCTGTCCTGCACTAAAACAATACATGCCACATTATTCATTTTGAACCATGAGTTACACAGACCACATGCATTCATTACAAACACAGGCATATGGTAAGTGGGTCACATATAAGTGACACGTTCACACAGTCTCCATATATTATAGGCAAAGCCATCAGAACAATGGGGTTGAAACCCACTAAGGGAGTAGTGATAACAGCTATCTTTTTCCAGATAAAAGTGTAACCAGGAAACTTAGAGTACTGCATTATATTATATAAAGTGAGATACACAGCAGAGTAAGGGTAATGAATATCTCGGATATTCTCAACTGTGCCATTGAAAGAGATGGAAAAATAACTTCCCTCTGTCTTTTTTTTATTTTTAAATGAGAGATTGAAGAGCAGAAACAGTCAGTTACACACTTTCTTTTTTTTCTATTATTTTTTGGTACAATTAGCTTGCAGTACTCATAGGACCTTGTCATATTTTATTATTGTGGCTTTAAATTTTGAGTTCGAGTCTGAGACAGTTGAAAAACAAGTATAATATGCAAAATCTTATTGCCTGGACTTTTGTTAGCAAGCCCTGACCTTTGTAAGAAGGTCAGTCCACCACTATTTATCTTCAGAATAGTTACATGACTTTACCTTTATTAAACAGGTTGGACATACTACTATTGTAAACACTTGATGAGTTTGAACTGCTAGGTAATTTTAACAGTATGATACTCTTTCGTTTTATTCCTTATAAAGGAAATATGTGTAAGTATTTCTTGTTGTACTAGGATTTGTTCAACACTGTTAGGTTGGCTGCTATTCCCTGAACAGTAAAATCATACTCAGACCAAATGCAGATAGTTAGCAGTGATTATAATAATACAAAGCAAAGACTTATTGAGCCAGAAACAGGAAACTTCAATTACAGAATGAACACATATCAATGAATTTGTGCTGTAGTCAGACAATGATTTGTGACAGTTGGCAGTGAGAGCACTGAGAGCTGACAAGCAATAAGAATACCTTGTTTGAACCCAACAACATCATCTGTCATATAATGGACCAAAAATGCAGTTATCATGTTTTCTCACTTATACAACTATTCGCTTATAAGACAGGCCCCCTTCTTCACTTATGAAATTGACGATTTCTGCTTCGACCCTCTTATAAGATGAGGCAAAAAAATGAACAGGAACGTCGACCAGTCATGCTGTCTCAACAAAAGGGTTAATTGGTAAACAATGACTGTAATTTTCAAACGTTGCATGATGTATCTAGTCTCAGTTGCACAGCTATCCTGCAGCGCGTGGCGGCATGACATTAATTTCTTTGATCTACGACACCAAGTCTGGTATGACAGTACTCTACATATCGGGGAACAGTGCACTGTCCTTGTGTAGATGCCACCAATCAATAATTTCATAGAGAAATGTAATCGACAACTGCTTACAAAACACATTCTTCACTCCCTCACTGTCAAACTGCTCCTATCAATATCACCTTGACAACAGCTTATATCAGAGTCAGTCAACTTGACCTGTGTAATGAGGCACAGTCTACACAGAAACACCTAGTAAATTACAGCTTGGTGTATCTAGCAGACTGAAGTTGAAATTTTGTTTCAGTGTTTACTGACGGATAATAAGCCATGTTTCATGTAAAAGAAAGGGAAATGTATGTGAGACAGTTAATCATTGACCGACAGAATTCAAAGTTCAATTAAGGTAAAGTATCGGAGGTCGATAATGACGGCATGTCCGGTCATTGCATAACCACTTACAAGTTTATGTGGTATGTTTTTGCCCTAAAACAACGTAAAACTTTTTGCCAGGTCACTAGACTATGCCTATAAGATGAGCTCCACACTTTGAACATGAAATTTTGAGGAAAAAATGGTAATGTGAACCTGTTTTTATGTGATATGTATAATTAAAGATGGTGTCTGTTGTGATGTCTCCTCATCATTTGTCAAAATTTTAAGTTAATGAGTGTATAGATCTCTAACTCAAAGTTGGAAACATATAAATTGGAAAAAATGACAACATCAAAATGGAAAGTAAATTTAAACGCTCACCTATAAAGTCATACTCATTTGCCTTTTCTATGAGTACGTCCCTATTGTTCTTGACTGTCATTTCAATCATCTCTCGAATTTCATCCCCTTTATCAACTGCAATCTGGAACAGCGATTTATACAACTCCTCTTCTTTTTCTCTCGCAAAGTCCAACTTCTTAGGAGTTATAAGTATATCACGAGCCATGTCAAATGCATGCACAATAAATGTATTGAGACAACGTATATGGATATTGTTCAACACTGTGACAGCATTCACCAAGTACCGCTGCATGATCTGCTCTGAGAAAGATGTGAACACAGGCACTAACTGGTCAAAATCTGTCACAAATACACTGTCTACTTTGAAATAGTCATCATCAATATCTCGGCTAATATTCCTCAATCCTGGACTCATTGTAAAATAGCCAAGCTTGCTTAACTGCTCATACACAACTTTGCATTTTGTTGGTGGTAAAGTCTGAACTATGACTTTCGCATGTCTATGTGTTGGAGACGGAGAAGGTGAGGAAGATGATGAACTACAGGTAGGAGATTTGTCTCGTCTCCTGATTCTGTCAGAACTGAATACATTGCTGGCTGCAGATTCGTCATGGATGTCAGACACAGACTTTGAGCTGTCAGGCATCTATGGTTAGTTTGTCTGTAAGGCTTGAGAGTTTATCTTTACTGTTTGGCATCTGAGAAGTGTTGATACCACAGGAGAAAGGGGTGCCAGGTGTTGCCTGAAGAGAAGGCTCTGATTGGCTAGACTCTGTCAGAGGAACCCTAACAAAACACACTGGCTGGAAATTGGACAACTCTTTCAATAACTCCAGCTCTTGTATATCCTGTAGCAGAAAAAAGTACACATATATTTACTTTGACAAGAAATGAGAGTCCAACTAGACAAACACTTGCATTAAAATATGTTATAAATATGTTGCACATTTCAATGACAGATTGGCATAAATTAAAAAAAAACCTTATAATTAACTTATCTTAAAATTTGTAAAATAGAAAAAAAAAACAACTAAAGTATGCAATTATCTGAGATACCAAAGAGATGATATAAATAAATAAAACTATAAATATACCAATTTCTACAATGCTTTTGATTGATAAAACCATATTGAAAAATAATTGTTGATTATAAATAGCCAAATGGTTTTCTGAGACCAAACAATAGAAAATGCTTACACATGTCTCTAAGGACTCTGACTGAAATGCATAAACGATGATCGGTGACACATTATCTATACATCTCTTAATCTCTTCTTCCAAGGGCACTCTACTTGCTGACACAAGCATGGTGCAGCCATATCTCAGCAGCTGGTGATTAAATGCAACCTCTAATATTGCCATGCTGGTTGCAGATTCTGGGGCTTCCGAGTCACTCACTAGCAGATCCTTCAATGGAATCGTGTTCCAGGTTCTATTATATGCCTCTAAATCTTCAGCAAGGGAGTAATTCCCTGGCAGCTCAAGGTTGAGGCAGAGGTTTTCTCCGTATTTAAATCTGACAGTTCTACAATGTTTGGCATTGTCATCGCCATCAACATTTGGGAAGATGGATCGACTGAGTATCTCATTGACAATTTTAGACTTGCAGTATGTGTTCTGTCCAAGGATGACAATCCCTGGATGGTTGTGTGCAATGTTCTGAATCTCCTCCTCTTCCTCTTTAAGCATCTCAGCTGACACCAGTCGCTGGCCTAAAAATAATTAAATGTTACAGAAATAAAAAAAACATGAACTGAGGAGACTTTGTATTAAGCAATAAGTTTCACAATGTCTTTTTTACAGGCAATAACAGCATTAATATGATCACAAATATCTATATAATGTAAAGAATGGCTAAACAAATACAAAACGAAAAAAGCAGGCCCACTGTACATTTGAAGGAGATTGTGTTGATGTATATACATACACATTTGTGAAAATGCTATAATGCAGTATTCTATCCTCATCAATTTTACTAAACAATTTGTTTTCAAAGAGATCAAACTTTGATGAGGAGTTTCAGATGTGACCTACATTTCCTATGATAGTTGTTTGCAAGATGCAAGCAAAATTTATAATTTCAGCATGAGAAATTTAGGATATAAGTTAAAAAAAATTGAAGCAGTCAGGGACAGTTCATTATTAAATATGCACATGCTCCACTACTCCCACCCCCGTTATGAAAGACCATGTATACAGTATAGTAATAATTACAATACAAATAAAAATGTTCTATATTAAAAATCAAGTTAACTTCTAGTAGCTTGCAGTAATGATGTAGATTCATACAAAAAGCCTAAATATTAATGTAAGTTAGTATTTCTTAAATGCAAAAAAAAGATCTGAAACAACATTTTATTTATATCCATCAACAGAATTTTTGACAGATATTTGGTGTTGTAAAAATTTTAAGGGAATAAATACGCTAACCATTTTCTGACTGGCCTTTCTCGTTGATGTCATCAAAACATCTTTTGGTATCCTCTAAAATTTTCTCGAGTCTTTTTGAATGCTTACAAAACCTTTTCACAGCTGAAACAAGTGTCGATGACATGCTTGGAAACAATATTTATTCACTACGAAACGAAAGAAGGTTGAAGTCCATTTTCTATCGGGCTACTTCCTTTTCAAGGGACTTCACTCTACACGACTAAAACTGTTTACGTACAAATTACGGAGAATTTCGCAAACCATTCGAATTTTTCGGACTTTACCCCATATACCAGTTTTCCGATGTCATCCGGAAGTACCCGAATATGTACGTACTTCTGACCCAGTTAAAGCGAAGAGTTGAATGGTATGGCAATGCAGCGATTGATGAACATGAGAAGTGTTTTTGTTGCTTCGTCAGATAATCGAATTGCATCTGCAGTAAAGTGTCTCTTACCTCATGTGGATGTTAAAAGCGTTGATGTGAATGAGAATGGTGATGAAATAAAAATATGTTTTGCTTGTTCCAATGTTATAATTTTATTTAGAACATTGATTATCGATGTAGGATGACCAAGATGTATATGCAAAGAGCTCTTAGAAGATGCTTCGAAATGATGGTGATTAGTGGGCAAATCATACTTCACGTGTTGCACGTGCGCCTTACCAAGCCATTCATATCAGAAAATGAGAGGGGAGACCTGTCAACAGAAAGAAATATGTTCGCTCGCCTTAGATCCAAGACTTTTAAGTATTATTAATTGATCAAGATCAAGGTCTTTTTATCCTAGATTCTTAATCAATATGTGAATATGACTAAATAAAGATAAGATTATGATTTTTTAAATAAAACATTTCCTTGGAGGTAAATCTATTTCAGATCTATATCTAAAACATACCGTAATTTAAAAACTGCCCTATTAATCGAACACCTTTAGCACCAATTAAGATAGTGGCAACCGTTTTGATACTTCCACTTTTGAAACCAACTCATAATGTAACAATCATTTTCGTTGGTCATTATATTCACTAATTGCTTCTAAAATTTAAAGAAATTATCCATTGAAATATCTTATAGACTAGGTGTGACATTGCAAAATTTTCCTTTTGCAGTATTATCGACACCCTTTTTTCCTAATATAGACACCCTTATAGCGTTTTAAAAGATAAGTCTTGTCTAGTTTAGTTGAAGATTTTAGGTATAATTTAATTATCTCAGACGTATACACATGTACATACTTTGCTACTCGATACATATCGGTAATTTAAAGAATACATTAGATACTTTTATGCTCAGGGTGAATGATCGTTTTAAAAATTAATGTCAGTAAAATTTGAATTATATATATTATAATAAAATAGATCGAAATAATCATATATATTTAAATTGCCTAAATTCATTTTGCAAAGATGGTTTATTAAAATAATGATCACATACAAGTATACCAGAATACAAGATAGAAAGCGCAGTTCGTATGCCACTTTAATATTGTTATATTTGTCACTTTGAATATATGCACAGTGGACAAACAAATGGCTTTTTCTTCCATTCTTCACAATCAAGTATCTCATACTCCGGGCAATTGACTGCACATACAGTGCCATCTGGTCATGAAATCTTCGCACTTAAACCGTTTAGACAGGTTCTGGTTGCCTTTGTTGCAGACCGGATACATTTCAACTCTTCTTCAAACTCACTTAAATCAGTGCCATCAACTAACCCTGTGGTGTTGTAGTCATCCTCAGATAGACTCATTACTTTCTCTGCTTCTTTCGTAGCCTTTGACTTATGTTTCTTTGAGTTCAGCTTTTTATGTGTCTTTGCCTCCCTTTCTAGCCTTTCTCCTTCTGTGCTTCTTTGTCAATTCGCTTTTCTCTTTCCTCTCTTCGTTGTGCTTTAACTATTTCTTGTTCCTTTTTCTGCCATTCAAGTTCTCGTAGCATCTCATGAAGTTTTGTGCCTGAAATTGCCTTTGGTAGGTTTTGCACAAGACAAATTGATTTAGCCTTTTGCTTTATTTCAGGAATATGCAGCTTTGAAAACGTCAGTGCTACATATCCACTTGAGCTTGCTTCAACTCCCTTTGCTGCTTCACCCTCAATACTCTGCTTGCTGATAGTCACTTCAGCAGGTTCAATATCAGCCACTTCTGTTTATTGTTGTAGGTTGTTTTCTGTTGTCAGCGGCATCATTGGCATTCTTTGGTTTTTGTTGGGCTACCTTTGATCAGGGGCGGATCCAGAGGGGGGCCGAAGGGGCCGCGGCCCCCCCTATTTTTCGACGACCAACAAAAAAAAGTATTTTGCCCTTAAAAGTGAGCAAAAAGATAAGAGATTATGCCCCACAGATGCTTGGAAATCGCATCTCAGCGCATCTAGAATTCAAAATTTTCTGGGGGAGCCCCTCCAGACCCCCCGCCGCGGATTTCGCGCCTGTGGCGCGATCAGCTCCGGCCTGCGGCCGAATGTTACTCCCTCGGCCCCCCCTATTCTGAAATCCTGGATCCGCCCCTGTTTGATGGACCTAGTTTGCTTATGTCTATCCTGTCCATCGTCAGCAGAAAAAGTCCTGCCTTTCTGAAGCCATGAGCAGCATTCTCAAACGTAGCAACCTTTTTCCAGGTTTGTTTTAATAGTGTTGGAAATTCTTTCTTGACATTGGCTTTCCATGTCTGCTTCTTTGGGCTAAAGGACCCAATGTCCAACGGCTGCATGATGTGGGTTGCTATAGCATCAAGGCAATATAGAATCACTCCATTATTTTTACCATACTCTGCTGCTTCCAAGGACATATACGTAGAATGTCCATCCACAAAGGGAATGATTGGAAATTTGATCTTTTCAGACTTGGCAAATTCAGCTAATTTCCTCAAGTAAGCAACAAATCTTTCTTTGTCCATCCAGCCGTTCTTGGTCATTGCATATATGGCACCAGGAAACCCAGAATGACCAACATCTCTCATTCTCTCCCAGGGAAACAGAATCATAGGTGGAACAAACTCACCCACAGCTTTACATGCAGCCATGACGGTGAGCTGTGCCTTTGTTTTATAACCAGATGTTAAACGTTCTTTCTTCCTTTGGGGGCAAGCACCTTGTCTGGCTTCACTGACAGGGGAAAACCAGATTCATCCCCATTAAATACCCTTTTTGGGTTTTTGACCCAAACTACTTTTGTGGTTTGGACCTTCTTTCTCAAGGCATTCAGAAAGAGTGGCATACCATACTTTGATTTTTTTCTATTGTCACATTGGCTCGTTCTTGGCCAAACCCCATCGGGTTACTCATGTAAAGATCAGAGTTCCTTTTTGTGAAACCCTCAAGCCATCGATAGCCAGGTAAATTGTCCTTGAACAGCGTGTGTCTTCTGTCAATATCCAGGACATGCTTTACATCTTTCAAAAACTCAGCTTCAGTTTGAGGATACCCTATTTCTGACACCAGCTTTGCATATCTGACTAATGTTGTCTCTTCAGCTGTGGTAAGGACCGGTTTTCTGCCTACAACCCCACTTTCTTTGGGTACTCTTCTCGCAAGTTTGTCAAGTAAGGTCATTCTAGGAATGTTGAATGTTAGCGCATCTTTCTTTTTGCTCATAGAACCTGACCTCACCACTGATAATGCTCTTGCCATTTGTTCTGGGGCATACTTGATGCGTTTTCTCGCATTAGCTTGAGAAGACATACATGTAGTCTAAAAAATAAGAAAGGAACGATTAAATGGGTTGGAAAACCATACTCGAACAGGTTATTATGAGTGAATTTAAGTAGATACTCTTATCATACAAAGGTATTGATACTGCATCAATACATAAAGTATGTTTTTCTTAGTATCATCACCCAAAAAACTTCTAGATAAACCTTTTAATTGCTAATACACATCAATATTAGTTATTGTAGGCCTTATCCGGTGTAGTAAACATGTGCAAAGTACAACCGCACTAACTCTGTCCACAAAAATCGATATGATAAAAATGCACTTACCTTAACGCTTGTTCAGCTTGAATTTTCACACTAGAAAATGTTTACACAATGGCAGATTTGACGTCAATGACGCCAATATAATAATGTTTATATTTTGTCTTAACACAAGGCCTTTTGACTTTTAAAAGCCACTATATTAAGGGGTGTAGATACTTGGCAGGTGTCGGAATTAGGGCAGTTTACTCTATCAGCTAATTAGAAATACAATCTTCTTTCCAACGGATTGGGTGATATTAAGAACTTTGAGTTTTCTTGCTTGGGCCTGGGGGTTGGTGGAGAGGGGTATTTCCAATGGCATGCATGGTGAATTGACAATGCTATCATAAATTTTTCTTTCCAATGTCATTAAGAACATGTGTTTCCTTCTACCCATGTTATTGAACAATTATATGGCATGATGATAAACTCCCAAGTTCATAACTTAGTATGATGAATTCCCTATTTTTGAAATAAAAGAAATGCTTCAGTTCCCATGTGGGAAGGTATTTTCATATATTTTGCATAACAAATACATATAATAAATATTTTTAATTTGCTTTTTTTTTAGAAAGAAATTAAGAATGCATTTTATGCCTATGCTTCAGTTTTAAGTGTTTTTCAAGTTATTTAATAGTTAGAGTTAAGCCCCTTTACATATGTAAAAAGAGAATTTGTAAATTTAAAACATGACATAGTTTTCAGATGATAAATCCAAGGTTTTCTGCCTCTAATTTTGCTAACTTTCATGCACTCCTTCTCTGGCCATAGCATGGCCATGTAGCTGTATCAGACCCACATCTTTAAAGCTTGTGAATTCACTAAATTTTGGCCTAGAAATACACTTACTAATGGATGTATGAATTTTACTATTAATAAAGAGTAATGTTTCTGGTAATTTATAAATCAACATAAAAGAATGACCCTCATAGCTGTAAGTCAAATTGCATATATTCAATTGGAGCATGCTGAGAGGAACATAATAAGAATAATTTTTAGTATATTCATATCATTTTTAAGATGCTGATCTAAAGTACTGTGAACACATATTGTCTTTTCCACTCTCTGCCTTTTATGGTAGAACATTTGTACGTCTCACAACATTTTACCATTAAAAAAAAAGTGTTTTGTGCAAAACCTGGAACAGTGATGATGTTGCACAAAATAAGAATGGTTTTCAGAAATAACTGTACTGTCCCTTGGTTACAAGGAGATTTCTTAAATATTTTGATTTCAAATTTGGATTGGTTTTCAGAAATAACTGTACTGTCCCTTGGTTACAAGGAGATTTCTTAAATATTTTGATTTCAAATTTATTGTGCAGTCTTTATGTCTATGAATAGATCTACTTATGAACTAATGAATTGTGTTATGAAGTCAGTGCTTTGTAGATCTATCATATGCTTCTTTTTTTTATAAAAGGTAGAGCATAATAAGCCCAGGTCAACTCCACGTCAGACAAACACTTAAGTCTAATAAACTTCCATTGATTATGGGGACAGGACACAATATATAGTAGGGGTAATGACAGGAATGCACAATCTCAGTAAAATCTGACAGGGGATGCTTCAAAGATTTTTTTAAAACTGACTTTATTTTAAATGGCTTTTTTATATCCCATTTACTTATTCATAATATATATTTAAACTAAAGCAACTTTATAAATGCTAAATATTACACAAAGTATTTACTTAGTGTATAAAACATACAGTTTTAAACAAGGCCATGCATGCTTTGCACATGCTGTCAAAGATAGCTCGAAACAAACAAGACATCAAGTTGTTCAGGTGTTTTCTATCTTTCTATTTTCTACAGTGCATGACTAAATGTCTGTCCCTTACATAACCTCCATAATTATATTATATTAAGGAAATGAGATTGTGGTGAGTAATTAAGAAATACAACCAGGTAAAGATATAAATATTTATAGTGCAAGATAATTTCATCAAATACCATGTTAATTACAGTCTTTATTGCAAAAAATTCTACATATTTTGCTGTAGTAAATGCTGGGCATTGAGTTAAGCCACACTTGTATAAATCCAGTGTAATATGGATCTATATCCTTAAGTGTACAGATGAATAAATATTTGCTAACAGGACTTTTAATCCTCAAGTCAAATGTAAGAGATTCATGAAGACAAACCCTAAATAAATACAAAGACTTTTTTTTTCTCAGATCAGCTCAATGCCAGTGGAAGGAAATTAATTGAAGAAGAAGCAGAGATCTTGTTTGCAGATGGCTCAGTACTGTTAGAGGTTGCCAACAGTGCCAAACAACTGAAATGGGCAGCATGCACATGGGCAGGTAAATTCAACATTGACTACTATGTATACTTTATATTACCATATAATTTCACTCCAGATCTCTGTGTACGATTTCAACACAGTGTGGCATGTCCAAGCAATACATTGTCACATAGTAAATGCCATGATATAATTCATAAATAATGAATAACGATAAAATATATGTTCTTGTGTTGAAATATAAAACAGAATTCTCTTTTGTGTTTAAAGACTTAAAGGTGGTATCCGACAGTTTGCCTATATCAAATTCACGTAACAATGCCTTACCATTGCTTTGAGGAATAAGGGCATAATTCTGGATAATCATACCTAAGTATAAGTAAGCACGGTTTTGAACACCGACTATATTGTTAGACAGTACAAATCGCTATAAAACACTCTAAAATTTCAATTATTCTAAATCTATAAATAATCATGATAGTCATATCTGTAAAAAATACATATCAATGTCAGAGCAGATTACCCAGAAGATGAATATCATGGTATAATTTTAAAAGCGAGTTTTCACGTCCTTTTCTTAGTTAAAAATAGCTTTTTCTGCAGCCTGGCTCAGACAGGAAATACGTGTTTGTAATGAAAAATGGGGATTCATGTTTCGCTTTCAAACTGATCAGCAAGTGAAAATCTCCCACTTGTATGAACTTGCAGCTACATTAGCCTTCTGATGCTGGTGAAGGAAGATCAAAACATGCACCACGTTTAGATAAAAGTCTACAACACTTGAAAGTTTTCATCCCAACTGGGTCTGGGATAGAGATTCAAAATTGATGGAGTATATTTGAAAATTGAAAATACAGTGCCAAAGTTATCTTTATCCAATATGTAATATAAATTAATATTACAAATATTATTTCCTTGTAATATATATCTATATTTGTTATGTATTTCCATTCAAGGTGTTGAAAAGATTGTTGCCGGACTTAAAGACAAGGTAATATGATATTTATTCATATTCAGGAAATTCTAAATATATTATTTGATTAGTATTTCTCTGAATACTTGTGAGCAATAGGACACAAATAGGAACATGACATCAAAATTAGGCCATACAGCAGGTGTCTTTGTAAACATATTTAAAGCATGTGCTTTTTGTTAAACGTTTTATGTTTCATTAGTTTGCAAACACATTACATATACTTAGGTTTCTGACGCTATTATTTTAAAAATCTGTATATAAATGAGGAACTACTTTCTTGTTATTTTGTTGCTGTGGCTTCAATACAAAGAATTTATCATGCACAGAGTAAGCTATTTGTTTGATCTAACTTCTATGAGAAATTGTAGGGCTTGTCTTATAATGATAAATAAAAGAGGTTGTATTTATGAATTTTTTCAAATGAATTGATTTTAATTTAATCTATTTGTAATGCAAATATAAGGAATGTATTGTTGCTGTTTGACATTCATCGGTTGATGAACCCTGTTGGGATATTTAAAGTAAATCAAGAATTCCTTTGGACCCTACAATACTTTACAGCTCAACATGGTTTATCATCTAAGAAACATCAAAAAGAAACGATTCATTCCCTAAGTCACACCCATTTTTTTACCTAACCTTATAAGTGAAAGCAATATAAACAATGCATTCTCTAAATTTATGATTATTATAAACATGATATAGGGTGGCAGTTCAATTGTTTGTTTCTTTTTTGAGAATTTTGCTGTTGGTTCTTGAAGATAGTAAAGAGAGTTGTCCTGTCTAGTCATTGCTTCTGTGGCTTTATCTGTGTCTGTTTTACCTAATATGAGGATTTTACAATTGTCTAGTAAGAACCCCTTATACACTATTGTTCTGAGTCAGACATCTACTCTTAAAAATTGGTGCCCTAAATAGACTGGAAACCTCATGTAGATGGGCTAATTGGTTATAAGTTAATGAACAACTGTTTGTACACACCCCATGTCGTTGTATTTAAAAAGACTTGTCTGTCAGTTTTTCTTATTATTAACAAAATCATATATTGTTTACTAAACCATAAAAAGATAAACAAAAGCATTATAAGGAGTTTGAACTAGGTGCTTCAGGTGTATTAGGCTAGCATGTAACCTCCCAACCATCTAGACATGCTGCATCTTGCTGTGTTTTAATATTTATTTGAATTTATTTTATTGGAGTAGCTCAAACAATTTTGTTAACAGAACTGTAAAATAAGTTTATTTTTAAACCTTTATTTGTTGCTTTAATTATTTTGATTGTGACCATTAGGAAGTAAACATGTGAATTGGGCATAAAGGTTTGCTGAGACAACAATTTGAGTGGTAAAAGTTGTTTTTTTTAATAAAGTTTTCTTTATTGTTTTGGCATATGAATAAACTGGTAGACAGGACATTTAAACACAGGTTATGATGAATTAATCACTGGACCTGGTAGTACAAGTGGTAAAGCACTGGCTCCAGGTAAGGGAGGCCCCAGATTCAATCCACCACATACCACAGTTGTTAAATATGGTAGTGATATAGCTCCCTTTCCAAAGCTCAAACAAATATAAGGGGAGTTTCGCAGCTGGTTGGCCAAGTGTCGGGATAATGTGACTGCATGCGGTTTCATGCCAGGTGTTTTGGCATTATTTACACTGTAAAGGCAGAACTGTATCTGCTTCAAGTGGATACTATCTCCACATGATTGAAATATTGTGGGTGGGAGGATAAATCAAACCAACACTAAATTTATGTATGAAACGTATAAGTGATAAAAATATTTTCCCAGCCACCATCCTGCCTGTTGACGAGATGTGGGGGAGCATTTAACAGTATCATGGCTGAGTATGTACTGGGCTACATTATAGCCAAGGAGAGGTTCATAGTGCAGATGGCTGATCAGCAGAGGAACAAACAATGGAATAAGTAGGTACAAGGTTTATATGTGATTATAGAATTATTTCCTTGACAACTAGTTGTTAGGTTTGTTGGCTGTTAAACAAGACACAAAAGAAGCTTCTGGCAATCATGGCTTGAGATTAAACAAATAAAAAATGACAAATTCAACCTAACTTCATTAAACTTATATTTTTAGCTCACCTAAGAACAACGTGTTCAAGGGGAACTTTTGTGATACCGCTTCATCCGTCGTCAAGCGTCCATCATTCGTCGTTCGTCATCAACATTTAAGCTTGTGAACACACTAGAGGCCACAGTTTTTATCCAATCTTAATCAAACTTGGTCAGAATGATTGTCTGCATCAAATCTTGGATGAGTTCATTATTGGGTCACCTGGAGTCAAAAAGGAGGTCACTAGGTCAAATTTTAGAAAAAAGCTTTTGAACACACTAGAGACCACATTTATAGCACAATCATCATCAAACTTGATCAGAATGATCATCTGCATGAAATCTTGAATGAGTTCTTAACTCGGTCACCTGGGGTCAAAAAGTAGGTCACTAGCACAAATCTTAGAAAAAGCTTGTGAACACATTAGAGACCACATTTATAGCTCAATCTTCACCAAACTTGGTCATAATGTTTGTCTATATGAAATCTTGGACGAATTCATTATTGGGTCACATGGGGTCAACAAGTAGGTCACTAGGTCAAATCTTAGCAACAGCTTGTGAACACACGAGAGGCCACATTCATAGCCTAATCTTCACCAAACTTGATCAGATTGTTTGTCTGCATCAAATCTTGGAGGATTATATAATTGGGTCACGTGGGATCAAAAAGTAGGTCACATTTTAGAAAAACCTTTTAAAAACACTTAAGAGGCCACATTGATGGACCAATCTTCACCAAACTTGGCCAGCATGTTTGCCAGTATGAAATCTTACATATGTTTCAAAGTGAGTCATGTGGATTCAGTAGGTTACTTGGTAAAATTCTAGAAAATATTATCAACCCAGTGGCCATACTAATGGTCAAATCTTCACCAAAATTTCTAAAGTAAATAACTCTTAATTACTTGATGCCAGATTTGAGCCTACTAAAAGCCTGTGTCATCTGGTGAGCGATTAAGGGCCCTCTTGTTTAGTTTGTCATGTTCTGTTTATATTAAGGTATTTTAGTCATCCACATAAATGTGCCAATAAGTGTTAATTATTTTCTGATCATTCAGTTGTCTTTTTCAGATCAGCATTCAGTGATTACAGATCTATTTCTGAGCTAACTCTTGGAATTCTGGGAGTTGGGGAAATAGGATCTTCAGGTGAGTCAGAATACCAGTACAGTTGATTCCAGTTAATCAAATAATGGTTATACGCATATTCCGTTTTATTGATTTAAACATATTCAAACACCAAACCTTTTCTTCTTAACCTTTGTAAATAATAAATGGTTATGTGCATAATGTGTCAACCAAATTTCACTTATAATCCAGTGCTGCTCACCTACCTGCTGAAGCTCGCTAAATAGTTAATCTTGGGCAATTTTCACATCTTTTCGAGGGGATTAGCAAATACGGTCGGTAATCTGTCAACTGCATGATCAGCAGCCTGATTCAGCTTACAAGTTTATGATCTACCACCAATGGCATACTTTCTGTCACATCTTCCACAATAATTTCACAGATTTTTGCAAAGTTTAATAAGTGTCAACAGTGAATAAAGGTATTGATAACTGTTGTAGTTTTGATAGTTTATTACTGTACCTTGGCAAAACAGTGTAGTACTAAGGCATTCTTTTTTACCATAAATTCTTTTGTTAATGAAATAAAAAAGACCAAAAACTTTTATATCATAGTAAATGAACAAGTTTCAATTCTGATTCATTAAAAAGTAACATCTGAAAAGAGCACTTTGCAATACTTTGTATAAAAATGGCTTTTTCTGTTGTCATTAAAACAAAATGGCCATTCTGTAGAAAAAGAATGTTTTTTTAACTTGTTTGTAGGTAAATAATTACAAGCTCAGTAATAATCTTATAATGAAAATTATAAATAGATGTATATTGGATTGTATATTGTTAGAAATGTTACATCAACACTAACTCAGTTAATTGTTTATTTCAGACAAACACATCTCAACATCAGATTATAACACCATGTGCAATCATATCACTGTCTCACTTTCCCACAAGAGTGTTGTCAAACAACAGTTGTCACCCTTTAATGTAAAACAGAAATAAGAGTACTAGAGTTGCCAACCTTATATATACGTTTCTAACATGTAATAGTGTCCCAGGGTAGGCATAGTTGAGGACTAAATCTGTGCTTATCAAATGAAGGATGCATGCCATAAATCAAAAATTTAAAAAGTTGAGCCTCCTTTGTTGTTTTTAATCCTTTAACCATTTACCATCTGGTCGCAATGTAACATTTGAATGTCAATAGTTTAAATGATTGATTGCATGTCAGCTTCATATCTATTTTACCCCGAGAGGGATTTTCAGTTAACTTTAGTTATATGTTGAACTCAATGAAATGATGTGCAGAGTCCATGCCCAAACTATGCAGCTCAATGTCAAGGTTGCATTAAACATCAGTCGTTTAAACCTTTGAGCATTGTGGTGTAACAGAAGACGAAATTCAAGGCATTGATTACTTATTTTTGACACGCACGCACGGGAGGCAAGCTGTAATGCGACTCCCCATATCTATCAAGACTTTACGTTTATATACCCGTGTTTGCTACGATAATAATAAACAAGTCTAGTTCATATGTAAGTGTAGTACAATTGGGCTAGACAGATAATTAGGTTTATATCAATACTTTCGTATGGTTGTGTAATATAGTCACCCCAGTGAGACCTTGTGCAGAACCCTTTTAATAATCATACCAACTCTTTGTCCAGGTTAGAATTAAAGGTTTGATATCTCATCTGCTATAGGTCACTCTTATCGCTGTAAGGTTTTATACTTTACTGAAGTTAGATGTTTTTCCCCCTCTGACCACTATTCTGCAATAGGGGATATAGCTGTCCTTTAGACTTTTTAACTTTAAGAGCTGATATGATGCTAAAATGATGAAAACTGTATGATTTCTGTATGTTTTTCTCTCCACAGTGGCCAGGTTTTGTCATAATGCTGGGATGACAGTTATAGGAGTCAACCGAAGCCTACCTGATGAATCTAGAAGATGTTCAGCAATTCAACAATACTTGTAGGTTAATAAGCTGTGTTTGCCTCTATCTTAAATTTTATCCCCCCCCCCACCCCCTATGGTTGTTACATAGTGACTTATTATGGATACCTTTGACTGTCTTGACTGTCATAACATTAACCTGGAAAAGATTGATTTATGTTTACTGTGGATTATTTTTGTTCAATTCTGTCTTAATTATGTTCTGTACCTACTAATGTTTTAGTTCACTTTGCAGGAGATGTGGGTATTTTAGCAAAAATAATATATGCATACAGTGTAGACCTTGATCAAAGAAATTCTGGAATGCGTCATCTGATCCACTGGCAGGTCAGTTTATATTATGAAATTAAAGACATATAATGCTGCTGGGGTGACAGGTTATATTGCTTAAAATTTGCGTCTGCTACTGCAAGTCTGCTGCTGATGTTGATAATGATCACAAACTTTTTATCATAATGATAATCAAGGTATTCATTTAATTTTTTAGACAATTGTTATATATTATCATTACCGGTATATATTATTCTACACTATTTTTAATGGAATAATACCTTTTTTTATTTCTTTCAGCCCTTTGTCAGACCTTCCATTTGCCCTACGTCAGTGTGACTATGTGTGCAGTATCTTACCAAGCACTCTGGAAACTAGAGGACTTCTTTCTGGGGATGTGTTCTCTCACTGTCAAAACAAGGTAACTGCAGTACCAGGTTGCAAGCTTCTTCTTATACTAAGCAAAATATTGAAAAAATCATGGCTTTCTCTTTCTGAAATTAGTATGTTGTTGTTACAGGTTTAAGGTGGCTCCCAACCTTGTCTACTATCATAATATGTTATCACAGTGAAGTCAACAATCCTGAAGGGGCACCCATGACCTAGTGGACAGACTTGCTGATTGGGGATTCCTCTGCTTCAATAGCCCCTTAACTCATTGTACCCTAATGACGCATTAAAGCGGCACGAAAAACAGCCTCCTCATGCCGGGAGACGACTTATCGCGTCGCATTTTACCTGTGTCTGGCGCCGAGCGCCGCATTAAGGCGGCCCTGAAAATGTCTTGGCTACTGCCGAACGCCGCGTTAATGCACCCATCATATTTGCTGGTTAAAACTCATGTTTTCAATCACTTTCGAGTCTCGGCCAATCAAGTACATCACAGTATCGTAAATGCTAATGGCATCGTAATCTAAATCTATCGGCTTAAATCCTTTTTTGTTTTTTCATTTATTGTAACGAGCAACAGAAAAATCGGCGACATTTTCTCTGATTGAAGTGATTCACATCTAATTTGAAACATTTCTCGGCTGAAATACGATCGTAAAAGCAGTTTTCAAATGATAATTTATACTTCGATCTCAGCCAATCAGAAACCTTGTTATATAATATGTTGGAATTTCATGTAACCCGGATGTAAACACAATGAATTAATTATGTCGAGACAAGGAAAAACGGCGATGTGCCTTACTGATAGCTTTAAAACTTATACGCATATGTATCGGCGGATATGTGGAATTACCTACGTCAGATCCAATAATTATATGATAATTGCAGATATCAATAGATAAAAGACACAATCTAACTCTTGGAAATCGCCGAAGTTTTCTATCAAATGTGAAGTTTAAGAGTGTTATTTTCTCAAACTACCGGTAAATCGCAACTTTAAATCAAAGATGGCCGACTGTTTTAAAGTTACTCATTATATAAAATATTATATAAAGCAGTGTTATTTACGTTATAAACATAAAAAAAAACTTGATGAGGTCAATATTCTTCACTTTAATAATTTGAACTGTGTTAATTTTGATATTGTCAATCTTACATGTTCTTCAGATTTCACTCTTTTCTGAAGTATTTCTTCTCATATCGTGTTAAAAATTACATGGTTGTGTAAAGCACTTTCTGTGCTTCAAGTATGTGAAAATATCCCTTTAGAGTACTTCCAAAATGACATGTTTATTGTGTTGTGTATACACCCACCCCCAATATCTTCCACTGACCAGTAATCCACACCAGATGTGTCTCGGCATGAGGGGCAGATAAGACCCCCACCAGGTGTAGGGCATAACTGGAGAAATGCTTCTAGGGTACAACTGGTCAATTAGCTGTAGGGCACAATGAGTTAACATGTGGACTCCCAGTCAAGATACAAACTTTTATGTGGAGAGATTTCCTAACTGATCGGCAGTGCACTGATAGTTCAACACAAATTTTTATGTGGGGATCTTCCTTCACCAATAATGGCCAGATGTGGCTATATAAGTATGCAGCTGTAATGTATATAAAATTAATACAGTCATGTAGCTTTGACTTTGCTAATTATTTGTTTGATACTTAGTAGCAAAATTAAAAGGTATGCTTTCGTAGAAAAAATATTTTGTATTTAAAGTAAGGTACTAGTCATTGACCAGGATTGAGTTGAGTTACTTTTTACATTATACATGTTGTAGAGAGAGAGATGCATTTGTAGTATGTATTCTTCAGAAAGCCATATTCATCAATATAGGAAGGGGAGATGTTACAGATGAAGAGTCACTTGTAAAGGCAATAAGGTAAAACATTTACTTTTGTAAGCTATTCATTTTTGACACTGTTAAAGCTGTTATTTTACATTTTCTGCCATTGTGTACATGTTTACTGTGCTTACCAAAAGAACAACTGATTCTTTTATAGTACTTATAGTTGTTCAATGAAACATTAACTCTGAAAATGTCATGCTGTTTCAGAGTATTTATGATATAATTCATCCCTTTACTTGCTTGAAATGCCATTTGGGTGGGGTATGTTTTATGTTAATGGGTGGAAAGCTGTTTCCAGTGTGTACAGGATTAGCATGAGAGTGGGTAACAATGACATCAACTTGAATACAAGTGTTAGCTAAGCAAAAGAATGAATGTACAATCATGAATTACATTTAATGAATCCAGTACTAGCTGATCAAAAGTAAGAGTATATAATCATGAATGATTTTATAATTATTGAAACAAATACTTACACATTCAGCTTGAATGTTCCAGTAAATCAATAATGTTTTATATTTATTCAGTAATTTGCACAGGCTGTTAAAAATTGTCAACATTTGAAAACATAATGATTTACTGATCGAAACAAACAACTGTCCATTTTTTTACTGCTATCATCTCATGTTAACAGGAATGGTTGGTTAGGTGGAGCAGTGTTAGATGTGTTCCCTACTGAGCCCCTCTCCTCAGACAGCCCTTTATGGAGCCTCCCAGAAGTCACAGTGACCCCTCACATTGCAGGGGTCTCACTTCCTAAACAGGTAACACAAATTTATAGAGAGTTTTTGGAGACTGAGGGCATTTATCTGTTGTATAGTTATGCTTTTTAAAAGCAGGTCATATAATGAAATTATGCTACTTCAAAACAAAAGAACTACTTCAAATCCTGTCCATGCATTTTTTTAATATCCATCTTTTATTTATTTTTGCAGATGTTACCTATGTCTAACTTAAAGCAGACTTTTACGTTGAAGTTTGTATTAAATACATGTTATTGACATCTCTTGTTAACATTGTTCTGTTGTAGGCTGCCAAGAGTTTTGTGAGCAACTATGAGCTGTATTGTCAGAACAAGCCACTGAACTTTGTTGTAGACTTTCAAAGAGGTTACTAGTCAATAAAAAACCTACACACATATGGATGGTGAACTCTGTCTGCTAACATGAAATCCCCCTGCGAACACCCATTACATTAGAATAACGAACACCCCGTGTTAAAACTTGTGTGCAAACATATGAGTGTTGTCAGTTTTTGAAGTATGAAGGTTATATTGAAACTTTTTTTGAATTCTGATTGCATCAAATTGTCTTTAAGGTTGTTAGTAGGTGAAGCGTTTGCTCTGAGAATTCGGCCAGATTTGTTTTTTCACCTAAGTAAAGTTTCTTTACTTTGTGTGTATATGTCTTGAGTCAATGAAGAGGACGATAAATGAAGAATCTGCACATGTAGCTATAAACAGACGTCACTGGTGCCGTTATTTATATGACTACATGTGCATATAGAGATGCCATGCCATATGCTTTATTTTACATGTATTTACAGACCTTAAGTCACATGGCAGTGTTGTAGTTTATCTGGGTTACCAAGCCATGGTCTCTCAGACATATATATATGTATAGGGGTGTTAATGTACCATACAATCTGTGATACAATATTTAGATTAGATATAAATTTCAGTTTTGACCTTTTTAGTTTTTTGTATATTCTCATATTGAGAAATGCCTTAGAAGTATTTAAAGGTACTGGTACTCCAGTTTTTAGAACTCCATATAAGACTCATTCAAATATGTTTCCTGTCAAAGTATTTTAATCATGTTAAACATTTGCTGATTAAATGTACTTGTATTCTTACTTTTACTCAGATGTAAAACAGACTATAAAACCTAAAGTTATGTGTTGTTGTTTTTACTTACATTTTAAACTACATACATATTAAAAAAAGAAAGAATACAGTTTGTGTAAAAGTTAATTTCTTTGAAATATATGTATGTTAATATGCCATTCATCATTATAGAAACTAATTTTCAATATTCAGAAAATATAACATTATGTCAGGGCTAAAATTAATACTTTATTGTTAAATATTTCATTAATAATCACAAGCTTTGGATTTTTATTTCAGTTATAATTATAGTATTGCAAAACATTCATTTTTTAAAATGTTTTATATCAGCTAATTGAATTTTATGACAATAAAAAGGGTAAGATACCACCAATATTGTTATAAAGGAATGTCACACTGCTTAACTATTAATTCTGTTTAAGAGAATTCAGATTTAATAAATGTTGGGGGAAAATGTAATAACTGTAATGATTTAATAATATTTATCAAAAAGATAATATCATAGAAGAAAGGGTGTTTCTATGAACAGAGAGTAATGTTGCTAAAACATGTTAGAGAAAATGTTTTTGATATAATTATAAACAGTTAATTTGATGATGATAGTAAAAACAAATTGCATGTACATGAATGGTATATTTTATTTTCATTTAAAATCGACAAATATATCACATTCATTATCACGTTCATTATATCAATATAACAAACAATTTCAGTATAAGAAGCAATTTGTAATCTGGTAGCTGATACAGTGGTAGAGTATCTAATTTGTGAAAAGAGGGTAATGTGTTCAATCCTTGTCAGTAACGGATGTGTACCATTTTCAGTTATCTCGTGATTTAACTTTGCTTAAAGTTAGCTTGAAGGTCTGGATCACGACTGGAAATGGTTGGGTCAGTCAGGATATTGTGATAAATGTGTCACCTGTATAGCATTCCATCATAGTGAAGACATTTGTGTTAAATCAGCTTAAAATAACCTTAAAATGTATACCTGTATCCCAGTGAACAACTGTATACAGTATAAAGAAATTAGTAACTCCCATTAGTAAAAAGGGAGGATAACGTGTTGTATTAATCAGGTTACATGTAGTAGTTTGTACTTCAATGTTTTATGCACTTGTAATGTACGATTTTTTATATGATTATTAGGCAACAACAAATAATGATTAGATTTTTTCCCCTCTTGGTCTTGCAAGAATGGTAATTTCTTGTGTGATGCATTTATTGTATTGTAAGAATAAGTACTGGTGCGTGTATAAAAACAAACATGAATGATACAAAGTTTAAACTCTTCACATCTTAATAAGTTCCATATCTTGAATATATTTTTAATTTTTTTTTGTAATCTGTTTTTAGATATAGTACACAATTTTACAGTTTTTTGTTTTGTTTATTGCATAATACTGAATTATTTGACAAGCATAAAACCCTGTTCTAAATAATATTAGTACATGTAATACAAAACAGCTATTACAAACTCAACCAAATGTCATGCCAGATGAACAGTCTGTCAAATAATTGTCTTATTCTTAAAGTGATCATGAATGCCAACTTGAACATACATTGAGTCATTGGTCTGCCACACATCGGCTGGTTCATAACCATAATTCACTGCTGGGGTGCGATGCACCCTTCGATATAACGCAGCTTCCTTATCACGCTGGGCTGGCTTGTCATAGGGTGGCATACAGAGGCGGAGCTTGTCTAGAAGGTGCCCTGGCCAGAATGCGTTCTCACTGGAGTTACCATGGAGATGTTGGTAACGTATAGCAAGTGCCCTGTAGACAGGAAGTAAGAGCTGCTTGTTAGACTAATTGCAATAAGCTATATTTTTAAACAGAATTATTGAAGAACTATTAAAATTCCAATGGGGATGATGCTGTGGCAAGCAGAGTCACTAACTTTTAATTCCTCAGGCCTCTCGCCGGGTGGAAATTCTGGTCTGAATGAAAATTTTCATGTGAGACTTGTGGTGAGCCAGTGATTCTTCCTAGACACATATTTGGTGTCTTCCACCAACAATAATTAGCTGGACATTGCCAATATGACCATACTTGTAGTAAAATGTATTTTGGACAAATATTAAAAACAACATGCAGTTCTATGTTCAGGTCATATTTTTCTTATCAAAAAAACAAGAGCACTCCATGGAGATTGCACTCCACTTTTCTCAATGCTGTATAGTATGATGTTAGTTAATACTAACCTTTGGCTTAACCAACACCAAAATTATTTAGTAAAAAAAAGGCATAACTCTGACATACAATTTAATTGCTATCTACCCTTTTTTAAACGTTTCTCTTTTGAAATTGAATAAGTATTTCAAGTGTAAAGTGACTATCAGTATCTTGAAATTGATAATAACCAATAAGTATACTTCGGCTGACAAGAGGATCAAGACAATAGCTCCGTTAAAATTATAATAAAATAAATTTGCTAAATGAGAGTAGACTTAAAAATTAAGCCTCAAAAGGTGTTATGTATTTATTGGAGGACACAAACTTTGTTATCATTTGTTTATCAAATATTAAAATGAAATATTATATAATAATTAGAAAATGGGTTAAAAATAGTGTATACCCTTGTAACTACATACTTTGTGAGTTGCTCATACTGCTCAAATGTCATCCAGCAGTCCACATGACGTCGAATCACTGCCCTTCCTGTCGAAAGATTCATCTTTGAACCCTCTGCAGCCACAGATTTTCCCATGGGATACTTGTGCCTACTGTCAATCAGTAGCTTCCCACTCTTTGACCTCCTGACCTTGTCTCTGTGCTTAACCTCTATTGGTGTGCGAGGTCGTTTGGGCGAGTCAGCAAAGTGGGCCGATACCAAGGGGGCGGAGTCAGGATGTCTCAGCTTCCTCAGTTGGCTGTGAGGCCTCTCAGGGGGGTACAGCAGGACTGAAGACATGAGGATATCATTATAAATTATTTATTTTTACATTATCAATACATTATCATTATACATTATCAATATTTTACTCAATAAACAAAGAAGCCTTCTGCCATCATAAAATAAACAATATATCACAACATAAATTTGGACTATTTTACTGTAATAGAATAGCTGTTTTATTTTCCCTACCCATTTTCATATTGCTGACCTAGCTGACATATTGTGATAAGTTGTTCTTTTCGCCCACATGGCCTTTACCTGAAACTTTACCCTATTTTTGAAAGTAACGGTTTTGTTTTACTAATAAGATAAGTATTAAATTATGTTTAAAAAAAATGAGTAAAATAAAATATGCTATTTTATCAGTGTTTGATATTCTTATAAAAAACAACAACAAAAAAAATGATAGGAAGTATGTGGGGGTGAAATAGAATAGCCTAAAAGGGAAACAACATAACAGCATTGCATAAATTTTAGTTTGCATTGCAGTGCACATTTGTGTCCATGTTAAGTCAACATTTCATGTAGAATGAAAGGAGATTTTAAGTTTGCATGATCTAACGCCATATATATCATGGTTTCAAGTTCAGATGTGTACTAATTTCATCATGAAGGCTGTGATAAAAATATAAATATATGTTTAAACAATTATAAGGGATGTTTTTAATAATACAATAATCTTTTGGTAAGACGTGATGAAGCAGTGAGATATTTAAAATATGCTGAATGGTCCATAAATTACATTTTATTATGATATTGTTGTGATTTTAAGAATCTCAGTGAACTTTTTTCCTCATTTTTTAAGTAATTGCACAACTAAGTACATATGTTCTTTTTTAATAAAGTGTATTATAACCAAATTCTTCACATGCTTCTTGACAATTATCTTTTATAACAGCTATTATCAGAACAATAGAGCTACAAAACAGTGTGCAACTTAACAGATTATCAACACTTAAATGTATAAAGTAAATATTTCTTTACTTTGTTTTACAAGAACCAATTTTAGCTCTGCTTTGTAAATAACTACCATTTTGAGACCAAAATACTTTTATTAAAACCTTTTTATTTTGAACACAGCAGAAAAATGATGAAGATATTGTCAAATGCATTTGAATCTTGTTTCTTTATGGTAGGCTTAAAACCATTTAACACATGACAGGGAACATTTTTTGGAACAGTTTAACTTAAACAATATTCATGCAAGTATCAAGTTTTCTGTGTTTGTAGGAAAAAAATAGGTTATCAAAGATTGTTCATGCAAACAATAACAGTTACCATATATGGTAATGTAAATGAGCATCGAGACAATATCTAGTGTGAGAACAAGCTGAAGATTAACATGGGAACAAGAACAAGGGAACACAACATTGTGTGATTATTTTACCCATCTACAGGCAGAGGATACCTACAGATGTATGTGCTGAAAAACAACTTTCTTTTTAGTTTAATCTAGAAACCGATAAAAGAAAACATCTTACAAGTTTACAATTTGCACTTTTCTCTGTTTAAGTAAAAAAACAACAACATTCTATTAAATATTTTAGTTACATAAAAAAAAGATTCAAATGACCAATATTTAAACTGGTACATAAAAAATAGAATAGATTACTTAAATAAGAATAGAACCCTAATTCAATGACATTTTTTGGAAATTGTATTGCACTGTATATTCATGCTTGAACAAATAAAGCAATAACTTAAATTATCTGTGTAGTACCAATTTAGTGTATTATCTGTATTATCTGTGAACCTGATAAACACAAACTGATACAGCTTAACAATTTAGGTCCTGACAAGCCAGCATTCATTGTAAGCAATCTGATCAAAAGCTACACTGTTTGCTTCAGTCTATATCAGTATGTATTATTACCTTTGTTAGCAATTAACCAAGAATTTGCATTGTTGAATGTTTTTTCATGTTTTTAAATATATGTATTGGAGTGACACAAATATGGTCATTATAGCCAAATCCAGCTATTTTGTTGGTGGAAGGTCCCTGGCAGGCAGGTAGAACCATTAACCACCACATCCTATTTGGAAGACCTCCCCACCCAAAAGTTCTTCCTACCAAACAAAGACATAAACCCATGAGTGAGCAGCTGCGCAGTCAAAGAAGTAACATGTCATAAAACTCTACCACAATATCACATGATGAGGGTTAATGGAGAAATTAAATGAAAATAACACATTTACATTTTTATAAATATATGTGAAACATACTTCTCTCTAGCAGATTCTGTGACAAGGAGATGTTGCGTCGTTTACAGAGGTGCACCACAGAGTAGTATTCCCTGAGACGTTTGGAGCGGAAGTTGTCCACCATGTCTCCAATCTCTCCATGCATTGTGCATGTCATAGAATGGTTGTCAATGGCTGCATTACCCGTCAGGATGGTACCAGGTGGCTCTTTCAGCTATGTTATTACCCAAGGGTACCAGTATTACAGTGATGGCATATATAATTGGAAATATTTGTCAACAGTTCAGGTTTTAGGTTCTTTTTATAAATTAAAAGTCAAAGAAGGACAAACATTTGTAAAACTATTGATTATCTGCCACTTAACATTTTGGGTAGGTATATAATTGCTTCTCCAGTAATCCATAATATTTAATAAATTGGTTGACAACAGATTTTAAGTATTGTTCTAAATGTCAACACAGTTGTATTTTACTGATTTTACTGA
This sequence comes from Sinonovacula constricta, assembly GCA_007844125.1. NCBI lineage: Eukaryota > Metazoa > Mollusca > Bivalvia > Cardiida > Solecurtidae > Sinonovacula > Sinonovacula constricta. Next base: position 5,392,545 of record CM017561.1, on the reverse strand, counting down.
CTTTCAATATTGTAAGCTTGTTCTCTTTAGTACTAAACATGCACATATAGACAAAAGCAAGAATACATTATTACAAGTACAACACAAGACAAGAGACAAATATCCACAACATAATAGAAAAGAAAATATGTTATTATAGACATGTAAAAATATGTAAATATAATTAAGACATACAGCGATTATATAATTTTAACTATCTAAACACAGGTTTGCAATACACAGATTAAATAACAACATTAATGTAACAGTACTTTAAAATGAGCTAAGACAAGATTTTATATGATTTACTACAAACATCAGTAACATCTATGACAGGTATCAAATTTTCTATTTAGAAATATATTTCTTTTTTGGTTGAAACAAAGGTAATCCTTCATGAAGAAGTAGGTGAACATAATATTTTAAATAACTGTGACAAAAAACAACAAAAAACACCAACAATATTAACACAACAAAACATCACAAAAAGGACAGTTACATGTAAAAGGGAAAAAATGGTTACATTTACTTTCTAAAAAACAATCCTTAACTGCAGAATTGGAATAGTTTATAGGTAATATTCTAGTAAGTAATATAACTAAAGTACAATAAAAGGATTAAAAGAATACTGCAAATGTTATATTAACAAATTGAACAAGCATGACAACTTTCACAAGTCATTTCTTTAAACCTGAGGTACATTAGCAAAGCATTTTGGTTTATAATTGTCAAACATTTTTGAAAAAGCATTAAGAGCAACATAATTTAATGATTGTTGTTTTTTACAAGCTTAATATTAGATTAATAGATTAATTATACTCTTTTATCATGGGGAAAACAGTAAAGACACAAAAAACAAAATCACACAAAAAAACAAACACAAAGTGCAACACAAGATTCCCTGCACATTCATGTATCTTACAAGACATCACCAACAAACAATGAGGGTCTTAATAAAAACAGATATATCACATATAAATGAGCATTAATTATCTTTTTTGACATGCAATTTGTATTTTTCTATCAAGATTAAATGTTAGCATGTTTCAAATTTGTATATTTGTGTTTTACAGCACACCGACACTACGAAGGTCATGTGGCACTGAATAGACAGATTTATAAGAAAAACATGTAATAAATTAAAATAACATAACATTTATATTTTAGGAAAAAGAATTACATAGATGAAAACATAGAGTTCTTTCACTTAAGGTTAAGAAAAATAGAGATCAACATCAATACATGTGTAACAGAAAACTGACGCTTTAGTGCAAGAGAATATATATACAATGTACAGGTACAGTCACACTATAGGAACAGTAAGACCAAGCAAAAATGTCATTTGGAGTTCATTTATATGAAATGCATGGCTTGACACCTATGAAGAATGATGTTCTAAGCAAGTTTTAACGAGAACTTACCATGGTAAGAAGAAAAATAAAAATATGTTTATTAATTATACCATCATGCACAAATTAATATGTGATTTATCTGTAAGAAATTGCTTCTAAATTTTAATTATTTAATTCTAAATTATTAACTTTAAAGAATTAATTACAATTATAAGTTGTGAAAATGAGAAATGAACAAAAAATAAATCAGGTATGCAATACTAATAATTGAGGTTTTAATATTGTAAACATGTAGAATTCAGCAGTTCCAAATTACAGAATCTGTTTTTAATGCAAGTGAAGCTTAAAATGCTGTTTTCATACCGGTATACTGATATAATAGATGAGTAGAAATAAATTGCAAAAGTGGAGCAAGTTGTAAAGATGCAACAATGTTCTATTTTCTGAAGAATGGTAGGTGTCCAATAATACATGTTTACATTTTGTTTCTTTAATGTATTTTGTTGAGGTTGTTTGACTGAAGTCATTTCCCTGAGAATATACCATAGACACTTTTTACCAATTAGAAGCATGTTGAATGATAAAATGGAAGGCCTTAGTACATAGAATTTATTTTCTTTCGTATATAACATAAGAGGTATATCACAAAAACTTATAAAATATAAAAAAAAGAAAAATAAAATATTTCGTTTGTTAGGTTTATTGTCCCTGCAACAGAATTTCAGTCATTAAGAGTGTCCACTTAAAGCGTATACAGTGCTGCCTATTCTGTGTATAGCATGCCATGAAAACCTGGCATCCAGTCACATTAACCTGACACAAGGCCAACCAGTCATGGAGCTACCCTTTTATATGCTTAAGGCATTAGCAAGAGAGCTATACCACTACCATTTTTAATGACTTCTTTATATCGCGACCAGGGATCAAACCCAGCATCACCTTTTCTTGGAGCTGAGACTCTACCATGCATGTGCTACCAGGTCTGGTACTTTTCAAAACATTATCAAATTAAGCCATTTTTGTAAAATAACAACATCAGAACAATTGTTTGTAAAATTATTACTACATTTAAATGTGTAGTTTTCAAGCTAACGGTGTTATTTTGTTTATCATTCTTATCACTTAAATTGGTGTCTAGATCTGGAAACGAACCTTGTTGACCACTCTTTACATGCACTATATTGTGTTTAGAGCATTTGTCTAAAAATTCATGATGTCAACATTTTTTCATATGTTGTACATCCAACAAAACTTTATTCAATCTCCTTTAAATGATATATGATGTACTTGCATTATTTGTTGTATGAACAGGAAAAATGAGTAATGGTAATTTGTGATATATATTTTAGGACAAACTGCTTATCTGGAGTGTTACAAAGATGTAGGATTGAGAGATTGAGAAGAAGAAAACATGTTTTTAAGTATAATTACTTTCTGGGTCAAGCAAAACACATGCAAGCTTCTTCATGCATGGGAGTTACACATCTAGAAAATCAACTTACCTTTGCATTGTATCCCTTTAGTCCTTCTCTGTCACGTTTTCTAAGATCCTACCATTTGCTCTTCAGTTGGGAGGATCATTTGCTCTAGCCTGGTATCTGGCAGTGGGGGCTCTAGATAGGGGGAAACTGGCCTATCCTCTTTACTGGTTCCTGACATACTACCAGCCTCAGATTTGTTGCTGCTTTTGGTGTTATAAGGCTCAGAACTGTGAGAACCTTGCAAAATCTTATCAAGCTCAGATTTGTTTTCTTTCTCACTTGACAAAAAGTTGGATTTTGTATCAGATTTGGCTTCTTTTCCACTAGATTTATTGCTCGACTTCTTTGATTTGTTAGAGACTGGGGTGGGATTCCTATTGGCATTGTTTGTAGCAGTCTGACCTGATTGCTTCCTGTCCAGACTCTTTTGTTCAGGTGTTGCATGTCTTAAAGCCTCATCTTTCTGGCTTACTGCAGATCCAGAGCTTTTGGCTGGAAGAATAAAAGAACATTAATACAATCTGCTAATGATGTTATAGGCCATGCGGCCATGACTTCCAGCATTATGGTGGAAGGCCCTTGCAAAATCGTTAGAATAGAACACCAACACACAACATATCATCTGTATGACTTTAAGATGTGTGTGTGTGTGTGTGTTGGGGGGGGGGGGTCCCTTGTTTGATAATATCCTTTTAGTCGAAATCCTTGGACTAAAATGCTTGTTCTTTAGGAGATAATATGACGGTTGATAAGGTATCACAATGCAAACGTAAAAGACAACATACACTTCAAAAGACCACAAGCATACAAAACTATTTATTCCAAATTAAAGGACTTATTTGCATTTAGGGAGAATTTAGGGGAGAATATACATAATGTCTCTTATTAATTTCTTCTCTTCCACTGTAGATTACATACCAGAGTTTTGGGACATCAGTGTTGATTCTCTAGAAATCTCCTTCCTTCGATCCTCTCGTTTCTCTCTCCTTGCATGCTCCAACCCTATAGCCATTTCTTTGTAGTTAAGAACCTCATCCAGGTTCATGTCCAAAGATATCAACATGTCCTCTAGAAGGCCTTTTGAAATGGGAATATTTTTCTGAAATATATAAAAATAATAATTAAATATATTGTAGAAGAAGCAAAATATTGTGTGGCTTTTCTTTATCTCATTCTTTCTTTCTTGTTTATAAGTAAATCATCAAAAATATTAGCTTTCTGTATTGTTGTTTAATGTTGTAAAACAATTTATATAAAATGGAATCCTGCATTTAATTATCAAGCAATAGAATATGAGGCAACATATTAATGCTTTGTTGCATGTACAACATTCACGAAGCTCTATCACTTTTCATTTTAAAACTTATAAACATGATTTCAAAATAGTATGTTTAAGGAATAAGATGTTCTCGTCAGTTATAAAAAACATACATAATTGAATTCAGTTCAAATAACAACCATTGAAAAGAGTTGTTAAACCAAAGATATTTATAAAAAAAACTTAATGTTATGACTAACATGACTAAGTTAAAGAAAAATTAACACAATTACCTCTTCACAACTCTTTATGAACTCTTCTCTGGAAATATGCCAGTCCTTATTTTTGTCAACTGATGTGAACAGATCTATAAGCCTTAATTTGTTCTTCCTGAGGTGCTCATCCAGTATTTTCAGGCCCAATGGAGCAGGTATCTTCAATTGTGGTAGCTCACTTGCTTCTGAATCTGGTGTTGGCGGTATTTCAACTGGTTCCGGACTCTCTGCAAGTTTAGCATCTTCTTCTTTCTTTTTTCCCTCTGCTGCCCTCATTTCATTAAGTACTCTCTTCTCTAGCTGAGTTTTATTTGGTTTCTTTATCAACCATTCCATATTGAGACCCATATTTTCAAGGTTATTTCGAAACATTTTCCTTTCCTTGAACCATGCTTTATACTTGTCCTCCCTTTCTTCTGCTTGTTTAGCGATGACAAGTTCTTCTGGTGGAGGCTTTTCAGCAGGTATTTGTGGCTTCACTGTTGAATTGAATTGAGTTGCTGGTATTGGAGGTTGTACCTTAACAGGAAAATTGCCCAGTCTATGCTTCAAGGGAGTTTCCATAGGTGGTGCTATCAAAATCCGTTTACGACTTAATGGGCCTCCAAATATTTTCACAGCAGCTTTATAGTGTTTAATATGAGCCAGATCTCTGTGCTCAAAATGTTCCATACGTTTCCTCTCAGGCACATGGTCAAGATTGAATGGATCAAAGAGACGTGCCAGAGGGAAGCTTATATCAGCATCCAACAAGTCTGTTGGACCTGTGTCATTTCTGCCTCTGTGTGGTGGCATGATTGCTGATTGTCCTGTGTAGTCCTTAGTTGATTGGTTTCAAATTCATGTGTCCCCTTTTTTGGACATGACTGAAAGACAAGTAATTTCAAGTTAAAAGTAAGATAGAATTGCACAAAATGTTCAGAAGCTTCCAACCTTTATTGGTAGAATATTAGCCACCAAACAAAACTAATATTTTGATTGCACATCACTTTTACAAATGCTAAACATGTCAGATAGAAAACCTTGCATGAAGTTAATGGCCAGAGGGATCAGAAAACTCTGTACTGAGATGGTACAAAAGCTTTAGCAGTTTACCTTATATATATAACCTTCATTTTTAACATACATTTTTGCACTTTCATACTTTTTTGCCATATAAACTGTGACTGTTAATAGACAGTATGTAAAATTGGACTTATACTTTACAAAACTAACAAAGATGATCAACAAAAGATAAATGCTTATCAAGATATTTATGGCTAGAAAATGAGATGTGCATTTTTATGGAAGATCTTTATCTTATAATTTACATATTAAATTTAGTGACCTCAAAGGTGGTATCAGACAGTTTGACTACATTTAACATTAAATATATATATTTAACAGTATCTGTAAATAAGAACGATTGGAATTCCTGCTAAATTGTTTTTATTTTAAATAGACATCGACACCACAGTTGTCACATGGTTTTCTTGGTATAAAAATAGCTAACAGTGCAGTGTGACTTAGAAATACATGTTTGTAATGACAATTGTGGCATTAAGGTTCACTATTTCAACAGGTGTAGGACATCAATAAACAGCATTTTATGAGGTCTATTCAGATAACAATGGTTTACTAAGCTGTATAATGAAAATATTTTTGGTCCAAACTGTCGGATACCACCTTTAAGGTAGAGCAAAGGTAATGCTGCATTTCAAACAGAAGAATATCTAAATTTTGGTAAAGATGCTTCAAAACTGGGGGTTAAGGGTTCGAATTCCAGTATGGGCTAGCATGGTCAACTTTTTTTCTTCCTACTTCTTCAAGTTGACTTTTTTTTTTTCTGCACCACTCTACCCGATATAGAATAAAACATGCTTTGTTTTTAATTTTATTTTGTAAATGAATTTTAATTGAATTATTTGATCAAAGTTTGATTACAAATTTGTTACCTGATATTGTCAAAGTGTAAAAAATACAAAACCATGTGGTGAAATTATTTTACATTTGGCAACATCAACTAAAATACCTTACAGAACATTTTGGACAACTCTGAAATAAATAGATTGGCTATCAAGAGCACTGTGACTTTTTAAATAAAGCATAGTCTGCAGGAAAAAATGGGAAGATCAGCCTTTAACTTGCTGAGTATGCAGGGTTGTCACTAGAAATATTTTCAGCAGGCTCAATTAACTTTTGAGGAGGCTAGGCTATGCGAGCGCCAAAGGCACGAAGCGCTGCTAGGGGGTCTGGGGGCATGCTCTTGACTGATTTTCTTTTTTCCCTTAAAATTTGAGGCGGCCCAATTTTCATTTGAGGCGGTCAAATTGGCCGCCAGCCGCCTCCTAATGACAACCCTGAGTATGTAAACAATTAATTACACATTTGAGATAGTTTGAGTCACACCAATCAAGTAACATGTTTGATTGGTTTGTCTAATGCTATAATTTGTTTCCAAGCTATAGTCGATTGCAAAACATTTATCCTAAATAGAATTTAAGATAATATTTGGAGTTTTCTTATTTCTAAAAAGGAGACAACTTAAATATAAATTTTAGAAGGAAAAATATATCCATAAATTCATATTCGTATACATAAAACAAACATTGAAAAAACAGCTAAATGGAAAAAGAAGATACAAAAAAAGGTAAAATTTAAAGTTAATTATTGATGTTAAAAGTGGTATCTAACAGTTTGTACCAAATTTGTGTTATCAAATAACCAAATTTGACATTGTTTCAGAAAAAGACCAGCAAAATGCAGTTTATTAATGCCCTATATCTGCGTGAACAATCAAGCATTTCTCCCACTTGTCACTTGCAAATAGGTATTTCTTATTTGAGCCATGATGCAGAAATAGCCATTTTTAAACTAAAATAATCATGTGACAGCTTACTCTTGAAAACTCATTATATTGTCATCTGGGTAATCTGCTCTGACATCGATATCTTTCTTTAGCAGAAATCACTTTCATGTGTATAGATTTGGAAAGAAAGAACATTTACAGTGAGATTTTTTATGATTAGTACTGTCTAACAATATAGGTAGTGCTTGAAATCATCTTTATTTCGACTTAACTATGAAATAATGCAGAAATTATGCCCATATTCCTAAAAGCGGTGGTAAGATATTTGTACATGTATTTGATATAGGTAAACTGTCAGATTCCAACTTTAAAGCGCAATGCGCTCTAATTATTTTTACAATTACAAATCTTCCTACATAATTTTAACAAAGAATAAACTTAAATATTAATTGGTCCCCCAAATTTTATTAACTAAATCAGCCTAAACTAAAACACCAACAACGATCAACTATAGAAGTGTTAGTTCATAGTGAACTTAATGAGGTTGGAACAGGTTTTCTTCTGAAGGATGTAATACCTTGCCAACCCTTCGTATAATCAGTACTAAATCATCACATATCTTTTATATAATAGTAAGTCTGGATATTAAATCTATCAACATAAGTCAGGCTATTGACTCATAACTACATTTGAGACAAACCTGCTACCCTCATTTCTTAAATTGGTTGATTTTGTATGTTCTTGAAGATACAAACATATTGGTAATATTTTTTGCTCATGCTCATCAAAACAATGCATTATGTACTGAAAACAATGCATTATGTATTGTGCACTTATTTATTTAATTTGAACACTTATTTCACAATATATGTAGCAATAGGATTGAACGGTTTTTATAGCAGATATCTGCTGACCAAACCTCTTTTTTACATCTTCTATCTGTCAATAGTCATTTTTTCTTTCTCTCTGCATTTTCTTGTGATAAACCATGTAGGTTGGTCCTCACTGGTACCGCAGTAGTTAATTTTGCCACAAAATTAAAATAATAAACATAGCTGACTTATTTCTCTTCTCTTTAACCAGAATAACTGTCACTTTAAGTCTTTTTTTTCTTTGCATACTAGAAATGAAATTTAAAAAAATAAATATATTTATCGAGGTCAAACTGTGTAAACCGTAGACAGATGGTGCTTTAGGACCTTTTCTTATTTACCTATTTATATGGTAACTTTTGGACTACCGCAATACCAGCAATTATATAGAGGCGGTATCAGTGAGAACTACTATACAATGTAAAATAAAAGCTCTAATTACCATTTTTATATAACATACAACTTATATTCGATCTTAAACTGACTTAAGTGAGGAATAAAGTACAATTGCTTTCTTTATGAAGTAGGACAAATAACATTGACAAAAGCATCGAGAGGAGTAAATAGATGAGCTAAATATAAACCGCACATGCATATTTATCTATTTAACTTACAAATAAACTTTGAATTAATAACCCATCTATTAAAAAACTGACACGCAATGACACAATATTATCATATTTATAACTTACATTTCATTTTAGTTCATGATATTGTCTCATAAAAAATGTACGTTGCTTTGGTAAACACATTCGGATACATTCGGATATCTTGATACTCTTCAAATTAAAGGGAAAAATCGAAAGAGGACAAGGTCGAAAGTTAAGGGTCCGGAATTACCCTTGCAGAACTGAAGAAAAGTAATGTACAAAACATCTTTTTTACAAACCAGATGTAAATTATATTGAAATCGTGAAGAGTATTTTCATACAATTTATATAAATAATAAAGTAAGTATTTAATTTGCATACATGTATTTTCGTCCCAAATACTTTCGTACCCAGTGTCAGACGCTCATGTTTATCAACTGCGTGAATGGCTTTTAATGCTCCGCAAGATGCGCCGTTTGCAGCAGTTGAAAGATGCATTTGACTGAAATGTAAAGCGTAACTCGATTTTTAGAAGTAAAAACAAACATATGCACCAAAAAAAAAAACTGTACTTATTATTGTAGTGTATGAGCTGTCCAATAAGCCTACTAATACAGTACTAATGCAAATAAAAATGATAAATATCAAAATTAATTAGAATAAATTTCCTATCTGAGGATTGGGGTATTGATATTCTCGTTTTTTTATTAATAACAAAAATATTTATGATATATATTTATAATATATTTGTTAAAATATATTTATTTTTATTTAAATAAAATGATACTAATAGAATTAAAGAACGTGACAAGAAATTATATAAACATACACCAATGTGTATGTTTTAAAAAATATATTTTTTTATATTTAATATCCCCATATTTTTTACCTTTTACTGTTTGGAAACACCATTCACCTTAGTAACATAAAACATCGAGTAAATGGTTAAAATATACCCAAAGGTAAGGCAGGATTTTTTTTCTGGAAAAGGGGATGGGGCCTGATGACTTTGAGAAGGGGAATATTTTATGGCATTTAATTAAAAATGGGAAACTGTGCATATATAACTTTTTAATTTGTTACCGGTATCATACATCTTTTATTTTTTATTTATAAAGCCATCTCTCTTTTTTTCTTCTTTTTGAACTCCTCCAAAAGATAACTGTATCATTTCCAGTTCACTTAATCTATCACTTAATCACTGATCCACACTATTGTGTCTAATGTCTGCATTGTGGCAATGAAATACTGATTTTTTTTGGAGGAGAATCTTCCTGTTTAGGGTAAAAACTAGGGAAAGGTGCCTTAAAATGGCCCCTTTCTGTCTAAATTAAACTCCCCTGTAAGGTATTGTAGTTTGTATTTCAAAGGCATACAAGTACCAGTTTAAAAGTGGTTCACTTATACTTACTATTTAATAAAAGTAAACACACAACAAATTGCAAAAATAGTGCTTGAGCTAATTGAATCTTGAGGTATGTATGAGCTGATGGTTTTCAGAGGCTCTTTGTAAGTCTTCGCTAAATTCTTATTAAAATATCTAAAATCTTATTAAATTTAATTGATCCTGCAATATAAAAAATATGTAAGATAGGACTAAAACAGACCATATTTTTAACAAACATGATTTACAAAAGTATAATAATTTATTATTATTATTATTTTCCATTTAGGTATTTATAGTCAGTCACTGTGACAAAGACTTTCTGAGATAGAGTTACTTGATTAGGTCTGTATATCTGTTCAATCCTTGTGCAAGTTCTATATTACCACAAATGTTATGAAACATCATGTACCATTCCTAGTTAATCTACATGTCAAAGCCTATGTTGTTGCCATAAATATCTTGATTTTTTTTGATTTTTCCACCATTTTAAAAAGATCTGTTACATAAATTTTTAAATAGTTTACTTCAATGGTGTCCAGCCCAGAACTGACAATGACATGTTTATCCAATTGTTTAATTTTAAAGAAACTAAGAAAGCATCAAATTTATCATCATTAGTCAGGTAAATAAGGGAGATAATCAAATAAAAAAGTGTATCCATATGTAGCATTTATTTCCCTTACCTATATGTTTTTCTTTAAAATCATAGGAAATTAATTTTAGATCTCTACATGAAAGTAAATCAAAGTATTTCAGTATGCAAATCAACAAAAAATACATATATTTCTAAACATTTATTCTGTTACATTGGGATTCTTTAGGTCCCAAATTAATTTTTAAAATGTTAAATCTGTAAGATTGTTCTTTTTCAGATAATGGCATCTAATTGGAGACTTATTGTTGGTACCACAGCATTTGTGGTGCCTGTCACAGTTACTTTCATGGATAAAGTGGCATGCATCACAAAAGTAGAAGGCGTATCAATGCAGGTATTCACATCATCATCATCATCATCATCATCATCATCATCATCATCATCATCATCATTATCATCTTCACCGCCGCCACCACCACCACCACCACCACCATCATCATCATCATCACCACCACCATCATCATCATCATCATCATCATCATCATCATCATCATCATCATTATTATCATCCCCTCCACCATGACCACCACAACCACTACCACCATTCTCATCCTCTTCCTCCTCATCATCATTGTCATCTTCATCAGTGTTTTCAGCATTTGCATTATCAATATTATCATCATCATTATCATCATTATCATCATTGCCCTTCACAGCCTGAGATCCAGTCCCGTTCAGAGCTAGTTTTTTCATGTGGTGAGGTTTTTAAGCTAACCTGCTGTGTGCCAGTGGTTCAACTGAAACATAAATCTGGAGTCTTCCTCCTCTAATGTGACAGTGTGATGTAACAAAAAACAAAAACATTCATCATCATTTTTCTAATCACTGACATTATATATACAATCAACATTGTTTTAATTATTGTAATCATTATCATTATGAAACATCATCCTTGTCATTGTCACTTCAGTTAGAATCAATATCATTGTCATAAATATTATACAGACTTCAAACATAACATTAATAATACACTATTTACCACATTATTACTCTCTTTTGGTGTCACATATTATTGTTGTTTTTTGTTGACGTTATGCCAGCTGAATTTAAGTACAATGAACAGTTGTATTTCTTATCAACTCAAAATATCAACCGCTGTATCATCCTGAAAATCATCATCATTATCATCATTGTGAAGAACAATATTTAGTTGATGGACATAACTAGTATTACAGATCAACAATGAGGTGTAATAGGAGATCTTGCTTAATATGTTTACCCCTAGCCTTCTAAGCATGAATTAATTTTGGGAAATAGTGTAGATCCAGAAAAGTTAAGTCTTGCTTTGAGCTAACTGCAAAATTTGATGCAAGAGTACTTAGCATTCAGGCTCTATGTCCATGAAAATAACAAGGACAAAGTATCTAAAGAACAAGCTTTAACAAGATTTTACAATGTTTGCTTTATTTGTTTAAATCTTCATAGCATACTACCTAAAAGTTCTATTTTAACAATAAAATCTGGGGAATATTTGAATTAAAAAGAAAATCATATGTAACAATGTTACATTGACAATAATGTTAGTGTACACAAGCAAAATTTACACTGTAGTCACATGCTTTTCTAGATGGCAGTGATTACAATACTAGCTTGTACTTGATTTAAAAATGTTCTTCATTTGCAGAAAACTGTGTTAAATGTTTCTCACAGAGGTTGACTTTCTTTTTCAGCCTGTATTAAATCCAAACTATGACAAAACAGGAGAGCGAGACTATGTTCTTCAGAATAAATGGCTGGCCAGTGACTATAACTTCAGCAGAGGTGACATCGTCACATTTAAGTAAGTCCTATTTATGAATAAAACCTAATAAACAGAGTCAAAATTGTGAACCAGGCTGACTCCTAGATTGAAAAGACCCTACCAGTTTTCACTGGGAAATTTTCATAGAATTCTTAATAATTTAATATGTTTTTTGTTAAATTAAAATGCCAAAACAATGGCCATCTGAACATGTCTTCAGTGTGAATAAAGACTATCAATGAAAATCAAGAAAAATGATACTATTACTGTAGGCTTTTCAGTACAATACAAAAGAATTCCAGTTTAAGAAACGTATAAAAAATGTTTTTTTATCTGACTAGGTCACATAAAAGTGATTACATTCCCATGTAAAGTGATCTTTTTTTCCTAAAAACCTCTTTGCGGTAGTTTTGATGACTAGCACAATCAAAAACCTTTGAACTGTATATACTTATCATCTTAAAGTAAGAATTGCTCAAGAATTTCAAATAACTTTAGCATAAGCTTAAAAAAACACTAAGCTTTTAAAATAAACGTTGTCTGCTGACTGCTTAAATCGAAGTTAGGATCCCTTACTGTATTTACTGCCATAAAGTTGAATGGATCTTGATTCCTACCCACACCCCAACCTAAACTTGCTGAATCTTCTCCTGATTGACATTCCTTTTTCCCTTTACAGATCCCTGTATAATATTATTTATATCTCATTAGAAAAAGGTGTAGGAATTAGTTGTTGAAGGTGTTAAGTTTTTCTTAAAACAAAGAGAGGTAATAAAGTAATGAAACAAATTAAAACCAACAAGAAAGGTTGTCTCCCCTTATAGAGTTGCCTTTGATTCATCTTAAGTCTTCATTCTTAACCAATGTACATTGATAAAAAAAGATAATGAAAAGGAAAACAATTTTGTACTTTTTTAACAGATGTTTTTCTACTTATATAATAAAGTAGAAACTGTAATTAAATGTGCGTTCACAGGTTACTCGGCTTAACACTAAGATCTAAGTTAGACAATATGCTTCCAAGCATTATTTGTCAGACATTTTGCTTTCAAGTGATTAAAATAAATTAAGCTATTTGCAATCTCATATTAGGAATGGATGTTTATTAAGTAATGTCATTTTGATTAATAGCTGTGCAGCTCTGTAATATATTGAATTTTGTTAACTCCACATTAATGGGATTCAGATTATATTTTTTTTATTCCGTTAAGTATACTTTCTTAAACATTTATCAATATTAAATGATGTTTTGCAGATGATTAAAAGCAGATTAAATTAAGAAAATTCCATAATAATATTATTCTAACTACATTATTCTTCCCTTAATATACATTCTATAACACAATTGAACATAAAGTGTTGCAGATGATTTATGGCTTTAAGCTTTGAGAAGATTTTAATTAAATTCTAGAAAATCAAGTGAAAACTGATTTATGAAAGATTACAACTGCACTCTTTACCCTTGAATGAATTTTCTCTGGATTATTTTATTTATGCTGGCTTGTAATTGGAAACGCTAATGCAGTTTATACTATAATTTACTGCTACGGTTTTCCAGAATGATGTTATTTTGTCATCTATCTTTCTGAAGATATTTCATGAAACCTCGTAACACATGGTAATAAATGGTTCTTTGTAAGAGATTTAGTGCAAGATTTTCTGTAGATATATTAAATTGTAACTTTATGTATTTCATAAGATGTTTATTGCATTTTGTCATATTTATTTTTCTTTTAATAAATCTAATGTTATATATGTTAACTGAGATAACAAATTATTATTGCTTTACATGCCCCTACTTAGAAAGTCCCTGCTAGCAGGGGCATGAAGTTCTCCAGTTGCAACTAACTGCCATAGGAAAGACCAAGAACCTGACAGGCATAGGCCACCTGTTTACAATTCTTGCAAAACTTGTTACACATGTTTATTAATAAATCTAACATTTTTCTGTATTTTACCTTGTTACCACAATGTTTTCTCTGCCTTGTTAATGTAGTTCACTTTTGCAGTGTCAGGGTGACATAAAACCCAAGTAAACACATAAATAAACATATTTGACATCAAACATTTACTCATACATATACATCGATGTCTCTAACAAATACAAACATATTTTCTTAAAACCTTCTTTGCTCTTAGTAGCACAGGGTTGATCTTGTATGAAAATACTGTTGTTGGGAGTAATTCCAAATTTTGTGATCAGTCATCATTTCAAAGTAGAGAACTGATGATTGACTAATGATTGACTCAGAGATTGCCAATGTTATCTTTTGATATCCACTTGCTTTATGAAAAAATGGACCTTCTTGCATTTAGAGATGATTCAGGGGAGACTACCCATTAATGTCTCTCATTACATGAAGTACAGGAACCACGGAAGATAAAGGCTGATTCTGTTTTCATGAGTCTTTTTAAAAGTCTGTACATAGAAATTGTTTAGAGTGTAAGACAAAATAATTCTAGTAATTATTAGATCATGAATAAAAATGTTGAGCTGGTCAAGAGACAAGAAGCTACACCTACTTAGGATATGATCTTACAGGCTGTAAACATGAACATGATTATCTTAGCATTTCTTAGCTGGTAGTTGAGTTATTAGTTAGGTCATTAATTCATCTAATTTACCTAGGTTGGTCATGTTTGTCTTGCTTTTAAAATACATCGCAGCAACACAGTTTTGGTCATTATTGTGATGATCAGCTGTTTTGGATGAGAAAGACACCAGACAAATGTCCTGGGTAGAATCACTGCCACACCATAGGTCAGGCGGAAGACCTGAGTCACCTGTTCCCAGTTATTTCCAAATTGGGACTCGCACCCATGCGTGAGAGGCAGAGCAGTCAGAGGAGTTACAAGTTGGTGACACAACAAATCAGCCACGGGCAGTCCTGGGCTGTTTATGATTGTAAATCTACATCACATCCTCAAACTTACAAGAATGGTATTAAACTTTTTTGTGCAACATTTTTGGTTGGCAGAATAGCAACACACAAAGATTCAGCAGATTTTTTATTAACCTATCTTATTCACCATTAGTATTAGGAACTTCATTTCCTGCAAAAGCACAATTACATTGTCTCTTGCATCATTCTGTTCATACAAAAAGAAATAAAGGTGACTTGGAAGATAAAAGCTGGTTATTTCTACAAGAGTAGATTTGTGAACCTGTACATAGAGATTGTCAGAAGTATAAGACTAGTTAATTCTAGTAATTATTGCATCCAAAATTACAGTGTTAACATAAGACAAGAAGCTAGATATGATCCTAGAGGAGAAGCTAGACATGATGTAGGATATGATCCTAGAGATGAAGCTAGACATGATGTAGGATATGATACTAGAGATAAAGCTAGACATGATGTAGGATATGATCCTAGAGAAGCTAGACATGATGTAGAATATGATCCTAGAGATAAAGCTAGACATGATGTAGGATATGATCCTAGAGGAGAAGCTAGACATGATGTAGGATATGATCCTAGAGGCTCTATACAGAGATGTGTATAACACCTATGAAATACTACTCTGGTTACCTACATAAGACCATGTCAGAATGTATAGGTGGTTATTGAGTTGAATCACAATTTATGACAATCCCATTTAGTTTGTAAAGGGAACCTTATGTCATAGTACTGTGTATTATATAAAATTATAAAACTTTTTCTGGAGCTCAGTAACATGTTAGAATATTTCATTTTAAACTCAATGTATCTTTAACATAGCTAAAGCAACAGTTAAGAATCAACAAATATATTTAAATGTTCTTCATACATATTTTGTTGTTTGTATGTTTTCACATTTTAAGAACATATTTTCTTCAGCACACTGTACTTTTATTGTAGCATATACTTGTCAGCAAATACTTCACAGTATTTCTTACTATTTGATTCTTTAATGAAGACTTAATGCATTGAGTTTTTTTACTGACCTACTTTGTGTCAGTTGTTCTATCTAGATACTGCTTTTACAAATAATATGTCACCTTCAGATCAATCATTTATGATAAAATCATTTTTACCAGTACATTTTCTAATTTTCTGTTGTTTTTTATATAAGAATTGTCTTATTTTTAGCTAATTGATGACATTAGGCTAATTGAAGAGCCATTAAACTCAAGATCAAATAGTATTAAGACTTGAAAGACTGTATTAAACCTCTCTGCAGCTTTGAAAGTTGCCCCTCTGTTCATTAATTTGACAAAATTCCCCTGAAGGGTTACCTGTTTCCTTTGCTTAATTGCAATGATTAGACATTTGCACTTATTCTGGAGTAATTTTCTGGTAGACCAGCATTCTGAATAGAAGCTTTCTTATTTGGGAGACAACTGTGACATGCTTACAGTCACTTGGTGGATCAGTGATAGTTGTGAGTCGACTTCAGGCAAGAATTGCAATATATGATCATCTGGAAGTTGATTGTTGAACATATTTGATATAGATTTGTAACACTGCTTAGTTGGTGTAAGAAGGAGAAAGGCTCAAATTTAAACTCATGTATATGTCATATTCACTAAAAGTCTCCTTTTTACCTTAAATGCACCAACATTTGAAAAAAAGAAAGTTAAAGATACTTATCCTTTGGATTTGCTTTTGAATGAATAATTTAATTATTATCATAATTAAAGGAGAACATACTCCTTCGTGTTTCTTATGATATTAATTGAAATACCGGTACCTTTATCCAGAATGGGGATTAAAGAACCTGCCTATTAAGTATGTTTTGCAGTTATTATCATGATTCTCAATAATTTTAACAATTGTGCCATACAAGCATTATTAAGCAGTTCAAATTAAGTTATATGAGTAAGTTAGAAAAATGTCAGCGGTCAGTCAAAGCAATTAAAATGTTTTTAGTTGGAGGGTCATAAAGCTGTCTTTCACTTACCGTAAAGTTTTATAGATAAGACGCAGTTTTTTGCCCCAAATGATGATTAAAAAGTGGGGGGTGCGTCTTATACATGCGAATTTAAGTTTTCCCCTTTTTTCCCAGACCAAAATTGACCCTTAGACTAATCCGACCGCAGAGAATATCGCCGATAGTATCGGCCATAGACAACTGTATTGTGCTATTTTAAGGGAAAGGTTACGTTGTTTATATGGTATGGTGATGGTACTAAAAATGTAAGATTTGGGAGGTTACAGAAAATGTTACTGATGAAAAATGAAGGAAGACAAGATTAAAAAAGTGATATAAACAACTTCCTTTTTTCCTTCTATGCCAATCAGAGAGACAAGTAATTTAAAAAATGTGAGTAACAGTGACTAAGATTTATATAACGAGGAAGGTACTTGAAGGCTGTGTATTAATACAGTCCAGACTGTTTCTTAATGTATTCTCCTTCCTGGTTAATGGTGGTAGTTTATTGTTGTTTGTAAATCAAATATCATGCATTTGCCAGTGCAGTCAATGACAGTTTGCCAAAATAATGTGTTACAAATGTTTGTGTCAGTTTTGTTTGTTTTACATATAATAGTTTTAAAGACTTTTGAAACTTTGAGAAGTTATTCAGATCCCATATACAAATGTCAATATGTCCAAGGTAGACCCACATATGGTATTTCCATTGATGATTATGAACATTTAAATTGTATATCATAGTTTCAGATATCAGTATCTTATAATGTCACACTTAACATTTAGTTTTATCCCAGTTAGGCAGAAACGCATCTTAAGAGATTGTGAGTGACAAAAAGTGTCCAAGATATATGTTATAACAGAAGTATTGAAGGCTATCAATAAGTGGAGTCCAGACTGTTTCCTAATTAATTCCCAGGTCTTTATTAATGGAGGCCTTACTTGGTGGTCTCCTGACATTGATAATGGATGAAGAATGAGGCAATGTCTTGGGAGTAATGTAGACTTTACTTCAGGATGAGAGCTGTCACTATATCACATATGTCAGGATGAAAGTTGCTGTTAGATCACTTACTTCAGAATGAAAGCTGTTGTTAGATCACTTACTTCAGAATGAAAGCTGTTGTTAGATCACTTACTTCAGGATGAAAGCTGGTTTAATATCACATAATTCAAGATGAAAGCTGTTTTGATATTACTTACTTCAGGAGAAAAGATTTTGCTAGATCACATACTGACAATGTGTTTATAAAGAGTTCCAGATAAGATGAGTAAATGTGATGATTATATCTATAATGCCAATAAAATCTTATAAATCATCACCAGTCATTTTGGTTTCATAACTCACACAAGAGTAAGAGTGATTAAAATAAAAATGAACAACAGTCCTGTTTCTTGCCAGTCTCTTTTACATATACTCATTGGCGCCACGCTGGAGAGTAGGAGCCTCTTATGGAATGCATTTCTTAAGGGAATAATAGCATAGCTGGCAAAAACAGGAAATCCAAGCTGTTCTGTAAGTTTTCCATTTTTTAACATTGTAGCTTGCAATAATAATTTGTAGCTTGCAAAAAAACTAGCTGGCATTTATAGGAAATCGCAGCTGTTTGGAGAAGTATTGTTTAAGAAAAAATGAGTGTTCCGATGTTAGTAGTGAAGCTTGTAAATACAGATGTAGCAGAGAACAAGGAAACCAAATAAGTAAATACTCTACTTCCCACCAGAGTTATGGTTCGTTACTGTCAAATGTTTATGTAATTAGTCAACAGTGTAATAGAATGTTAAGTTCCCAGGATAGTCATCTTCTTGTTTAAAGAGCATGCTCTTCACAGCTTAACCATATGTAATCCAAGCTTAACCATATGTAGTCCCAGCTTAACCTTGTGTAGACCCAGCTTAACCTTGTGTAGACCCAGCTTAACCATATGTAGACCCAGCTTAACCTTGTGTAGACCCAGCTTAACCTTGTGTAGACCCAGCTTAACCTTGTGTAGACCCAGCTTACTCTTCTGTTAGACCCAGCTTAACCTTGTGTAGTCCCAGCTTAACCTTGTGTAGACCCAGCTTAACCTTGTGTAGACCCAGCTAAACCTTGTGTTAGACCCAGCTTAACTATATGTAGACCCAGCTTAACCTTGTGTAGACCCAGCTTAACCATATGTAGACCCAGCTTAACCTTGTGTTAGACCCAGCTTAACCTTGTGTAGACCCAGCTTAACCTTGTGTAGACCCAGCTTACCCTTGTGTAGATCCAGCTTAACCTTGTGTAGATCTAGCTTAACCTTGTGTAGACCCAGCTTAACCTTGTGTAGATCCAGCTTAACCTTGTGTAGACCCAGCTTAACCTTGTGTAGACCCAGCTTAACCTTGTGTAGACCCAGCTTAACCTTGTGTAGACCCAGCTTACCCTTGTGTAGACCCAGCTTAACCTTGTGTAGATCTAGCTTAACCTTGTGTAGACCCAGCTTTACCATGTGTAGACCCAGCTTAACCATATGTAGATCCAGCTTAACCATATGTAGACCCAGCTGGACCTTTTGTAGATCCAGCTTAACCTTGTGTAGATCCAGCTTTACCTTGTGTAGACCCAGCTTTACCTTGTGTAGACCCAGCTTAACCTTGTATTAGACCCAGCTTAACCTTGTGTAGACCCAGCTTAACCATATGTAGACCCAGCTTAACCATATGTAGGCCCAGCTTAACCTTGTGTAGTCCCAGCTTAACCTTGTTTAGACCCAGCTTAACCTTGTGTAGACCCAGCTTAACTGTGTAGACCCAGCTTACCTTGTGTAGTCCCAGCTTAACCTTGTGTAGACCCAGCTTAACCTTGTGTAGACCCAGCTTTACCTTGTGTAGACCCAGCTTAACCGTGTGTTAGACCCAGCTTAACCTTGTGTAGACCCAGCTTAACCTTGTGTAGACCCAGCTTAACCATATGTAGACCCAGCTTAACCTTGTGTAGACCCAGCTTAACCTTGTGTAGACCGAGCTTAACCTTGTGTAGATCCAGCTTAACCATATGTAGATCCAGCTAAACCATATGTAGATCCAGCTTAACCTTGTGTAGGTTTATCTTGACCATAAGTAGACCCAGTTTAACTATTTGTAGGCCCTGCTTACCTTTGTGTAGGCTAAGCTTACATTTGTGTTGACATAGCTTTACCTTATGTAGGCCCCGATTACCTTTGTGTAGGCACAGGTTTACATTGTTTATACCCATCTAAACTTTGTGTAGACCCAGCTTAACCTTGGGTAGTCTCAGGTTAACCTTGTGTCAACACAGCTTAAAGATGAGCAGGCCCATCTTAATATTTTGTAGAATAATATGAGAAAGAAGCTAATGTGACTTTCATAGTTAAGATTTCTTAGAACATAAGCATGGGAAACCCCAAAACAATCAGCTTCTTCTGAGAATTTGTGAACATTATTAACAAATGTAGTAGAATAATAGTAAGAATCAATGTTAATGCTCCAGACAAAGACATTGATGGCCACCTTTATCTGTGTCTTATGCAAATAAAAGTTATCTGATGGATGAGTTTGCCACTGTTGTTGACCAGATCAGTTTTCCTGATAATGGAATCTATTGACTTTTTTTTCAATAGCAGTGCCAGAAACCATTATTTTCACCACGCATATCTTTATGTAATCTTTCCTGGAAAATAAGTCCTTTATGGATAGCGCCATGTTGAATTACATTTTGTACAAGAAAATTCATTGATGCGAAGCTTCAAAGGCGACACAAAACTGGAAGAAGTTGAAGCAATATGCTGGCAAGTAAGTAAATTTATTTGAAAAGTTTTGGTTTTTAATCGATAGTTTTCAGTAACTACATGTCACCAGACAACGTATGTAAAACGTATAATCCTGGGACCATAGAATGGTTTAAAGCAAAATCAAAATATAAAGAAAAATCCAGGCAGTATTTTTCAGACATAGTATGTTCTTCATTCTAAGTAACTTATTGTTATCAAAGTTTTTTTTGCCTTGAATTATTTTTTGTATCTTTGTTATGTACACAAAGAACAAAGTTTAGTATTGCTCACATTAACCCAATTCATACATTTTAAAGTGGAATAGATGATGACAAAAAGTGAGAAAAGCATTAAACAGAACAACATGGAATGTCATTGATCCTGGTGGCTGTAATATTGCTACAAAGCAAAGTTATTACTTTATTAAGAGTAAATGAGGTTAATAATTACACATTGAACTGACGTTAAAATATAACATTACAAAATTTGCTGTCAAGTGAAAGGTAGTTTGTCATTCAATATAAGACCGAAATACTACAAAATATCAAATGATTTAATAATGAACAGCAAGTTCGTTGCTATTAGATAATCTTACTTCGTTAACATGCAGTCCGAACATCGAAGGACGTACCGAGAAGCATTCCTAGCAGCTACTTTTTTAAGTATATGAATTTAAAATTGCGTACCGAGGATTCCAGGTACAATAACGTTCAAAGTTTAGACATTTTAATGATAAAACGAAATAAACCAAACTCTCTCGTTTTCTGTCATGTTTGTGTGAAAGTTGCAGGCACACAAACATAAATATAGAAATATATAAAAAGCAATAAAAAAGAACGTCGTTTACCGAATTAGGATCCGTATTTATTTCAAGTAATGGAAAGTCTGCACAATAGACTTTCCCCATGTTGCTGATGTTAACGTCAGTATCATTTTATAACATAATAACATTCGTAGCACGTTACCTATCGGCTCCTTTACTTTCTTCCTTGTTGTCTGTTACATCATTTTGTAATTGCAAGCTGTAGTGTGAATCTCGGCATACTCGGTTTCTTTTGTGAAACAAGAACTCGACAAAAAGCTGCGAATTCCTGTTAATGTCTGTAACATTTGTGCAAACTACACTTTGTTGTTGCAAGCTGCATTTTTAAACGCGGCATACTCGTCATTTTTCTGAAAAAGGAGAAGAGCTGCGATTTCCTCTTACTGCCTCCTACACTATCGCCTCCATAATATGCTTCCCATAAAAGGCACCGCTCTCCAGAGCGGCGTTATCGAATGTAATTAAAATACACAGATATGCAGAAAGGGGATAGAAAAGAATAATAAATGTTACTACGTATTTTGAGTTTCATGGTTGTAACTGAACTAGACTAGCGACAAATAGTTATTAATTATGAAAAAATACACTAAGCAGGAATGTATTGTCTATTTGCTAAACAAAGAAGATGGTTTACAGCTTCCAAAAGGAAAGGAAAATAACAAAGGACGGTTAATCCTTACTATAAAAAAAGGTATACCGGGTACAGTTCACAGTTCTTAATCGTAACGATTAAACCAAACATAAACATATATACCCTGATTTCACATATTTTATTCCCACACTGTCAAAAATTGTAGATTACAATTGAGACAAGACCATAGTTTTATATAGACTTGTACATAGTAAAAATCAATTTAAACAAATTATAATATACATGTGATAAATAAATAATTTCAAGTGACTGGTGAGGATGTTACTACGTTGTAAACTAAACACACATTTTTTTTTTATATTAACCTAACATTCATAATAAGTTAACCGTATGCCAATGCACGAAAGCACTGAACTTCACTTGTTTATAGAAAAACAACATGGCGACATCAATATGACATTTCTAGGAGTTATTATATATAGACTCCACGCTAGGTGGTCCGGGGGCATGCTCCCACAGGAAAATGCGTGTTTTTAGATTGTCCGTGGTGGCTTCTGAATGTGTTTCGGCATCAAGGTTTTGCTATTTTTAAGTACATGTGTTAATGTTATGTTATGTTTTAAAATTTAAAACAAGATTATTTTTTTATTTATTTTCAACAGAAATGCTACTTAAACAGTAAGTTTTTGAGTGCTGTAAATATGTTAAGAACACGTTCATTGTCTAACTCCTTTTCACTTTAGACATTTAAAAGGCCTAATCCAGACAGTCTATTAGTGGTCATCGTGTTGCTGGGGTAGATTTTCACTCTCCTCACTGAAGCTAAACGACCTTTCTGCCGTAGCAGTTGACACACTCATACTGTAAAATGTACACAGCACCCTATACAGGGACCTGATACAGGTCTCGGTTTGCGGCCATCGGCGTTTGCTTGTAAGCATGTTCAGTCCAACTTACATGATAAACACATTTTTTCTTTCTTTATTTTGATGAACAATATAAACAATTAATCTTATAATGCTCATTTGCTTAGAAATTATTTTTAGTTGTATAGTATAACATTATAGCGTGGCAAAGATTTACCATAGAATTCAACATAGTAAGAAATAAAAGTAAGTCTTATTAGTGACCTGTAAAAGTCAGATTAGTACATCGTAGTTCGATAAAAGCTGTATTAATAACATGGTTTATGTTAAAGATGGAATCCGACAATTGGGACCAAATATTCTTTACTCAATCCTACACATTTGTGATACCTGAGGATTCTACGAAATGCTGACGTCCTGTGTCTCTATAAGTGAAGCATAGCACTCCACTCGGCGTTACAAACACGTATTTCCTATCTCAGTGATGTTGCACTGATAGCTTTTTTAAAACTAAGAAATCCACGTGACCACTTACTTTTGAGGTCACGTTATTTTATAATCCGGATAATTCTGACGTCGATATCGTTCTTTATCAGAAATCCACACCGTGCTTATTTATAGATTCGGAAAGAAGGGACATTGTGAGAGATTCTTTTCACAATTTGTACTGTCTTCAACTGAGGTAGCATTCGGAATCGATTTTTTAGTCTTGCACATGATTTTATGCAGAAATTATGCCAAATTCCCCACAAACATGGGTAACGTTTTATTGTTTGCGTTTGATAGAGGCAAACTGTCGGATACCACCTTTAAATGTATTTGAATTCAATAAAATTTATTAGCGCAAAGCATATTTCTGTGTAAAAGTTAGTGATCTTACTTAGCTTTCTATCTCAAAACATTTCTGTGGAACACCTCCTTAGTCAGTTCTAGATCTCCGCTATAGGCGTCATAGATCAAATCAATCTGAATGTCAGTGACCTGGTTTAGGTTTCTTGGATGGAGGGACACTCTTCTAATTAAGCCGAGAATTAGTCAATAAATGGCAAGTATATATTTTGCTGCCAATATGTGCTTGCGTCGTTGGCATTGCTATTTGGACGATTGCGTTGACTTTAAGCAACCCGCTGAGTTAATGGCCTTATGTCAGTTTGCTTGGCAATTTCTTTGGCACTTTCATATAAAGTTTTCTACGATGCCGGATTTTTTCTGTCACTTTCAGCCGTGGATTTCACCCCCTTTTCAACTGCAACCAACATGTCACTGTATTTCTTAGGTAAGAGAGCTGACAAACTCACCAAACCAGATAAATGTGCCCTATGGCCTCCAAGGCGATAATAACATCAAACTTCGATATGGGCAAAAAGGCATGCTCTGGCCTTGGAGTCCCCATCATCTGCAAACAGTTGTTCAAACAGTTGTGAATGACAATTGAAACATAAACCCTGCGTCAGGTCAGCTCGAAACCACCACTTTTCTTATATGTGTCCATTTGACTTCTGGCCGCTGCGTTTTAAGTAAGGGCTTCCTCATTAACGGCCAATAGTCTTTTAGCGAAATAGCCAGAAGCAATTGCCTTGATAGGATCCATCACACACCGAAGAACCGTTACGCGACATCCATGAATGTTGCACAGGTTTAGGTTGTGAACGTTGCAGTGTGTATAAACTGCTTCTGTACGACCTACCTTACACGAGCCTGTATGCCGCGATATCTGCCACTCATATTCGTTGCACCGCTGTAATCTTGACCCCCATGTTTGGATTATGACACCTTTAAGCGTCAAGGTTTAAAGGAATGCCTAATTTAGTGATATTCCTGTTGTTGGGCCACACTCCACTAATCCGAACAATTCTTCTCTGACTGCAAACTGCTACACGTCGTAAGACCATTTGCTGAATGGTTGAACGATCAGTGGCTTTATCGGCGATGAACCCAAAACACGTACTTTTATTACAATCGTGCATGACATCTTCAACGAGAATTTCTCCGCAAATTTGATTAATTTCGTTTTGGATTTCTGCAGATAAAGTGGTTGCTTTTTGACTCTTTTCCCATCATGTGATCTCGGAGGAGTACATTATCCCTGCTTCAGTATCGCAGCAATCGCACGAAGTTCGACTTCACTGTGTTATCGAAGAGCCAAGACTGATTTCCACAAATGATTATGGTTTCAATAATATTGTTATCACGCTTTCATAGACCTCAGACATCTTGCACAACACATCCTTTGCTTTCCCTTATTTTTTAAAAAAGTTGTTGCAAGATTCAAACGTTGGTGGGACTTCAAAGCAGCATGCCTCGTGACTGGTTTTCCGAGATTGCTTTAGTCATTGATTGATAAAGACTTTAATGTCTTGTCTATTGGATCACTACTTTAAGGACAAACAGCAACAGCAACAACAACAAAACGACCACAAAACGCACTGTCCTTCCTTTTAGAATACATCATCTAAATGTTTTAAATGAACCCGTGGGATTGACGTCGTAAAAAGCACGGTCCTAGCAGTCTGCAACACGCATGATTATTTTTCATATGTTATGTACTTTCAATTAATTAACGAATACTTTTATTGGCAAGATTTACGTGTCGTTTCAAATGATTTCATGATTGTGGATTGATGCTAATACTTTGACACAAAACCATACGGTACGTTGAGCGAGTCACATGCAGAACTAAATCCACTTTTGAAAAGGTGCGAGCTTTAAAAATACTTTAGACACCTCATTAAGGTGACTCTAGTGAAACGTGAAACACATTTAAAGTTGCTTAGTATAGGTTGCCAGAAGAGATGAGAGACCTCACAAGTTCACCATCATTTGCGAGCTAATAATAATCTAGCCTTTCTTCTTATTGTAATGTTTTTAAAATCATTTCATAACAATCAACAAAACACCTGCATGGATAAACATTGTATATATGATAGTACTGTTTCAATATACAGTATTGTTTTGTATAATGTAAACAAATAATTAAATCAGTTGTAAATGAAACATATTAAATTCATAAATTATCTTAAAGGAAACTTGAAAAAATGACCACGACGTTTCTTCGATGTTCCATTGCTTCTTAAGCATGTTATACCTTATCTCGTCATTGATCACTGTCTTTTCAAGGAAAATGCCTGGATATGGAGGGGATAAAGTTAGCAATTCAGCCATTCAGAAAGATCGCGTTAGACAAGCAGTTTAAGATTGAAAGTTAGATCGATATAAAAAGCAAACGGGCCACCTAATTAAGTCATGCATGTTCTCTCGTATGTGTATTAGTAAACTAAACACATGTCAGAGCCTGTGACGTATCGACTATGAGGTAGAGTTGCGATTGGATATAAATAGAGAGAAAATCCGCATGTGAACCGAGTAACATTAGCGGAAGTAACGTTACAGAATTGGTATTTGATCCTTTAAGCAATTTTGCATGTTTTTCATGAGTCAATACAGGGACGTTTCGATATAGATTAAACACCTTACCCCTACTACGATAAGATTTTTATTGCAGATTTGAATGTTTTATTATTTCATTTTGGTGACAATGTGTACGCAACCGCGTAGTCTGCGTAGAGGCAGCTATGCGCCTGTCAATGATTAAGTGAGGACGTTTTGGCCGTCGGAGAGTACTGAATCGGTAAATATGATTCGCGCAGCTACAATTAGAGGCTATCGAGCGGTTAGCAGTACAAACGAACTGAAAGACAGTTTAATGACGGGACAATTGTATGCTTATGTGTATCATACAAACACCAGACTGCGGACACACGTTACGGCATTAAATCTTTTCACCAGCAATGCAAGGTTCTGCTCTTGTTTGGAGGGTTTATAACTAGGCAAAATGTTCCTCTGCCCTGTTCTTACAGCTAAAAAAAGTTAAGTTAAGCAGTTACACTAA
Source organism: Sinonovacula constricta (assembly GCA_007844125.1). NCBI lineage: Eukaryota > Metazoa > Mollusca > Bivalvia > Cardiida > Solecurtidae > Sinonovacula > Sinonovacula constricta. Next base: position 5,365,388 of record CM017561.1, on the reverse strand, counting down.
ATTTATAATGAAATACTACGTTGGTTGTTCCGTTTTATACAACCTAAAAGTCCCTGGGGTTGATTTTTTTATTGTTTCTGTAAAACATTGATTGTGCTTAGATAATTTTTGAGTTCTTTATGAACGATATATTAGTGTGCATGTGATTTACGTTACATTTTACTTATATATCTTTGAAGACACAGCACACAGTACTTCTGACATGATAACAAATACAATAACGCTTTAATAACTTTATTGAACTATAACTTTTGACAAACAATCAACTTTTATAAGATATCTAGCCACAATGACTTCAGTTAAGGGTAAAGATAAATGTAATTTTTCTACTGTATTTACTTCATTTAATATTTGATTTTATCACTTGCTTAATTTTTCTCGAAAATTACCTAGAACAAAATCAAATATTTGGCTCTTCAAGAAAACACAAAAAGTAACGTAATTCACATGAATCTTTATAAATGTATTCAACTTTATTTAACAATTTTTGGAACATTATTTTGTTACTGACAATTTATGCGTGAAACTATCAACAATTCTTAAAAAACGAAGATAATTGTCATGGTGATAATTCAAAATCATGAATAAACCGACCCAATTATAGAAATATTGAAATTGAATAAATGTAATATTATGCAAGTAATGTGTTTTTTTTATTAAAAATACACAAACCATTCTAATAAGAGAATACTTGCATGCAGAACATGTAAATCCCTAATGGTTTTACTCTTATTGCAACGTACAATGCATTCAATAAACATTGCAAAACATGTCTATTTAATGCAACAAGTAACAGTAACGTAATTCACATTTAATTTGGAAAAGCATTACAATATTTTCTGTTTAACACTATATTAACATTAATGGAGAATCAATTTATAACCTTTAATCAATGTTAACTTTAACTATTAAACCCTGAATAAAATTACATGTAGAAAGAACAATAAGTTTAACAGAATAACGCACCAGTCTGAAGTACAATAACTCTACATCTATCCGTTATGTAACATATATAGTATTAAACAACTTAAGTTTGTGAAGGAAAACAGTGAAATTAAACAACGACAACGCTTTTAGTACAGTTCTTTCATCAGCTGTTACATACATCATGTCAGTAAGCTCACGTACGTAGCGGTAACGTAATTTACCTCGGAGCGAAGTTACCGATGTAGGAGAGAAAAACCCTTTGTCACTGTATAAACTACTTGTACTTTGAAAATATGCTCAAAACCAAATTTGTGTCCGACTCGGACATTTTGAACATTTTCCTAGTTCCAAATGAAATTGGTTCTTCGACTGAACACAAGATGTCAGCCCTTTCCAGCCATATGGTATCACTTCTGCTCGGCCACTTCAGTGTGTACCCGACTTTTCCGTTCCCATGCTCCATGAATGAAATCTGATATGGAAGATTGTTGTCACTTTGGTCGTAGTCAACGATTTTACCAATATACCAATTTCCGTTGTAAACGGCTGCTACGTAACTATTCACAGGTAACGGTTCAACAAACTGGTCTAAATCAGCAATATCCGAATCCGAATGTACCTGTTCATCGTCAATATTTTCTGTAGCATTTACAGTCACGTTGTTAGCATTTTCATTGTCATGAAACTTCAAATCATGCATTATCCAGCCGCTACATTTCATTTTAAATGTTCCGTTTTCAAAGCAACCATCACAAAAGCATGATGTATTTCTGACAGCAATTTTTCCACTATCTATTTGTGCAACACTGTGAATTGCAAGAGTACCGTTAATAGGTTTGATCGGTATTGCTGATAGCTCTGAATTAGCTTTTTCACATTCATCTTTGTCTACAAACACATACTCTGTTTGACTATTTTCTAGGGATCTCCCCCACCGATAGTAGTCTTGTGCAGATTGAATAACGGCAGTTTGTCTTTTAATGGCAAGATCTGCAAGGCGTTTTGATGTACCTCCGACCCCATCACAGGGACCCTTTCCATGACCAGCTTCCCAATATTGCCAAGATGCTCTTATGTCTAACAGTTTGTCATGGTTGGCTACAACATACATGATTGTTTTATTTCGATACTGCGACGTGGGGCTATCTGTTATATATTGAATGCACTCAATGTCTGGGTGTCGATGTTTAATGTCCTGAACGATTCGTCTCATGAATGCAAATACAGTGCCCGAGTTGTGGGCGGCAGTATCAGACACATATATGAAAGACGAGTGTGACGTGCCCCCTTCTTCATTCTTCGCGTACAATACCACTGGGTGTAATGTAACCGAACATTTATCAAAATAGGCAGATTGGACTTCATCAGCATGACCACAAGAATAGTTCTCTGCAAAGTCCATTTGACATAAAACAGGATTCACTGGCAGGTTGTCTTTCAATACTCGTATTTGCTCGTATTGACATCGCACTCGTTCAGTGTGCATGCGAAATTCATGGAGGTCATCCTCAAATAACTTTGTGAATTCTTCCTTTTTCATGGCTACACTTTCGAGCATCATTTTTTTGGTAATGCGACCCTTGTGAACAACTTCCTTTCTCTTTCATTCTAAAAATGTGATTATTTCTGTGTCACATTCTTTAATTTTTATTAAAATTTCTTCATTTGTGTTTTCTCTAATAAGAACACCTGGGTCTTCAGTGCACGTGGCCCCAACCGACTTCAGACCTTTTACTTTTAGTGCCATATTCTGGTGTCTTTGGCAAAGGCATGTTCTTCTAGCACTGTATTTCACTAGTTTGAAGTTTGACGGGCGGTAGCTACAAAATGTTGTTAAACTCACTTTTATATCAGGGTTTTCTGCATTAAATTTCAAATGCAAGTTGTAAAGGTAATCACTGAGAATTCTTTTTTGCAGAACTATTGTCTTCACGCTCAAGAAAAGCCTGTATTTTCAATGTCATCTGTGATCTCTCAATTGCTTGTCTACTCTTCTTTATTGTCTTCTTTCTCTCTGCCTTGGAAATCTGAGTCCCACTTAACTTCGAGATATCGACTGCAGTGAGACGCCAGTCTGTATTTCTTCAGAACTTGACCACATACGACTTGTAATGATGTGCGTTGACGAGCTCTGCCTCTGTCTGTCTTTACTTTCTCTTTCACTTCTTCTACTAATGTGTGGTGAAAAGTTGGCTTCTTTACCAGGTATTTTTGTTTGGATGGGGATAGCCCTTCATTTTTGAGGTCAAGTTTGGACTTACTTCTTGGAGTTAAATCCATCCTCAATTCTTGCTGGTGCTTCCGTTTCCTGCTTGACGATTTCTTGCTTCTAGTTTCAGCATTATTGATGTTGTCCTATAAATCAGTTGGCGACGTGACTTGTGATTTTCTCTGTATCCTCTTTCTCAAAGTATTGTTCCTTTTCTCTGATGTGTGAATTCTTGATTCCATCAATTTAATTTTATTGTTTGCCATCTTTAAGGACTTACTTTTCTTCCAAGAACCCCGCTTTGAATGAAACTTCATATCAACAACTAACCGAGTTTCCGTATGAGATTGTCTCTTCATCTCTCCAGTCGTGCACTATATAGGTGGGACAACTTGAGCAGTCTCCATACCCTTTACGTGAGATTGCACAGTAGGTATAACATCGGGATTTTTTGTACCTTTATCATATATAATATGTCAACTACGGATAAATCCTCGGCGTTCATAATATGTTTTTTAAACGTATTAACTCTAAACAATACTACGTTTTTTTTGTTGATTTTCTAAAATTCTATCATTTCTTCCGTATTTTTTACATTTCACTTTTGACACTTTTGGCATATGACGTCATGGCATTTATGACGTCATTATATTGTTCTTATAATATATCAGCGCTTGTACTGCTTCATTTTATTTGAAACTACTCTCTCATTTGGATTTTTTTGGTTGCCGAGGCTTTTATCTACTGTACATACTGTACATATATTGTTTTATTACTAGTTATTATGTATGTACATAAGTTCATGATATCTATTTTAACTCCCGATGCAGGTGCTTACTGTTAGTTGTTTCACTTTGACGGGATGTTGTTATTTACACTGTTTGTTTGCTAGAAAAACCTTCAGGAAGTGCGAGGTTGGAGCGCTCCACAAACCAGGTTTAAGCACCCCAGTTGGCCCTTTTGCCGACTGACCGTTCCAAGGCGGTAACTGATGGTTTTTCTTTATGTGTGTTATGTCTCGTCTCGTGTTTTTGTCACATTTACATTTACCTTGTTTGACTTGGTCTGCAGGTAGATAAAATTTAAATATCTATGAAAATTTTGATAGGACCTTATCTTATTTACCTATTGATGTAATTGGTGAAGTTGGTGTCGCTGGGTTGTTCATGATGTTCGTTGTATAGTCACAAGGACCTCTATAATCGTCAACAGTGTTTCCTCCAGCATCACTACTCTGCTTAACAATTGGTGTACTCTCTTCGTTACTTGATTTAAGCATAGCTCTTCGCCTCTGCATGCACACACGGACCCTTTTTCGCCTGATTTTTAGTTGACTCGGTCTTATTTCCGTGGTAAGTTTGTAATACCTTTTTACTCTTTCTGTCTCTTTTTTCAGGAACATCACTCCTTCTTTAGCCTTTTTGCGCTCTCTGTACACCCGTTGTATTTCAGCCCGTGATTTTGCCATCGTTCTGAAAGATTTAAGATGTGCGTGAATTACGTTACATTTTAGTGAATTACGTTACCATATAAATTGTAAGCAGTGGCTAATCTAAACATAAATAATGCAATATCAGCATGTTTCTGTATTTAGTAGAGCACGCCAGTCAATAGTAGCATTTGTTGTATATTATAATGTGTAATAATATAAAATAATTTCATAATTTAAACTGTACTTACCAAATAACTGTTTCACCTTGAAAACACCGTCCCAAAATATAAATTTTCCCGCAAATAAACCTTTGAACGCACGCACCGTGAAGAGTATTCGGTGAGCCTGTACCGATAACCCAGGAAAAATAATCCTATGACGTTTTATACGCGATTCATGCAAGTATTTGGTAACGTAATTCACTGTAACGTAATTCACGTTTTTTATTTAAATAGAGAAAAATATATTGCTATTTATTTTATATCATACACTTTCAGATTTGTAGTTATAGAGCAACGTATCATGTTTCATGTGTAAACATGAAGCTTTGGTACAACGTTACATAATTGGTTTAATTGAGGGGTTACGTAATTCACAATGTAATGCTTTTATCAGGGCATGCTATTTATCTCTCGAAACAACAAAAAATAAGCAGCCGTTCTTGGTTGTTTGCCTTTGATAATACAATACAAATTAATTCTGCACTTTTACAACACATCTTCATAGTTAGTATTATGATGTATGTTCTTGAGGATCTGTAAATCTCAGTAACGTAATTCACATATTACTTGTCATATTACTGACAATAAACTTTTCTTCCAATCTCGGTAGAAAAATATTATCCCAGGTAAATTTGTCATTTTATTCATTGTACAATACTATCGTGTTTAAAATAATGTCTAATGAAAATAAAAACAGTATTGCTTTTATCATGATAAGTTACCAACCGAGTTAACCCTTGAAGTGGGACACAAAATATTCGCTATTCTAGTCACTTTAGGTGCATTGTATTTCTATGCTCTTTATAGATATAACCTATAGCTATGTTTTCTTTTATCATATATATCTACAAATCATAAAAAACATAAACAACATTTTTTTAGTGTATGTTGAGAAATATATATTACCCTGTGACATTGAGTTTGTGCATTTGCTCAACATATCTCAATTTGACTGCTTAACGTCTTTGTACCTATCGTGTAGACACTTCGTATGATAAGAAGGACCCGGCCAGTGAAATATTAAAAATGATTAATTGCATTCTTCTATTCTTTTTTTGTATGTTGTTATTTTCTAGTTAGAGATTTGCATTGATGCATCTTAAAAGTTGTACTTAATTAATTTGTTCATTTTTATAAAAACGTTCATAATGCAGATTTAATGTGACAGACATCTGGTTCTACTTTCACCGGATAAGGAAATATTTGATCTTTGCCTAACAGTCCCTATTGCAGACCTTATATCCTTTACTCGGATATCTTTTCAGCTTGTTTGTAAATGATTCTCAGAATCAAACATTATATATATATATATTTATATATATATCAGAAAGGTATAGAATATAAATTCCTGTGTACAGTTAAAGTCCTCAATCCTCATTTAATTCTGTGAAAACATAAACCAGTCCTATAACTACATATCACATTTTTAACATGCCTCTTAATCAATACTTCGCCAGCATTTAAATAAATTAAATAAAAAATGACATTGATTTTTGTTTCGGAATTAGAAAAGAGTTTCATAATTAATTCAATAAATATATCCTGAAGGCAGAAGTCATAAGTATTTTAAGCTTTCTTTATTTTCTTTTAGCATTATGGAAAGATATTTCAGTATAAAATCATATTTGTTCTGCTTAGTGGAATCGGAAATTAGAATGCACAACCATCACGAGACGATAAGACACCAATTCTATACCTCCTGCATCAAAATACAAATAGTTCAAGATTTTTGCTCAAGAAATTTCTCAGTTAATTCTGAAGAGCTTCTTTGCTTTCTGGAATAATGTTTGTTTTATTAGATTTTCTTTTTGTTGTAATTTATACGTACATAACAGTTTTGTGAAAAGTTTATTTTTTATTTTTGATTGCAGCACTAATTACAAAAATAGTGTCTCCAAAATGACTGAAATACTTTTCCTTGGTGGGAAACATCCTCAACATTTTTTTTTACATCAGCTGGCTCTCAAAAGAGTATTGCTTTTAAATGATGAATAAGAGAGTGAATACCAAGAAAGTCTATGTGTTTGTTATTCAGATAAAAGCAGGACTAAGTATGTATGCTACATTGATGCATTTCGATGGTTTCTTAGGTTTGTCTTTACTGAAAAGATGTCCTACCCAACACTTTCCCCTCAATTTAGGGAAAGCCACAGAAAGGCTTTTTCGTCCATTTATTTCATTTGTCTTGATTCGCTTCTAGTGTGTCTTCTTTGTTCTAAAGTCATGCGTTTGTCATTTCGGACTGAGAGAAACAATTTCGAAATGTATGCTAAAACATTAGAACTAGGTGAAGCTAAGGTATGTTGGGTAAGTTATGGTCATTTTTTCTGGTCCCCTTAAGTACATTGAAATGTTTATTGTATGCTGTTGGATGTATTTTTACCCGAGTCATACAAAATGCATTCTGTCATTGTTTCAATCAGAAGTGTATTTCAAACAACGTACCATCAGTAGGATGCTAACTTGAACATATGTTAATCACAGACAGCAGCAAATATCAACATATTGACAATGATATTGAAATGAACAAACACTGTTTTTAGAAATAATAGACCAACACACATATGAGTAAACATCTGATACCGATTAGTGAAAATGCAATGAAAATGAAAATAATGAGAATAAAATTGAAGAAGGGTTTAAACACATATGCGTGAATGATTTGTTTTCAAACCGTAGTTCACTAATAACAAACAGGTTAAAGCTGAAGATAATGCACAGAAACTCACTTTTAAACACAACATCATGTGTGAGCCTTATCTTTTTCTTGTGATCACAGATCAAACTCAAGTATATGCCCTACAAACACATCTTATTGATTGAGTGCTTTATTGCTTCATCGTTTCCCCATCGATTTGCACCACAATGAGTCTCAGATTTCTTTATTAAAATGCAACTTATCTATCATTTTCCACTACAGAAGCGCCGATTGTATAGAATAGCTAGTGTTGACTTGCTTGTTTAACAGCCAGCCGTTCATGTGAATTGCTAAGCAAACAGGACCAGCTGTTGTTCACATGGCAGCCTATTGCTGACAGGTAGACCATCTTTGCCAGCCTTTCTTTTGTATAAACGTTTATCCCTCTGTATAAGACATTGGCATATTTACGCATCTACTGTTTCATTCTTGCATTTGCTAACTTACGTCCACTTTAATAAGCTTAAAATAGAGTGAAAAACATCAAGTGTGTACTTTTTGTTTTGATATGCATGCACACTAATCCTTAAACAGCACAGGTAATAATGGTTTGCTAGTTATCATGATTACATTATAGGAGCTGTCAAATTTCCCTTATTCACTGTATACAGTACCACCCAAAGTGAAAACTAAATGATGGATTCCCCTTACCTGTAAGTTCATAAATTGTCAGAGACATAAAATACTCAACTGAAAAAATAAAAGCAGTCCATGTTTGCACTAAAGCAACACACATAGCAGTGAGTTACAAGTTTCTGTGGGAATTTAACAGAGGGTAGATGGGCGATTGTTTTGTGTCGGCAGGTTGAAAAAAGTTAAAAAGAAAATTCACATACGGTCGTGTGTATGGAATTGTAATTCACATAATAATACATTATTATTTTTATTATTATTATTTTTAAATGTAAGTACTTTCAATACAGAAGTGAATAACAAATAAAGTATATCAGAAACAATGCACACGATATTTACAGATGAAGCAGTTTACATTCATCTATGGAATATTTACTCATCACTTACAAACTTACAACTTACTTAAGGTAATAAACAACGCATGAACATCATTGAGAGGAGAAATTATCTAGTAAAATACTAAAGAGTTAATATTTACCCCCCCCCAAAACGGCACAAATATTTTTTAACGGAATGAAATCGTGCTCTATCTGGTGTTACTTTTATTTTTCCTAACAGTTAAACCACTTATCATTTCTTGATAAAAACCTGTTAATAAATTCAAGACACAATATTCTTATTTCTACATCATTTGCCATTCCGTATTCTTCGTGAACAGGCTTGTTGTGAGAGGCAAAATGACATTTTTACGAGGGAGCTAAAATTGCATAACTATTATCATTTATTGCTTAGTGAATATTGATGTAAAATGGTCTCATGTGTTGCTTTGACAATGGTGATGTTTTGGTTTATCGAAGTCAATATAAAAAAAGACAAATGTTTGTTTTTTTATTCGTTCACAGATTGTTTAAAGCAATGTCCATTGCTTTAAAAGACTTTAAAAGGAGTAATATATGATTTCAGCAACCACTAAGTTAAAATTGAGGTCCAATGAATTTTATGACTTTCGTGTTGGTTATACACAGAATAGTCAAAATAAAACATTTTCATTTATTCACTACATACATTTAACAGAATTATATCAAACAAATAGAAATTCTGGACACACTAGTTAAAAACACTGAAAGAAAAATAAAGACAGATTTATACAGCAAACCTACAGACAAACACCAGTACGTAAAAAATGAATCAAGTAATCTATCAACCCTTAAACCAGCAGGGATTAAGATTAAGCCCAATTGTTCAAAGGACAGTGGTTATCAGAAACATAGGGACAACCCCAAGCAACAACTGAGACACCGTGCATATCCTGGGAGATGCATTCAAAAACAGATAAAGAAGGTAGATGGAAGAAAACGAGAGGGCCTACTGAAGTTAAAGAACAAGCAACAACAACAACAACAAGCAATGAATAGGGTACCCCTAATACTAACATATTCAAAGTTTCTGCCAAATATTCACCGAGTGTTGCGCAATCATATTTACACTTTATATGTCTGACAGAATTGAAGATGTTTAACAAGGTACCAATAGTAGCATACCGAAGGGACAGGAATACTGTGGATACTTTAGTAAATGGAAAAACAAATAGTGTATTAAACAAACTGTATCAGGTAAAATATAAAAGGAAAAAACAAATAGTGTATTAAACAAACTGTGAGCAGTTAAAATATAAAGGGAAAATCAAATAGTGTATTAAACAATCTGTAAGCAGTTGAAGTATAAAGGGAAAAACAAAAAGTGTATTAAACAAACTGTAAGCAGTTGAAATATAAATGTATAAATACATGTATTGTGTGTGAAATGCTCTAAAGGCCTGGCTAAGGGTCAAGAACACAAAACATCAAAACTTCCTGCAAAACAGCAATGTAAGCTGACTAATGTAGTATATAGAATATACTGCAACAAGTACAGGAAAAAGGATTATGTTGGTGAAACGTCTGGATCTCTGATGGAGAGAAAGAACACGAGACTGACACGAGATTGGAGAGAGAGAAGACACTGGCTAAGCATTCCAACGCTAACGGTCATTCCATATGTGACATGGGTGTGATGATCCTGGAAGCGATAAGGGATGATTTCAAGATACTACCGGTTGATTTGTTGGAGTGGATCAAGATGATGAAAACAATGTGGCCAAAAGGACGTACGGTATTCTGTTAATAGAAAAAATATAGCTTAATAACTCTACATTTACTTTCACCATTATTAGATCTTTGCAATATTTATTAAAATATAAAATGCACGTATCTATGAATCTGACTTTTATGTTGATGCTATGTAGCAGGCAATTATTTCATAAATATGTATGTAGTTTTTACCATTGTCTCTTTACACTAATGTAATTATGCATTTGAAAGGAGTATCAATGAAGCTTTAAGTATAAAGTGGTAAACTTATTTTCAAAATAAAAGAAAGTAAAAATATTTTGCTGTATAGCAATATTATCTTTATTTGTATCCTACCGTGAATTATTTTAACTTACTTCATTATCAATACATTTATTCCTTATAATTATTGATACTGAACTTTATATTAAAGTGGTAATGTGAGTAGTTTAGATTAGTAGTATTGCTGTAGTGGGAGAGGTAGTAGAAGTAATGGTTAAAGTAGTTGTAACATACAATGAATCAGATAGCGGCCATTAATGCGACGGAGATCCAAAGAGCAATCAGTATAATATCGTGTGCCTCCCTAATTCACAAAACAACGGCCCTATAATGTGCATGGAAGCTATTCAATTCACAATAGAAAATCTGCGTTATCCATTAGGATCCTATAATAACCCATAATCAAGACAATAATTAGATTCACACATTCAGCATCGGGCATGATAGGCAGTTAGGAAGTACTGTCCGTACAGGATGTGTGATAACTGAACGCATGTGACAAATTACCAAAACTATTGAACATAAGATATATATTGAGTTAATATTCACAAGAACTATAATGCTCACAACAATTTACATTTTAAATCACTTTTCTCTGTATGTATGTTTGTCACCCATGCTTTAAAATATATAAACATGTGTTGTACATTTTTTTATTGTACATTATTTCTTGTATATAGCGTAAGCTATTATTCTGAACCATGAGTCCGTGGAATAAAGTAAAGATAATTATTATTCACGAGTGAATATCACTGATAATTAATTGCATAGTAAAATGATTAATGTGGCACCACAAAATAGCCACAGTATCAAAGTGTCTTGCCATACTTAATTTACAAGAATAGAAGTTAATAGAAACACAACACCTGTTTATAAAAATATCTTTATTTGTTCATTTGTTTATATGTTGATTCTCTTGATGTACAATCCATCCAGATTGTTAAGTTTCTGTTCTGTACTCCAAATGCATGTAGTGTTTTGTATGGTTCATATGTAATGTTTGAAGATAAATGTCAGTCAACGTCACAAAATCATTAGTTAAATTGTTAGCTTCATGAACTGATAGCTTTCCCAAGTAATATCGTTATTTTGTTTCCTATGTGAGTAGTTATTTGCCACATTTCTTGTCGTTATCGTGTATTGTTCCTTGCTACACCAGTATAATTACTGGAGGCACATATTGAAAACATCAACTCCAATCCACGAGATTGCAATATCTATGTGATAAATGTTACATTAAGCAGGTGTTGCAGCATATTTCTGGACATTAATAATTGTAAGTGCTTTATGGTTTAATATGTCGAACTATACAGCGAGAAACGTTATGATTGTGTTAATGTTGTAAATCGGTTAAATTATTGAACGACAACAATATCTAGTCATTGGACGGTGGGATTATGTACCTAGTACAGATGTAGATTTAGCTGTTGACGCGACACAAGTGAGCGTTATGATCAACAATTATGATCCAGTAACCAAGATTCATGAATGGTATTTTGTTATGTGATTAATGTGTTGTCTCTATTATTGATCGGAATAAAACTCCAATTATTTCTGCACATAGCATAACCTGTATTTTATCAAGCTAATTAATGATTATATATTCAGTAACATGAATATAACAACAGGCAGTTCTAAGTTACTTTCTAGCGTAGATAGTAAAAGGGGACCGGGTGCCCTTGAAAATAAGTGGTTGCAAGATACATTCAGGGCATGATCTGCCCAGTGGCGCCTCTAAGACGCTTAAACATTTCCTGAAAGATGTGTCATTACATGTTTTATACAAAATGAAAATGAATTAAATGGACAAAATATCACAACACTGACATAAATTGTTTCAATGTATTTCGCTCGGACATTGTCCTAAAATGTCCCACCTTACCAATAACACATTTTGCTGCCGATCTCGTTTGTTTCCTTGAAGTTTGGTACAACATGCATAGTTAAATATAGGAATTTATTTTGTTAAACAAAAAAAGAAATAAAACTTGTTACAGATACTCATTTGATGATCATATGATTTCTAGGTAATCGTGTACATTTTTTAATATTTCGTAATTTTTCAGGTAAAACATTAATAAAATGGGCAAGTTCTTCTATAACAATTTTCAAGATATTACCTATTGCAGTATTCATGCATAGTGACCATTTGGTCATTTTCTGAAGTATCGGCCTAAGATTTGACCTCTAAGGTATTCCGAAACCCTTTCTTTTAGTAATATAGTCTTCTCTCAGACATTATGGATCAATTCAAAACTATGTGAAAAAAATTTAAATAACACTGATGAGATTTATGTACTCTGATTAATGGGGTTACATTATAGAATATCTCCGACATTCAGTTAGTTTGACCCGGGGACCGTGTTTATCATTGGTGTGATTCTGTTTGAAAATGGAACACAGAGTTACGCTTAAAGGTGGTAACAAAATCAGCAATGATTAGTACAGAATGAGTCAAATTAATGGTTTCTAGTGTCTGGCTGGATGGTATACAATCATTTTAACGAGTATGTGAATCGTCTGTAACAGATTTGTCTAAACATAGTTTATATCTCTGGTGACGTAGATTTTTAGATTCATAATCATTATTCACACTTAATGTGTTTTTGCAACGAAAGAAGTATGTTTATTTTGAAAAGAACTGATCTACATATCAGCTGTCATATATAATCAGCTTTTCCCTGACGCACGAAAACCAGCTGCTTTCTTTGATTTGTGTAACCTTAAATAAGAAAGTATGACAAGGTTCTATGAGTATTGCAACATATTTTAAAATTTAAAAGGCAAACGTCAAAGATATTCATTTGCCAGTCAGATGTAAAAGTAAAAACGCCAAACCTGTTGTTCGTTTTGTCGACGTAATGTCTCTACAGTTTTCTATTTGGTAAGCTTTTCGATCTCTTACCATACTTTCTGGATCTTCAATTATATAATTACTTTGAAAGGAACTTGCAAACTTCATAAATGTCGTTGATTGTAAGATTGAATTCAGTTCTCAGGCATATGTCATGTCACCATGTTAAATAGTTAAAATTTAGCCAGCTTAGATTAAGAGCTTGCAGAATGTCAATTTGAAATCTGGTAGATATATTCTGTCATGTCCCTAACGAAGAAAGAACGTGTTATATAAACTGTTCCCCATTTGTTTCAAACAAAGCTTACTGCCAGACAAAAACACAAATCTGTCAATTTTACCGGAATGACGTTGACTTTGTAAATATGCGTGACGCTATAAATATTAGTAACGTTAATTAGTATTGAAAATGGCGAACGTCATTTTTAACTTTTTATCAAGCGGCGTCTGTGAGTTTATCTGCTATTGAAAACGGAATATATCGTAAATGTTTTAAATGTACACAGACAAAATCCATCACAATTGAGTGGAAATGGCGACCCTTAACGCAAAGAATGAGCAGAGACTATATACATACGAAATAAATGACACGATTTTAATGGCCATATTACCTCCATTGTGTTCTAGATTCATATACTTAAATGTTTACCAGGTCATTGCCAAACTTTACTCTAAAATGGATCGAATCTTTCTCAATAAATGTGACTATTACAAATAATTTGATCCGGACCTGGTAGCACAATCAGTAGAGCGTCGGCTCCGAGGTACGGGAGGCACCGGGTTCGATAACGTGCCGCGACAAACCAAAGTCGTTAAAAATGGTAGAAAGTATAACTTCCTTGCTAACGCCCATGCAAATATAAGGATAGTTCCGCGACTGGTTGACCCGGTGTAATGAATAATGTGACTGGGTGTGGTATCATGCCAGGTGTTTACGGCATGCATATAAAGTGAAGGCAGCACTATATCTGCTTCAAGTGAACACCGTCTCTAGATAGCTGAACTACTGCTGGTGGGACGATAAATCCAATAAATAAACAAACAAATTATTTGGAAATATGTATTGTATTGTTCCTATTTTCATTGTGCGTTGCTTTATGAGCGTATTGATAATGTGAACATTTATTACTGATTTCAGTATTACTTTATTGATGAAAAACAAAGTAGTAATATATATAATTAACCTGTCTTGTTCCGTCTAAAAAGACAAATTGTAAGTAACAGAATTCGTCAGTAAACTTAATCCAAATAGCCAACGTGATCAGAAAATCTGATTAACAAACTGGTCTGTGAGCAAACTGAATGATGTTGAAAAGTTCTCACAGTTATATGTTTTTATATTCAAGCATTTACGCAGCCTGGAAGAAAAAGAACCACGTTTCGTTAAATGCATTTCACAAAACTGTTTTCTAAGATTTGTGCTTTTAATTTAAAACTGCAGACCATTTTGTAACGTTCTGCATAACAAGGGGTGTATTTGTCATCATGAACATTGGATATTGGTGCTTCAGTAATTGCAAGAGTCTTGCATCAGCTGAGTTCCTTTTACCATCTGTCATCTGCACTATTTCAAGGTGTGCCGGTTGAATGCTTTAAAGGAAATAACTGAATTCTGAATGAATATATGCAGACAAAGTCCATCTGCACTTTCAAGAAACCTAGGACTGCTTTTGGGATTGAGATTAACTAAAATGTGGCATGGTTTCCTGGTTGTAATTTTGTTACGCGTATTTTTTTTAATCAGGCAATTGTTTTTAGTGATAGCGTAAGTCTTTAATAATTGCTTTTAACAGTTTTTGCTTTAGATGTATATTTGTTTAAGTTGTCATTTAATGATATTACGTACGAAAAGTTAATATTTCGTTGTATTTTCCCGTATGTTTTGTTACAATTGCAAGCAGGCATAATTACTGGGTGGATATAGTAAAGTATAAAGTATTGCACTAAGTTAAACTAATTATAATTTTATTTTAAAGCATTTTTGTAAACTTGACTTTGTACTCTTCTTTAATGTTATTTCCATTGTAAAATAATCTGTCATTTTTGCTTTTATAACGCATTACAGAATGTCTAGATCACATCAGGATGGATATCTGTGAGAAATGGTCTGATGTATTCAAGCGGATTCGTCTGCAGCCAAACAATTTCGAAACACACTGCGTGATCAGAATAATTATCTTAATATTACTATTTAGTTTCCGATCCTCTTTAATGGTCTTGGACTTTTGTTATTATTTATATCAGTTAACTTAATATTGGGTTTTTGCTATAGTCGAAGTAAAGCTTTGCTGTGCTATGTCAAACATACGTTTTAGTTATTTGTTTTGATAAAGATAAAATATATTTAAGTGTCAATGTTGTTGAATGCAAATTAAATTTCAAGTTAACCACACACTGATATGAAATGAATAGTTTACTTGTGCTCTGGAAATAAATATTTATATATAAATAATGTAAAAGATTTTTTTTTCAACAAGGCAATACGAAGAAACACATACGAATACGATTTTATGTCATGTTTATTGACATATTAATGGCGCACCGATATATGTTAAGCAGCAAAAGTTCGATTTCTATTGTTTTCGTTTTTTTCTATTGACTTCACTTGTAATTGCAGAATGATCGCCTATTTTCCTTTTCATATAGTCATAATGTTTATGAATGACATTTAACAACATCACATGCCTTATTTCATATATTTGTGTTTCTCTTTTCGACAAAATCGGTTAACATATATGACATATCTTTCCGCTTATCTTGTAGGTCTTAGGACATCTCATGTATCTAAAAGGCAGCCTATACCTTGCCCTTCCACTTCCATTTGGAAACAAACGCTTTAGAATTTAAAAGGTCTGACTCCCAAGGTCTCTTCATAAGTGCAAATAATTGAAAAAAAGATATTCCTCTTGTTTCGCTTTAATGAATCTCAGTTAACATTTAGCTTGGAGAGAAATATTTTCTTTTATTCTCAATGTAACTCCCTTGGGCGAGATAAAATGCACAAACAGTGCAATATAGTTTATTATATGTTTAATTCTAATACTGCCGTGCTGAAAGGCAGGAAAAACATTAACTACATTCAGGTAAACAAAACAAACTTGCATTTCGTTACAGCGTTCAATATAAACAATTACTTAAATAAGTCATTGTTAATTTCCAGTAATATAAAATACTTATTGTAACAATTACGCTATTTACGTTAATTCATTTCAGTTGTCTTTTAAGGACATAATACAAATATATTTTATCAAACACCACGTTGAAGAATATAATAAAACAGCCAACCAAAGTTCTGCTTACAGAGACCAAGGCCCTTCAGTGTCTCGTGACCTTACCTACACCCTCTATCTTTCCATCAGGCGCATGTGCGGAAGTATTGTGTGGCGTGCTGCAATGCCCAGGCACTTAGAAAATGTACTAGTTTGTTTTCACTTTGAAATATGAAGTAGTTTTGAAAGAGTATGATAAACTGTTCGTACTTGCTCAAAGTCAAATCGCTTTCAACTTGTTCAATAAGAGAAAATCACACACTGCTCTTTGGATGAAGATTCACAATAAAGAAGCTACTTAATTATACCAACTGCTGTAGTTAAACTACATGTATATTGAAAGTAAAGAAACGAAGCTAATTATACCAACAAACAGAAAAAAAAATGAAATAGCTTACCGCGTTATGGGCTTATGAGGGGCGGAAAAAGACGATGCTTTACCTTTGCCAATCCGGTGAGTAAAGGACTAATGACAAGAACGCTACATTTTTGAAACATTTCGTGAAAACCCGTATGTGGGCAAAACGAACACGAATACACTACACTATATATTGCAATGGACTTCTAATATTATGTACTATAAACACACTATAACAACTGGTTTAATGTTGCATAACATTGTTTGTAAGAACATCCAAGAGTAGGTCTGTGCATGAGAAATGGACCCAAGGACTATTAAAATCGATCTGATTGGAGCCTTACATGCATTGCAACTGGTGCCATTTATATAACCAGTTGTGTTTTCATGATAAAAGTTGTCGAATTTGATTACAATGAAATGTTACCCATTAAAGAAATGAAAATACAGATAAATTTTCTTAAAGACAGGAGATGATTGATACATTTTTCCATACATTCGTAAATTAATTATTGTAAACCCTTTATTCACATTCTTGAATCTAAATACTGAAACTAATCTTAACATAGTGTATATATATATATATATATATATATAGGGATTCGACGTGGCACAGAGTTGGTAATGCTTGCATCCAGAATTCTGTGTTATAGTCTTTTGCTAATTTATCAAATAACCTGTTGATCTAATTTCATTACTGGTCCTGTTGCCTAGGCCTTTGACACATCAGACTTTGGTCTTATTAGTGGTTACATGGAAGTAGACACCAATGCCTCGTCAATTTAAATGAATAAAGGAATATTTCCTATAATAACTGACTGAAAAGAATAGTTGAAAGGCGTTTTAAGTGCCACTTACTCACAGTGTTGAATGTCAGGGCTTCTTTCATTCCGCATACCTAACATTAACATAAACTGATTCTGCTAGCTGTCATCTGCACTATTTCAAGATATGATAATGTACAACTCAATATAGACATTTAACCTTTATATTTAGCATGATACGTATTTAAGTTTGTGCCATGGTTATAAGCATCCATTTGGTAAAATTGTCTTCATTATAACGAACGAAGTTGACATGTCGAGTTTCAAATTTTGGAGATTCATTATCTTTCATTAACGGGAGTATTTTAAATAGATCAGCTGTCATTTGCACTATTTCAAGGTGTGTAAGAATTATATGCAGGTTTTAATTGAGGAAATAACCTTATCCTGTATGCATAGTAGGAAATATTGTACAATTTAGAATATAACGAATTTAGAAACTTAGGTTTCCTAGATATTCACGCTAGAATGTGTACAACGTAAAAACTTCATAAGTGTTAATTGGTTTTCCATACGTTTAACGTGGATATTCGTCTCCAATGACATAAATGGCATGTTGATTGTGTGTTTGTTTGTTTGTTTGTGTGTGTGTGTGTGTGTGTGTGTGTGTGTGTGTGTGTGTGTGTGTGTGTGTGTGTGTGTGTGTGTGTGTTATTCTTTTAACAAGAGGTTCAGAACATTATGAACATATCGTATGTAAACAGTTTTTTTCAGATTTAAATTAAATTAATGCTCAACAACACAAATATGAATATTCTGTTTCAATAGATAAATAAGTATTTAATATGCATGGTCCTTAAATGTCAGTTGCTAAAGAAAGCTACCCGATTTGTGATTTACAACGCATTACCGATAATAAATCTAGAAAAGAAAAAGGATGAATGTCTTCCTTGTCTGCAGGAACTTGTTTTATGGCTGAAATAATTCACTCGGATGCGTCCATGTCTCTTCAATGTTGTAAACTATGTTACATCAGCAATATATTTGAAGAAATTGTGTAACTCTTTTCCAGAGTTTTCCTGTAATGGCCGTCCGTATTTATATAATGTTTTATCATTATTTTACATGTAAGATACTTTCGCTATGGAGGAGATAAAGTTGTATTGTATTATGCAGTAGTTGTTTGTATAATTAGTTCAACAGATATTCATAAGCACTATTTATTAGACAGTATAACTTGCCAACATTATCAAGTATCTTCATACTACTAATAAACCTATGTTGCATGTACATGTATTGACGATGCCCAAAATAAGTGTTAATCAACAATTGCTTTACGGCTGTTTGTGGCTGAATTCTTCTAATAAGGCAATACGACAAAGTCCTATAAGCATTGCACCATATACGAAAAATTTAAAGGCACAGGAAAAATGTATTAACATGTAAGCCATTTGTAAAAAATAACAAATCTGTGATGAGTCAACAAAAAGAGCAAACCTTACAGTTACATTGTAACACTTTGGAATGGTCAGTCGGCAAAAGGGACCGAATGTGGTGCCGACTGTGGTAAACCGATTTTTATGGAACTCTAACCTCGCACATCCTGATGGGTTTAAAAAATGTAAGCAATGAAAAGAAAACATGCGCTTTATACATTGGTGACAATTGCCCCCGTAAACGCGCATCTGCACTTATTGACAATACTTACGTTGTTTCATATGCGATAGTCAATTTAGGCATATTCTTGAACTTAATATTTGCTTAGTTCATGTATCTCAGACGCAATAGCAAAGACTTTTAAGTCATTTTCCGCCATATCATAATCTGTATCTTTTACCTTCTCAATACTTAGAATTATTTCGTTGCGTTGATGTGAATACATTTGCATTGTTTGTAGAATTTTTATAATTTTTTTTGCTTATGTTCTGTGAAGTTCACCTACTGTGACCTTCAGAGCTAGTCTAACAATATAGCTTTTCGGTGGAAATAATAACCTAGCAATATATCTTTTCGGTGCAAGTACTAGTAAATATTTGACTTTTTTTTCCTGTTGTCTCTTTTATTGGTCTCTTTTAAGTCTTTAATCTACTGATAGATTACAGATGATGTATTAAGTAATTCCAGTTTGGAAATGGAACATTCAAATGAAAAAGGTCTGGTCACATAGTAACCTAAAAAGATCAGATTTTATGGAAATGTTTTCTCACTCGGTTAAAACATTCTTCACCGATGTCTCGCTAGGATTTAAATATGTTTCTTTAGCTTCACTAGCAGCAAGGATAAACGCGTAATTCTTTTAGGCTTTAAATCGTATAAAACACAACATTTTCCAGGATGCTTATAGATAAATTAAGGACACTGAAAGTCGATCAAGGATTGTCGATAAATGAATTAGACCCATATAAACTGTTCTTGTTGACAGCTTCGTTGGTTCTGGGCTGTCATTACCGATGATACTTATTTAGTTTTAAGCTTGGTGAAGAAAACAAAGGATAAGTACTATCGCATCGTAAATACTCATTCACAAATTATTGGGATTATCTGCCAAGCTAGAATTTAACTATGCTAGTCTAGTAAGCAGGCAAAAGGTTATAGCTTATATAACGTGAAATACTATTGTGATACTTTTGACCGACAGTTCTTTGATCACTGATAGTTGAAAAAGATGACAACCAGCTTGGGTTACTTCTTTGTCAGGTCTTAACAGAGAAAACTTAACCATGCTTGTTTCAAATCCTACTTATACATAAAAACAAATTCTATAATCTTTAAGCAAAATTGCAAATCAGTAGTTATAATATTAATCATGACAGTAAACCAATATTTTGTTGTTTAAAACGGAGAAAGTCATGGTTATCTAAGTAATGTTATTTACTTTTTGTCATGGAACCTTTGGCTATTACAGGATGACTCTCATCAGTCTTATTGTGGTGCCACAAGACCAAAATTATTGATTAAATAATTTTCTTTTTAATTTTTCTTACCTGAAACACAATACTCGTTTTCAATGATATTGGTGTGCTTTTCAAATACTGACAGTTTAAAAAATACTGGAGAAACAGTCCGAACTGGCAATTGATAATTTTAAATTCTTGTCATTTCTTTCCTGAGATTAGATTAAACGGAATTTTAATCAGATTCTTCTTCTGTGGGAATGTTACGATTTCTTTGGTTAATTTAGTTGGATGATGTTTCCATAGCAAGTTGTCTTGACATAATTATACCCATTGTTGAGTATCGTAAGCCAAACCTAAATGTAACATGCTCTTATTGCACTAAGAAAATAAGAAAGGTCCTATGAGAATTACCACATACCGCAACTGTTTAAAGAAACATGTAAAAAGACAACAACAAAAATCCCAACTAAAACCATAACAAAACAACAACAACAGACAACAACAAACAAAAGAGACGAAACATTACATACAAAAAGAAAAACCAACCTTTAACCTGGAACGGTCAGTACGCTGAAAGGAACGAGTGCTTAATTCACAAGTTGCTTGCTCTGTGATAGACTTTTGATGTTTAGACCAGACTTCTAACAGGAAATAGGTTGGTCGTTTTGGATTCCTCATTTTAGAGAGAAGTAGCAATTTCCGCAGGTCATTTTTAAACTATTTTGCATTCTGCATATTGCCAGGAACACAAAAAATAAAATCGGAAGACCAACTTCTAAAAACAACATGTAACACGAGTTAACAAATCCTCCAATAGCAGGAGGTTAAATGCTTTGCCTACTTTCTTACTGGTCCAGATGAATAATCACGATATAGGTGGCGCTGCTCTGTGTGGGAATAGTCATGTTTGAACACAGAATACAACTTCCGTGGCTCCGTTTTATCAACGGTCGTAAGTCGAATCTTGTCTTAAATCGGGCGTTAAGTCCACTAGAATGAAGACAAATCGGATTATGAAAGAAACCGCAGCTTAAAAGTCGTATGATTTGGACCTTACTTAAAGACTACTTACAACCAGTTTTAGGTTCGAAGAAATGTTGTTTTGACGAAAGTTTACTTAAAAAGCTGCAAAATAAATTAAATTACATTTAACAATAGCAAAGACGTGTTATCTTGGGATTTTACAATGGGATGACTATTTCAAGCGTCCAGATAATATGTTCATCAAATTTCATTTCGTTTCACTTTTTTCAGTATCAATTACGCATGTGTGCCTATTTTAGATGTACCGTTACTTTGGCGTTAATTTGATTGTTTCAGGCATTATGCATTTGCACTATTGTTGAACAGAATGTGTATTTGTATACATTTTCCTCTTAAATTCATCGAATTTAATATGTGTTCATCTGTGCCACCCACAATAACACAAAGCCAAACTTGTGTAAATAAGTTCACTAACTATACTTATCGAATTAAGGTTTATTCTTTAACCATCTACCCTGCATACATATTCTTTATAAGCTTGACAAGAATCATCGTCGTAACCCACGTTGACTCACACCGCTCACACTGCACAGTGGCCATGGAATATTAGAATGGTAAAGGTTCGTTTTCATGAAATTGATATCAACCAGTGTCGCAATGAACAGCGCGTTACATCGATGCTACAGTTTAATTGAACTTACAAAACTCGGTTGTCAATTTGAAGATGGTCGCCCTAACCTTTGACGCTTTTTGTTTACAAATGGAAATGGAACTAAAAATCTAATTGGCTGAATTTCCGCGCTGTTTTCGACACGGACTTAATCAAATGCCTCATGCACCTTTTCCTTGGAACGACGTTTTTCTGACCAAGTAATTCACTGTTATTTGTATGGATTTCAACAGTACTTAAGAATAACAATAAAATAACTAAAGATACCAATTAAACGTATTTAAAACTTCTTGAAACTTCGCAATTTGTTTGTTACTTCTGTAATTTTCAAGCACTTTTGTAACCTGTTAACGAAAGGTTCGAGAAATGAAAAATAGTTAACCTAATTATATATTTCAAGGAAAGTAATAAAATTGAAAGCAACATAATCAGAAAACTGTAAATCTCTACTTCACATTTCGTGATACAATCGCCATATATGAACTTTTGCGTTGAATGATTGTATAACAATCTGCAATTTTCCATTTAAGAAAAGAAATTGTCAGTTTTTCTTTCATTCATAAGGTAAGCTGGCGTATCTTTGAATTTCACTGTTCAGTATCGACTAACTAGTTATCGTAATCTATGGAGAGCTCCTTTACCGCGGTATTTATTTATCTGAATTAACTGTTTCTAGGAATTCGTCATTTTAAGTAGATATAGTCCATTGTGTATAACCAAATCAGCAGCTCCTAACTAGTGTTAACTATATGTTGTTAACATTTAACTGTAGGGCAAGAAATAAAATCTCATTTAAGTGCTGATATGACTAATATTTTATTCGTTTTCTAAGTCCTACAGCCTGTGAAATTTACAGCAATCCCATCGTTCTAAGATTGTGTGAAGGTTATTAACAGTGTTAGAATCAATGTTAATGACTCCGACTAAAAAGTATGGACCCCTTTATCTGTGTCTTATGCAAATAAACTGTTGGATGAATCTGCCACTGTCGTTGAACAGATTAGCTTTCAACATGATAGAATCTATTTAGTAATGTCAACAGCAATGCAGGAACCCATTATCCTGTTCTTCAGGTCTTTGTACTTAATGCTTTATTATGTGGTCCCTTTGTAAGATAAGAAGGGCACGGCGACTGAGCAGATTGTAAGATTAATTGACATTCGTCTGTTGCTTGTTTATTTGTATGATGTTTTGTGGCTAGGTGTTTGCATGGGTACTTCTTGAAAGAAAGTTTTAATCAATTAATTTCCTTATATATTATAAATGCCTTTGTGAAGCAAATTAAATGTGACAGACATGTTCCAGTCTTCAATATTTTAAATAACTATGTCGCTTTTTAAGACCAGCATTCCAATGATTATGAAATCTTTTGGACAGTGAAGATCCTAAATTAATTAATAAATTTTGTGAAAAATAGAATAATCCCGTAACTGTATGTCACACTTTTACCATATGTAAATGTAAGTTTTTCGTGTTTTTTTTTTTAATAAGAAATGGACACAGTAGTCATCAATTAGTTCAAAAGGGATACCCTGAAAGCAGAAGGCAAGCAAACTCATTGCCAGGTTTTGTGTAGTATATTAGCAGTATCTAGAGCATTTCAATATAAAAAACAACAACATTAATCTTGATTAATGGAATCGAAAAATTTACCACTCAAAACCGACACAAGCGTATAAGATATTAATTTGCATGCACTTTGCATGAAAATATAAATGGTTCAAGATTTTTGCTGTAGCTGATTCTGAGATTATTCACGAAAACTACTGTTTATTTGATTATATCTTCTTTGTGTTGTATATATAACCTTACAGTTTTATGAAAACATGTTGTGTTTTTTTGTCTCTCTAAAGGCTGCAATATTTGTATGCTTCAATCAACGTCTGCTAATGACTGAAGTATTTGTTCGTCGGTGGTTAACATTCTAAGAAACGTTTTTATATAAGTTGGCTTTGAAGACATCATTGCTTTTCATTCCTCACAGAGAGTGTAGACCAAGAAAGTGTTTGTAACACTGTTTGTTATCTACATAACAGCAAGACTTAGTGTTAATGCTATTTTGCTTTCTTTGTTCTAGAGTCATGTGTTTTTCATTTATAACTGAAACAGTCCTTGTCGAAACCTAGCCTAAAACATATGAACTAGTTGCGTCTAGAGTATGTTTGGTAAATTACAGGTTATTCCTTGTGAAGTAGTCCTCTAAAATACACAAAAATATTAACTGTATGTTTCTTAAATATATGTTTTATCTAAGTCATAAATAAAATGCGTTTCGTCATCGTTTCAATCATTCAGGATATATACTAAATGTGACTGCTATCTTGAAATCGTTTAAGCATACACATCAACGTATATCAACATATATTGTATACGTTTTTGGATCGAACAAACACGTTCCTTGTAGAAATAATAGCCTTAAATAAATATGAATACCCTGAAAGAAATATGAATTAATACCTGAATCCCATAAACATGGACCGGTTAAAATACAATTTAAAAATTGATGAGAACAAAATTGAATATGTGATTTTTCAAACCATACTACACTGACTTACTGACATATCAAGCTCTATAATTCACAGAAACTCAGTTGTCGGCAAGAAATCTTGGGTGAGTTTCATTTCTGTGTCACGATAGGTCAAAAAGTAATAAAACCATGTGTAACACTCTAAAGGCCACATGTATAAACTTCACTAAAGATTTCTACGGTAAAACCTCTCAATAACTTGATGCCAGGTATGAGCCTACTAAAAACCCGCATCTTCAGGTGGGCGATTAAGGGCCATCATGGTCCTCTTGCTCTATTCATAGCACAAAACTCAAACGTTCTACAAAAGATCCTATTGATTAAGTGCTTTGTTCTTCATTTTATTGACATCGATCACAAATGATACCAAAGATTTTCTTTATTACAACACACACAATGTACCACTTTATACTAAAGAAGAGCCGACTGTAAAGAAGAGCTAGTGTTCGCACGCTTGTTTAACAATCATATGAATTGCTCAGCAAACAATGCCAGCTGTTGTTCAAATGGCAGCCTATTTCTACAAAGTACTGATAGAGCTACACCATCTTTGTCCGCCATTGTTGTATGACCATTCATCCCATTCTGTAATACATTGACTTTTACGCTTCTTTTGTTTTTATTCTTGAATATGCAAATTGTGCCCTCTTTTATGAAGCTTAATTATCTACTATTGCACTATTTGCTCTGATATGCTGGCACACCAGGGCTAGTATACACCAATCTATTCTTAAGTAAGAATTGCTCAAGTCACGGATTTCAATCCGCAAGTTCTTCATTATGTTGTTCACTACATGTCTTAATTTTTGCGACTTTAAGATTAAAATCACATTGAAACTTTATGAATGAGCTTATTGATGTTGGTTTGAAAATTGTGGCTTGGACTTAAGTCATGACTCAGGCTTAAGAGTGGCTGGTGAATACGGGCCTTGTCCTTTAATAGCACAGGTAAGAAATAATATATAAAATTACCTTATACGAACGGGAAAATGTCCCCAACCACGGCTCAGAACCACCCGTGATGAAATTCAAATGGTGGATATGTATTAAATTAACAGTGGGGAAATGTGTAAATTTCCTACCTGTCGGCAAAGTTTTAAAGATACAAAAAACACAAAAAAACAACAACACATAGTCGTTGGTGTTAAAGGACTTTGAGTAAGTGGCATCATATTACATTATAAATATTATAAATGCTGGAGCACCTTGTAATTAATGTTTTATTTTACAAATAAAATTTCTTTTAATACAGAAATAAATACTAACTAAAGTTTTCATTAACTATGCTAAATATATGTACAAATAAAATATTTAAAATATGTTAATATGCTATTATGCAATATGTACTCGTCACTTACAAACCTACAGCTCCCACGATGTAATATACCTTGTAAATGCATCCTGCATGAACACCATTGAGAGAAGAAATTATTTGCTAAACTGCCAGATGTGCATTATTATCTACATAAAACGGCATTTAGAAATTTTAATGGATTGGAAGCATCATGTATTGAAACCATGTCAGACAATTCCCATGAAACATATTCTGTCATTCAACATCTTTTATAATTATTTGTAAGTTAAGAAACGATTTGCTAAAACACGGACTTGCGCTTGATTTGATTAATTTAAGTACAAAATATTACGTACTAACTTATACCATATTTTAGCTATAAATATTTTTCTTCATATCAGTTATGTCACGTATCGACAGTTGTTGTTACTTTTAAAAATATGCGCGGATGCTTTTGTTTTTGTAACAGCGACCGTGTTAATATTGGTTTATGTTGTGGATCAAATGCCATCCTTTATTCTCCTTGCACCAGGATTGTTGGTCGAGAGGGCGACGAGCTATATTTATGAGGGATCTATATTGTAATACAAACAGTATATGTGTTTAATTTATTACCTAGTGAATATGGAATTGTCCCATGTTTTATCCCATAATGGTTGTCTTTGTTGAACAAAGACGACATTAATTAAAGGAACGCATTTTTGATTTGTTCACAGATGGTTTAATGAGCTTTTTATGCCATATGGAACTTTAAAGGAATGATGAATTATTTCAGTCGCCAATTCTTTGGTTACTAGTTACAATAGAGATCCAATGTATTGTACAGACCTTCTTGATGGTTAGACAAAGGATAACACCTACATGTATTTACTATAATTATATGTTAAAGTACATGTTTGACAATATTCTAGGTATATGGTTTTTATCTTTGGCAAACACGGGTAGTCAATTAGTGCAATTACTTTCTCCCGTAAAACTGGCATTCATAGTAAAATTCATCACTGCCAATATACTTTCAGATAATGTCCAGAACAGTTTTCTTATTCATTAAATAGCGACAATAATTAATGCGACGATAATTGAACATAAATATTCAGTATAAATTCCAGCGCTGTTTGGTAGGTGTAAGTCTTACTTTGTAAGCGATTAAAAGTATGCAAATAATGATCACTCTAATTTTGCCCTTGCAAATATAGTACGCAACGCATTGGGAAGCAGGTAAGTCTTCAGCTGCAAAACAAGCACCGCTTCAAAATAAGTATTATTATTTGGAAAGAAAGCTACGATACATTTAATAACTTCCGGCTATATAAACTATTATATTATCCATACAATACTTGTCATATGATTGCATTCTAATTAAACCTAGGTCTAAAATAACCGCCGTGGTATCAGACAGGACCAAAATACACTGGGTTTAAATTAAGTTATTAGTTTGCATGTAGATCATGTAATTTAAACGACTCAGCGACACTCGCTTTGATTTATTTCGTCAACCATACATCCCTACGATCTAAATCTTAATGTATCGCGATTACTGAAGGTACCTCCCGGAATATGGCAAATATCTCGGCTTACTATACACTGTATAGCCAGTGGAATGCTAATGCTAATAACACTATTCTCACTTCTTCTGCCCTTAAGTCACTAAGCAATATTCCTGCACCTTGTTGTTCATTCATTAACCGGCAGTTCATGTGTATATGCAATAGACTATATAGTCATTTAAACATATAGTGAAAACAGATAACAGCACATATGTTAACCATTGAAGAATGCATAACACAATTGACGCGTCTAGACCTCTTCAACATACCTATTTGTTCTGTACAAGTACTATTTGTTCCAAGCCATTTACTGACCACGGTTGGTTTTTATCATGGAGCGTTAATCCTTCATGCTTCATGCTTCCGAAATTCAGCTTTCTCATACATCTGAACGGTGCTACCCAATTCTCATAAGACATTTATGAGTTATCCATTAGGACTATAATTAATCTACAATCAGCATACTTACTAGTATCAAACGTTCATCATCAGGCATGGTAGATAATTAATAATTATTGTCCCTTCATGTTGTGTGTGGTAATTAAATGCATCTGAAAAAATATCAAAACTATTGAACAGAAATATACTGAGGGTATAAATACCTTCACATTCAATTTATTTTATATAATTATGTGTTTTGTGGTTTTAATGAGACAGTCTTTCTTAAACTTAACTTAGTAAATTATGTGTAACTCAATCTTAAAGATCATCAAACAATAAAGCAATTTAAATACTATGAAGTCTCATTCAACTGTTTATATTCAACTGTTTATATTGTACTGCATTGCTTGCAATTGACCCTTTTACTCAAGAACTTGCATTGCTTTTAAATTACACTGATGACCGGACATGTCGTTGAGACTATATGAAAACAGTGTACTTAAAGCCATAATTGGACAGGCACTGTTGGATTTCTTGTCTGTTCGTCTCTCCAATCGTGCCCTATATAGTTAAGACAACTTGAGCAGTCTCCATGCCCTTTACGTGAGATTGCACATGAAGGTATAACATCGGGATTTTTGTACCTTTATTATATAATATGTCAACTGCGGATAAATCCTCGGCTTGTTAGGATATGTAATTTTAAACCTTATTAACTCTTAACAATACTACATTTTATTTTGTTCGATTAGGTTGTTTTCTAATATTCGATGATTTATTTCTTATTTTTTACATTTCACTTTTGGCATATGACGCCATGGCATTGTATGACGTCATTGAATTGTTCTTATTATATATCAGCGCTTGGGCTGTTTTATTTCTAACTACTCTCTTATTTGGAATTTTAGGTTGCCGAGGCTTTTACCTACTGTACATACTGTACACATGTTGATAGTTTATTTTATTACTAGATATTATGTCTGTATATAAGTTCATTGTATCTGTTTTAACTCCCGATGCAGGGGCTTACTGTTAGTTGTTTCACTTTGACGGGATATTTTTATTTACACTGTTTGTTTGCTAGAAAAAACCTTCAGGAAGTGCGAGGTTTGTGCGCTCCACAAACCAGGTTTAAGCATCTCAGTCGGTCCCTGATCCCGACAGTTCGTTCAAAGGCGGTAACTGACTGGTTTTCGGGTTTTTGTTTCTCTCTTTTATGTGTGTATTATGTCGCGTCTCTGTGTTTTTGTACGCATTTATATTTACTTTATTGCGAGAAACTGTATGATTGTGTAAATGCTGCAAATTGGTCTAATTATAGGGCCGACCAATTAGTTAAGTTATGAGATTTCTATGGCGATATTATTAGTTTGAAATTAGAAATATATATCAATAAATTCAACACACATGGCATACCCTTAACTATATTCAACTCAAGTGTTTTTTTTTCTAAAATTAATTAAGGATCCAACACCATGAATACAACAAACCGTTCTTTGCTGCTTACAGGTGTAAACGTTATTTAGTGAAACATGTAGGCTAAAAGGTGAGGGTGCTTGCTCCTGATAACAAGAGGGCGTAATGTTTATAAAGGACACGCATCTACCACGCTAAATTCTTCAACGTAACTACTCCTATCATAATTTTGTTTGAATCAAGAGTTGGCCCTTTTGCTGACTGACCGTTCCAAGGCGGTAACTGATGGTTTTTCTTTTTGTGTGTTATGTCTCGTCTCTGTGTTTTTCTCACATTTACATTTACCTTGTCTGCCTTGGTCTGCAGGTAGATAAAATTTAAATATCTGTGAAAATTTTGATAGGACCTTTTCTTATTTACCTATTGGAATATATGTCTTTTCATTGTCTCTATTCATGTATAAATTAATTAAATAGAAGTAATATCCTTATACTAAGATTAATTTCTAAATCTTTTGCTCCGTCTTTACTTTATGATTTACAGGTTAATACGACAATCGATCTTGTTTGCTTCCTGAAGATAGGATAAAATTTCATAATAAAAATAAGCGGGTCCATTAACTGTGTTAAACAAAAGAAAACAAAACTGAATAAATATTATCATTTGATAGTCAATTTATTTCTTTGTCATCTTCTACATTTAGTTAAAATTCGTCCATATTTTGTTATATTCCATCATATTTTAGCTTAAAAATTGCATCAAATGGGCAAGTATTTCTTTAACCTTATGTCCAAGTTCCTTGAATATTACCTATATAAATATCCACACAGGGACACCATTTACTGACCTTTTTTAAGTATTATCCAATGATATGTCCTGTATATTGTTCCTAAGCTGACTGAAGTCGTCGTCTTCCTTGACCCCATGAATCATTTTAAAACAGATCCAAACTTAAAGTCCCCAGTGTAGATATATGTTCTCTGATTGATATGGTTGAAGTATAGGATATTTACTATATGTATTATATTAATTTGAATCTGTTCTATATAGCACACTTGTATGCATACATTTGCTAACATTCTAGGAGCATGTACCTTAAAATTATGATTTCTAGCGTCTGTCAGGCTGGTATACAATTATTTATAAGGACTATTTTAATCGTTTATGACAGCTCATGGAATATCGTCAGTTGCAACATTGAATTCAATCTTTAGACAGGAGTCGCCACATACTAAAGATACAATTTAGTCCAACGATAATTTATATATAGACACCTTAAAAAACATACCGTTGATAATACGATATATTCCTCATTTTGTTTGAAACAAAGCTTAAAGCCAGACAAAACTCAAGCATCTGTCAATCAAACTGTATTGATTTTACTAAACAATAAATATGAGTACCAAACTAGTTACACCATTTTAAAATAGTGGACATTAAAATTTGCAAAATCAGCAACTGTAAGAGCATCTTTCGAAAATATAGAAAAAAAACGCATTACCGCCATGGGGGTGTTGATTCAAAAAGTAATATAACCAGATCATCGTTCAAGTCCACTATAAACTACTTTATTACTGTGATGAATAAACATGTCGATTAGCAAACTGAATGATGTTTAAATGTGGCCTCAGGTATTTATCCTTACCCTTCAAGCATTAAATAGCCAGGAAAATTAATTACACTTAACTTAAATTGCATTTTTACAAATCTATACTCAAAGCACTGTTAATAATATTTTCCTTAAGTTCTGCATTGAAATTGTCACCAAGAGCACCATTAAATGCAGTTGTCTTGTATAAGCTGGATTAATTTTATTAATCTGCCATCTGCACTTGGTGACACAAGATGTGCCGGAATAAGGTAAATGCATTAAACCCGTAGAATATCTGATTCGTGAATTAATATATATCAAAGTCTATCGGCACATTAAAGGAAATGGCTACTGCTACTTAGAAATGAACCGAGACATGGCATGGCTCTGAAGTTTTAAGTTTAAGCAAACATTGATAACTTTGTTGCGTTTACTTTCTTATCTTTTACACAGTCTATCGCTTAATTGGGGAGGGTGTGGCGTGGAATAGAGGTCTTGTAACTCCTCTGACTGCTAAGCCTCCGACCGCTTGGGTTTGATGGTTAAGGAATCAATGTATAAATTATTAAAGACAATCTTACAGCTAACCTGCCATGCTGCAATAGGTCTACCCAGACATCTGCTGGGCTCTTCCTCTAATATATAGCTGAAACGTGCTATCAATATCATAGTTAGTCGCTTCATGTATTTATAAAATATATTATATAACAGGCAACGGGATGTTGCTCTCTTCTGTTTTTGCTTGATATGCTTATTTGTTGCAGTTGTAAATTATTACTGTTATTAACAAACCACTATTTATTTGTATTTTTCCACATGTTTGGGTACTATTTCGATCAGTGATCATTGTTTTGTAGATAAATTAAATAATAAATTACATTTTCATTGTACTATGGTTAAACCAATTTTAATATTTACTTTAAAGTTTCCTATAAATTTTACTTGGTACAATTCTGTAATTATATGGTCGCTGTATGTATCCTAACGCATAAAGGAATTACCGTCTACATAATATCAGAATGAATATCTGAGGGCAATTGTCTGATTTATCACAGTATATTCGTCTTCTCTCCTGCACTTTCAAACAGTGTGCTTAATCAGAATCAACATCTAAACATCATCATATGGTGTCCCATCTTTCGCCGTAATGGTCTTCTACTTTTGTTATTATGATTGCCAATCCTTTTAACATAATCTCTTTGCTATAAGCGGGATGAATCTACGCTGTGCTTGGTAAAACTTTCATATTAAGTGATAAGTTTGGAAACAGAATACGAAGTAAACATCATAAACATGGAATGTCTGGTACTTTTTGTTGCCCTTTCAAATGATTTTGTGTACATAGCTTACGGTTTTAACATGTTTTAAGTTTTAAATTACCACACAAAAGACCATTAAATCGTTTACTTTTGTATAGGGATAAACAGATGCCTTTAGATTTTAAAAAAAGTTTTCCACACGTTGTGAATTTATTTGCAATAAGGTACTACATGTAGGTGCAAAGTGAACGTGTTTAATATCATGCTTAATAACATAGTAATGGTGTACCAATGTGTATTGAGCAACAATACTTATTTATAAAGTGAGGATATTAATAAATGACATTCACAAAACTCACATTCCTGTCTACATGTATGTGTCTTTTTGATGCAGGTGTGACACTTCCAGTTTAAATCTATCGCATTTACTGCTTTTGTCGGCCTCTTTTGTAAGTCTTCAGACATCTCCTATTCCTTAAAAGCGTCGAATTCCCTAAAAGCGTCGATACATCGTCCATCATATTGCATTTGGAAATAAAAGCTTTTATATTGAAAAGTCTTATCCCAAGGTCTCTCCATAAGTGCAAACAATCGTAAAGTGATATTTTTCTTGTTTCGCTAATACATTTTCGCTTGGAGAAAAGTATGTTTTTATAATCTTATAGAATGATAGTTCAATTGTACGTCTACCTGTTAGTAAAAAATGTTATATTTTTACACGATTTAATGTCTGCTCTAGCCATTAACATTTTAAAAATATTCTAGAAAATCAAGTGTAGCTAAAGAGTTGAAATGGACGTAGAGGCGATTGCATTCGGATTGATTGGTGACTTGAATCTATTGCAACTGGTTCCTCCGAGGCTACAAGCAAGGTTTCTACTGTTCAATGTGTTAAAAGAAATGGTTACCATGAACTGTTTCTAACTAGATAAGTAAGAATAATGACGTGTTTTCTTACAGAAAAAAGAGAGGATTTATATATATATGTTCCATACATTAATTATTGCAGATTCTGACGTGGCACAGAGTTGATAATGCCTGCCGCCACGTTTGCGTGTTCATGTCTTTAACTTGTTGGTCAGGTGACGCGCTGATTTTATTACAGTATTGGTCATGTAGCCTAAGCCTCTAACACAACAGGTTTCGATCTTAATACTGATACCATGATTTATTATATTGTCTATGTAAATTACCAGCCGCAATAGCTCAGGTGGTAGAGCGTCGGCTTGTGGATCAGGAGGTCGTGGGTTCAAACCCCGGCCGGGTCAAACCAAATTCTTTAAAGTTGGAAGTAATGGCTTCCCTCCTAACGCTCGGGGCTAAGGGGACAACATTACGCCTGACTCGTCGGTGTTAGTATAATGGAACGGCCGGGTTCAGTCCCTGGGCACCTCAAAATGCCCATGTGCTATAATGATAGAAATGTCGCTGCACAGTTTTGGCAAAAATGCCGGCAAATCCCATCCTATCCTATCCCTTTGTAAATTAATTAAGAAATATATCCTCTTACATAAGGATGGAACCAATAGTTGACTGGCGTTTAAACTTCGACTTTGAACAGCTACTTGCTCAAGTTTTCTGTTAGGGTTTTTTAATTGTCATTATTTAAAAGTAACATAATTTATTTTGTTAGCTGTCATCTGCACTAGTTCAAGATATGGTAATGTACAAACCAATATGCATATTTATTGAGCGTCATTTTTGGGACTCATTACGTGCAATTATCTTGCATAAATGAGAGTATTTCAACTAGCTGTCATCTGCTTTATTCAAAATTATATGGATGTTTTAATTGAGATAATAACTAAATCTTGAATGCGAAGTATTGTTGTCTAATCTAAACTAAATACTGGAGTTTCCTTGAATATCTACCATATAAAACCCCTCTCATCCACATGTGTTACGTTAATTGTATATACAATTTACTGGGACATTCGTCTCAAATAACATAAATAACTTGTTTACATTATAAACTTGCGTGTGCATTTTATCATTAGGAAATTATGAACATTTCGTATGTAACAAAGTCCTACTTTTGCATTAAAAATATAATACAATTCCTTATTTGTGATTACTATTGAGGTTAAAAGTAACATGGGAAATTGATTATTGCGAGTGTGCAAGACAACACCAATACGCATATTTAGTTTCAATGTACAATAATAAGGTTTCCGCACAATTCTTCCTAAATGTAAATTTTTGACGAAACCTTTTTGCTTTGTTGTTTAAAAAGCGTTGCGGAACGTAAGTCTAGAAAAGAAAGTATAAATGTTTGGCTTGTCTGTAGAAACTTGTGTGGTTGTTGGAATTGTTTATTCAGATGGTCGATGTCTTTGCATTGTTGTAGACTGTTAAATCACCATTATGTCTGAGGAAATTGCGATATCATCTCCCATAGATTTCTTGTTATGATCTTCCTTTTTTTATTAAGTTTGTCATAATAATCATAGGCAGTATTTATTTGACTATACAATTTGCGAACATATATACGAATGTTGACAGTAAGACCGTATTAACACATATTGATGATGTCTCAAATAAGTGTTAATCAGCAATAAATGTGTCTGTTTGTTTGTATCTGAATACTCCTAAAACATCTTGCATAAACTCAATATGTGCTTTATACATTGGTGACATTTGTTCTCTAAAACGGTCATAACAATAAATGTGTGGTTTTAATGTAAAATTTGATGTTATATCTGATATACACCTAACGTATATTCTCAAATTCCACCGTTGCTTAATATCTCAGAAGTAACTGCATGTAAATGTAATTCTATGTCAATTGTCGCTTTATGTCTCTTCTGGGAGAAATGTGTTTAGTAGCGCCAGCCGGCACATCATCTACATTACCTAGATTGGACAAAAACTGAAAAGTTTTGGTCCCAAGATTACCAATTATAGAGCAGAAATTGAGGAATACATCCTTCAACTTGTTTCGCTTAAATGAAATAGAACACATGAAATATGTCATCTTATCCTAGATAAAACTACAATCTAGGTTTATATCACCCTAAGGGTACATATGGTTCCTAGTTTCCCTTTGATATTTGATATAGTTTTAAATGTTGTAAAAGTTACAGGAAAGACGAGCCCTAAATGTAATTTTATGGGCATAGGCTTAATCTTTTACATGCATGCCAACAGATGTTTCTGGCATATTTCGTATTTGCTTGCTGATCTTACTTGTTATTTCCTTAGAAACGGCTATAAAACAACCCTACAAACTTCAACATCAACAAAACAGAAGTAACAGATATTTCTTTTCAGAAAAAATAATGAATAATATTTTGATAAAGTTTATTTGAAAGATCTCTGTCCATTTGCATTGACTAGAGTTGATAAGGTGGTGGCCAACATAATCTGTGGATGTCTCGTTACATTCTCATGTCGTTTCGTTGAGTTGAAATTGTATTGTTTCTTTGTATCATTTATATGCTTAATAGTAGTTATAGTCTGTGAACTTCGTCAAAAGCTACTTGTAGAAGTAACGTAGCAATATCTTCTTTCAAGTGCAAGTTGGTGCAAGTACATGTGAATATACGACCTTTCCCTGGTGTCGTCATAACTTATTATAGAAAATATCAGCGCTTTGACATTTTGTATTAAATTAGATCGTTTTACTTTTCATTGCTTGCATTTAATAACTCGTACAGGAAGTGCGAGGATAGAGCTCTGTAAAACCGGTATAAGCACCCCAGTCGGTCCATATTGCCGAATGACCGTTCCAAGGCGGTAACTGTCGGGTTTGCTCTTTACGTTAAATGACTCATCACAAATTTGTTCTTACTTTTCGCTTGGCTTGCATGTGAAATACCTTTGTTCTGTGCCTTTTCTACGTTTGGTATATGTTGCAATGCTTATAGGACTTTGTCATATATTCTTATTTACCATTTCTCTCATGCTAGTTTTAAATATACTTTCAGATATTAGATTTGGAAATGAATGTTCCAATTAAAAAGGTCTAGTCCAACAGTAACCTAAAACAGAGAATTGTCGGAAAATGGTTTTGTAGTCCTTTGCTTTAAGCATTCTTTTCTAATGTATTGTCGAGATATAAACATGTTCTTAAGGCGTCACTAAAATGAAAGATAAGATCATGTCCTTTTCAGGTCCCAAATATTTATAAATCACTCCTTTTTTATGTGTAATAGTCTTTCACCTGTTTGTTAAATGCAATACATCTGAGTCTACTGGACCAGAAGATATTCCCCATTTTCTGTCAATGTTTATATGTATTTATATGTGTATATATATAAAGTGTTGGATTGCAAACAATGGTGTATTATAAACTTTCTTTTGTGGAAACAACTTTTCCTGTTGACTTGCAGACAATTCTTTGCTACTGACCCATACTCATAATATTTACACTGACAGACCCCAAGGGCAGCTGCAATTAACTTGTAATCACTACAGTTGTGTAAAGTATCTCAGCGACATGGTCGATAGATTAATGAAAACACCGGGATGCTTATAAATAAGTTAAAGACACTCAGACAATCAAGGCTGATTGATAAACTAATTAAGCCCTGCCTGCCAGCTTCGTGGCTTCTGGGCTGTCATTACCGATGATGCATGTTTAGTTTTGATGAAGGACAATAAAGAACGTAACCATTGTATCAAAAACACACATTCTCAAATGGATCAAAAATAAAATCAATGGACTGATATGAAAATTAAAACAATATAAAACAAAACACAACAGAAACATTGACAGAGCGTTTTGAGTCACTGATGGATAAGTTCAAAGCAATTCCTACCAGTTTTAGTCGCTAACTGTGTCAGGTCTTAACATGAAAACCTTACTTTGTGTCAGCAATCCGTCTCAAAAGTGGAAACAAAATATATAATCTTTAATTGCTTTATGAATCAAGAAAATATATCAATCGTCTATGTTCGCTTTTTTAAAACTGGGAAAATCATGTCCACCTATATCCTAGATGATTTATCACATTTTTCATCGAAAATTTAGTTTTTATACCGAAAAACTGTCATCATTCTGGCTGAGTTGCCGAATGAGATAAACGTACAAGCTTTAATTCCTTATAAGATCTAATTATGTTGAAATGTGCGGTGCGCAGATGGTTCTACTCAGACATAGGTCTGGGGTCTTTCTCCACTATTAAGTTGGACGTCGCTGAATGGATCATAATTGCGATGTATTTCAAACACAAAACAAACTTTTGAAATTTTTATGAAAAGACATCATATCTGCTACCAACATAAGACTAATAGACAAATAACTAATCATGAACGTTTTGATAATGACACGCATTCCAATTTCTAGAAGTTTCCAAACTAGAGCAGCAGTCTCACTGTTAACTGATGATTAAAATGATTGGCATTTCCTTCAAGAAAAAGCGTTAAACTGAATTTAATCAGATGGTTCTTCTGAGGGGGTGTTACGAATTTCATTTATTGTTTTTGTTGCAACCATCACATGTTGTCTTGACATTATCATACTCACTGCTGAGCACCTGAAGCTCAAACAAAATATATCATGTTATCTCCACAGTCCATATACTCACTGATGAGCACCTGAGGCCCAAACAAAATGTATCATGCTATCTACACAATCCATTTACTCACTGATAAGCACCTGAAGCCCAAGCTTAATACATCATGTTATCTACACAGTCTATATACTCACTGATGAGCTCCTGAAGCTCAAACAAAATACATCATGTTATCTACACAGTCTATATACTCACTGATAAGCACCTGAAGCTCAAACAAAATATATCATGTTATCTTCACAGTCCATATACTCACTGCTGAGCACCTGAAGCTCAAACAAAATGTATCATGCTATCTACACAGTCCATTTACTCACTGATAAGCACCTGAAGCCCAAGCTTAATACATCATGTTATCTACACAGTCTATATACTCACTGATGAGCTCCTGTAGCTCAAACAAAATACATCATGTTATCTACACAGTCTATATACTCACTGATAAGCACCTGAAGCTCAAACAAAATGTATCATGTTATCTACACAGTCTATATACTCACTGATGAGCTCCTGTAGCTCAAACAAAATACATCATGTTATCTACACAGTCTATATACTCACTGATAAGCACCTGAAGCTCAAACAAAATGTATCATGTTATCTACACAGTCCATATACTCACTGATAAGCACCTGAAGCTCAAACAAAATACATCATGTTATCTACACAGTCCATTTACTCACTGATAAGCACCTAAAGCCCAAGCTTAATACATCATGTTATCTACACAGTCTATATACTCACTGATAAGCACCTGAAGCTCAAACAAAATACATCATGTTATCTACACAGTCTATATACTCACTGATAAGCACCTGAAGCTCAAACAAAATACATCATGTTATCTACACAGTCTATATACTCACTGATGAGCTCCTGAAGCTCAAACAAAATACGTCATGTTATCTACACAGTCCATATACTCACTGATGAGCTCCTGAAGCTCAAACAAAATGTATCATGTTATCTACACAGTCCATATACTCACTGATGAGCTACTGAAGCTCAAACAAAATACATCATGTTATCTACACAGTCCATATACTCACTGATAAGCACCTGAAGCTCAAACAAAATACATCATGTTATCTACCCAGTCCATATACTCACTGATAAGCACCTGAAGCTCAAACAAAATACATCATGTTATCTACACAGTCCATATACTCACTGATAAGCACCTGAAGCTCAAACAAAATGTATCATCTTATCTACACAGGCCATATACTCACTGATGAGCTCCTGAAGCTCAAACAAAATACGTCATGTTATCTACACAGTCCATATACTCACTGATGAGCTCCTGAAGCTCAAACAAAATGTATCATGTTATCTACACAGTCCATATACTCACTGATAAGCACCTGTAGCTCAAACAAAATGTATCATGTTATCTACACAGTCCATATACTCACTGATAAGCACCTGTAGCTCAAACAAAATACATCATGTTATCTACACAGTCCATATACTTACTGATGAGCTACTGAAGCACAAACAAAATACATCATGTTATCTACACAGTCCATATACTCACTGATAAGCACCTGAAGCCCAAGCTTAATACATCATGTTATCTACACAGTCTATATACTCACTGATAAGCACCTGAAGCTCAAACAAAATACATCATGTTATCTACACAGTCCATATACTCACTGATGAGCTTCTGAAGCTCAAACAAAATGTATCATGTTATCTACACAGTCCATATACTCACTGATGAGTTCCTGAAGCTCAAACAAAATACATCATGTTATCTACACAGTCTATATACTCACTGATAAGCACCTGAAGCTCAAACAAAATACATCATGTTATCTACACAGTCCATATACTCACTGATGAGCTCCTGTAGCTCAAACAAAATTTATCATGCTATCTACACAGTCCATATACTCACTGATGAGCTCCTGTAGCTCAAACAAAATTTATCATGCTATCTACACAGTCTATATACTCACTGATAATCACCTGTAGCTCAAACAAAATACATCATGTTATCTACACAGTCCATATACTCACTGATAAGCACCTGAAGCTCAAACAAAATACATCATGTTATCTACCCAGTCCTGATACTCACTGATAAGCACCTGAAGCTCAAACAAAATACATCATGTTATCTACACAGTCCATATACTCACTGATAAGCACCTGAAGCTCAAACAAAATGTATCATCTTATCTACACAGGCCATATACTCACTGATGAGCTCCTGAAGCTCAAACAAAATGTATCATGTTATCTACACAGTCCATATACTCACTGATGAGCTACTGAAGCTCAAACAAAATACGTCATGTTATCTACACAGTCCATATACTCACTGATGAGCTCCTGAAGCTCAAACAAAATGTATCATGTTATCTACACAGTCCATATACTCACTGATGAGCTACTGAAGCTCAAACAAAATACATCATGTTATCTACACAGTCCATATACTCACTGATAAGCACCTGAAGCCCAAGCTTAATACATCATGTTATCTACACAGTCTATATACTCACTGATAAGCACCTGAAGCTCAAACAAAATACATCATGTTATCTACACAGTCCATATACTCACTGATGAGCTCCTGAAGCTCAAACAAAATGTATCATGTTATCTACACAGTCCATATACTCACTGATGAGTTCCTGAAGCTCAAACAAAATACATCATGTTATCTACACAGTCTATATACTCACTGATAAGCACCTGAAGCTCAAACAAAATACATCATGTTATCTACACAGTCCATATACTCACTGATGAGCTCCTGTAGCTCAAACAAAATTTATCATGCTATCTACACAGTCCATATACTCACTGAAGAGCTCCTGTAGCTCAAACAAAATTTATCATGCTATCTACACAGTCTATATACTCACTGATAATCACCTGTAGCTCAAACAAAATACATCATGTTATCTACACAGTCCATATACTCACTGATAAGCACCTGAAGCTCAAACAAAATACATCATGTTATCTACACAGTCTTTATACTCACTGATAAGCACCTGAAGCTCAAACAAAATGTATCATGTTATCTACACAGTCTATATACTCACTGATAAGCACCTGAAGCTCAAACAAAATACATCATGTTATCTACACAGTCCATATACTCACTGATGAGCTCCTGTAGCTCAAACAAAATACATCATGTTATCTACAGATGAGGCATATTCTATTATTTAATTATAACTGTATATATTGTACAATGAAGTAGTTTACGTAGTTCACTTGTTTCTTACAACAAATTGTAAATATATTACATATATGTATGGTTATTTATATATCCAACCATCATCATACTAACGGATACTAATACTTAATTTTGTTTGAAAAATGTTAATAGATTGGTCAATAGAAGTGTCATTTTATAATATCCTATGGCGCCTGTTTGGCTTGAAAATGTTTAATTTCATTACGAGCTGTATTATTAATATGCTTCGGTTTGTATTGAAGTTTCTAGTAATAGTCAAGTATAGCATATATGGGTCATTTATCTTCTGAGGTATATGCTTATGCTTTTTTCTTTGTCGTACCTGGCATGTAGATTATTTACTGTCAGAGCATTATTATATGTCAATATCTTCCAATATCATAAAAAGAAACAAATGTTCAAACATTACTTAGGCTATGTAACAGTCAACAATTGTTGGTTATACGTAATTGGTGGTTTTACATCTTGTTTGATTATTGATGGTCTTATAAAGGATATATTTGGTGATATTTTGACTGGGAAGCTAAAATAATGCATACATCTATGTTCAAATGCAAAGTACAAATGCCTATCGGTATTGAACTATTATGTGTATATATAATATATAGAGTAGAAATATAATATTTACAAAAAGTCTTTATTACATCGGTTGTACAAACTTAACACAATTAGACCAGGAAAATAACTGTTTCACCCTTAAAAAGAAAAACTAATTTTAACGCATTTTCTTTCATAGGCCCTTTGGAAATTTCAAATGACTAAAATAATGTCGCAAATACATATGATAACCAACCTTAATGGGACTTAGCAGTTTTAGATCTCTGCATGCTTTAAAATAGCACAGTATTCAATCAAGGCGATATGAAACATACCAGGTCCCACGTGCAGAAACATTTCTTATTTGAGATTTGTGCTCAAGCTCAAAATTTTCTACCAAGAAAACCTTGGGCTAGATCTAAATTCCAGCTGAGAAAGGATTCAATAAGTGGGGCTAGATTGTTGCCACCTATTCACAGTATGCAGTCTAGATTGTCGTCACCTATGAACACTATGCTATCAAAGCGATATGAAACGTACCAGATTGTTGTCACCTATGTACGGTATGCTATCAAAGCGATATGAAACATATCAGATTGTAATCCCCTATAATTTATGTTCTCATTGAGGGTCTTGCCTACTCTAGTAATTGTGTCGTATCTCTTTATAAATTATGTTTAATATTAGGTATTACAAACACAAATACAATCATCATGATAAAGAAGCATCGTTGGAAACTAAACAATTGTATGAAAACTTGGTTGTTAAGAAGCAACACTACATCAAGAACATTTTAAAATTTTAAGTAACCTTAAGAGAGTTCTTCAGCGTTTGAATGATCAGCTTTAAACCTGGTGAGTCATATTTTGACCAGTGATGTGCATGAACTTCTACTCAGACGCAAGATCCAAATTTTATATCATCGGTTCTTGTTTGAACATTTCGGTGCAATTTTTATATGTAACGCAAATGATTTTAGTGGCCTTATACTGAAATACAATACAGCCCCTTTTAAGATAAAAGCTGAGTTGCATAACCTAAGTTATTGCCGAAAGACCATCTAATTAAGCATGCATTTTTCCATACTCAATTAACTACAAATGTATTTTTCAAGCATGTTGATGGCATTAAATAGGTTACAGTTATACATAGCACAATACGAGAATATCGTTTTAACTATTTTAGCCTATAAACATCTGTTTTAGAAATGAATAAGTAAATTCTCTGATTGAAAGAAGATCAGTTTCAAATAATGTAAAATATATTAAAAGAAGTTAATATTTTTGCAATCACGTATTTTTTATATTTTATGACATAATTAATGTTTTCCTTTTAATTGAACATAAAATATGTAGTAAGTTATTTTAATTGATATTATTTAAGTATTTTAAACATCTTATCATCATTGTTATCTGAACGCATTTTGTTAATAATTATGGTGATTGAGCATTACAGACTGTCATGCAACTCGAACATTGTAATACGAATAATTATCATGAAGATAATGTAAATGACACCACAACAGGAAAAGATGGAGCATATAAAACAAATACTGATACAGATAATGTAAATACAATTATGGTATCCACCAGTTTAGTGTTAATACTCGTCAAATCCAGGTGGCAGGGTAGTCACACTAAGCAGGGACGTTTTGGAAGAACACCGGAGAGGGTTGAGAGGCTGGTACATGTTTTCCATTGGAATGTTGATCGTCTCCGACTCATCAGCGTCGTATCTAGCATCATAGTCTTTGTGAAACCGGAACTTCTTCACTAGAGTCACCATACAAGCTATGACCAGAACCAGTCCAACAGCCGTACACACCCCAGCCACAATCTTTTCGCTCACTATTTTCTTGACAGCACGTTTGTACGTAGAAAGCACTTTGGTTTTTATCGTGACACAGTCTACTTTATACAATTCAGTTTCATAAACATATACAATGCAAAATTCGTAAAAGGTGTTTGCCTTTAAATCGGTCACCGTATAACTGTGATAATGAGACCCGAGGGGAATAACTTTGTAATGGAGTACTTCCGCTAGACTGTCATTTGGTAGTTTTTGTCTGTAATGAAGCTGGTAGTCAGAAATCATTGAACGATGCTGTGTACCATTCCACGATATTGATATAAAATCATTAGACACAGTAAATGGTACTAAACGTACCGGTTT
Source organism: Sinonovacula constricta (assembly GCA_007844125.1). NCBI lineage: Eukaryota > Metazoa > Mollusca > Bivalvia > Cardiida > Solecurtidae > Sinonovacula > Sinonovacula constricta. The sequence goes on along the minus strand of CM017561.1, from coordinate 5,321,682 downwards.
ATTCGTCACAGTAATACGAGTTGAACTTATATCATAGCCCGCAATATTTGTAGATTTACATGCATAAGTACCACTGTCTTGTACTGTTAAATGTCGAACTACTAAAACACAATTGTTTTCAATTTCAAATTTATCACCATGGGTACCATTTATTCCTGTTACCTCGGAACCATTTGGCAGCAGCCATGACAGTTGTGGTTCCGGTACACCAAATGTATGACACTCTAATCGTAGTTCCTCCCCAAGGTCAAGAGTGTAATTCTCCGTGAACGATGGTAATGTAGTAGGGGAGCAAATCCGCGGGAATTGATCCTCATCAATATCACCAATTGAAACGCTTGTCAGATTTAATGGATAATCACACCTAATAAACTCAGAGTGATTGAAGAAAGGCCTACTGGAATTGAGATTCCGAGATTCCTCTATAATCTCTCGAACCCAGAATGCATTGCAGTCACATCGTAATGGATTATGGTATATGTGTATTTCTGCCAAATTATGACTTTCAGTTATTATGTTCGGTGAAAGAGCTTTTAGTTGATTGTTATAAATATAAAGTGTCCTCAGCTTAGGCACATTCACAAATGCACGACTGTCTATGTATATGAGCTTATGATTATTATGGACCTTCAGTACTTCTAAATAGGGAAGATTATAAAATGCATCACTCTCTATAATTGTCAAGTTCGGCATGTAACTTAAAGACAAATCAGTTATACTCATGTTGCTGAAGTCTTGCGGTCGGATTTTAATTAGAGGATTTTCATCAAGAGTCACCTTCAGCAACATTTTACAACTTTTAAGAGGTTGTCTAGGAATAGACATAAGGTCATTATGACTAAGATCTAGAATAAGTAATTGCAGAAGAGAATCGAAGGCTGAATCATCGATATCACGAATTCGATTGTATGACAAATTTAGAAGGTTCAAATTATGCAAGGAATAAAAATCTTTGGCACCCACAACTATGAGCTGATTGCTGGAGAGATCTAACTGCCGAGTTCCAGCAATATCCTCAAACCATGCATAATTCATGACAGAAATACGGTTACTGTGCAAATTCAAGCTTCTTAGGTTATCGAGGCCTGAAAACGCTTTTGATGATATGTTTCCGATCTGATTGTTTCCAAGGTCCAAGAATTCCAAATGAGAAAGTCCATGGAAGACGCCTTGATTAATTATTGAGAAATTGTTACTACTCAGTTTTAAGCATTTTAATTTGGAGAACGAAGCGAATAGCGGGAAACTATCCATTGTCTGTATTGTATTGTTAGACAGATCTAAATACATGATATCTGGAAGAAACGGAAGCTTATTTAGGTTCTTTAGCTTATTGCCAGAAAAGAGCAACACCTCACCTTCTGTCGAGATGTCATTTGGTACATCTGCTAATTCAGAGTTAGAACAGTTGACGATCTTTAGCAGTTTATTCACCCTGAGGCAAGTAGAGTCAGGGACACTTGGTATCCCATAGTAGCAGGTACACTTCAGAGGGCACTGCGCGCTCCAAGAGGTATTGTCTGCTGATGATGATTTTCGAATGGTTGTTGTGTTGTCCGTCATGTTGCTAGTAAGACAATATCCCATCATCAATAACGACATAATGCATACTGAGAACACATTTACTTGATATGCACACATGGCTGAATGTTAGTTTGTATTTATTTTATGGTTCTTTTAGCATATTTGTATGCTTTCATTTTATTTATGCATGTGCAAAGTACACCAAGTAACAAAAGTATTTACGGTTCTTGATTTTAAATGGTCCAACGAATATGTTCATTAATTCATAGCTGTGTGGATTTTTATGAACGTTATGATTGTCCTGTCAATGTATCCAATGTTGCCATTATTTTACTCCAAGTAGCATTGTTTATAATTAATTCACATAAATCTTATGAATCATTGTCTATTTAACTACCAGTCTATTGAATTGTTTACAGTCCATTATGCAATGACACTTTTAAATACAATCTGGTAGTTCTGTTAGGAAAGGTTACAACTATGTAACCAGTCTAGATACCTTTCAAAAGTTCATTATTTACATGTGACCATTTAAATTTCTCTCTTTAAAAACATCACTTTTACACAATCATTCTTAGCAGATGGAGTCATTCCGATAGTGGTTTTAAGATAGTTCAGTAACACAACCAGTTAAAAAGAATCTGTAAATTGCATTATGTAATAAGAACATTTCTTATTCATACTGTGTGATAATTTACTTTCACAAACCTTTCTGAGAACATGAAACAATTCCAAAAAGTCTAAAAGAAAGTTCAATAACATACAGTTACATGAATTACGTACACTGTTTTATGTACATGGATCCATGCTAATTGATCCTTTGCAGTAATTCATCTTACAATCCTTTCTAAGAATGCGGAATAATTAGTAACACAGAACAAATCCCATGAACTATTTATCGTCCATTACATACATGGCACCAGTCGGATGCACCGTGGGAACATATGCAGGTGTGCAGTTGTCAGATCCATTAATCCTGCTGCCAAACAATTCAGTGCACATAATGCTTTGCATGCGTGTGTAGCTCATTTGACTAATATATGTTAGCCGTATACCAGTGTAAGATGCCAGAAATGACTGCTTTGTTGCCACAAAAATGGATATTTTGTGTGTGAGAGTGTATGAAATCAACCCCTGCTTTCCGATTGCAGGACTGTAACATGTTGTACAAGATTTCTGCGACACCTGATTTCCTTTTTGTTAACACTTATTTAGTGTAAATGTAAGAATCTTTCTGTAAAGAAACTAAACAATGTTTTAAAACCCTTGCTAAGACGAATAATACTCACATGCAAATTTAATTATAGCTTTCACTTATTTTCCTTTGCTATCCGTTTTTGCTGATGTTTTGCTTTGGGTTACTGCAAATATACTTCTTTTTAGTAAATAAACCGATTTAATTCATATCAAGCCACACTATTTGAGTCAATAAATAGGCGTTGAAAATAAAATTTACCATCAACCCAGCTCTGATGTATTCCACACTGAATAATCATTAACGACCATATCTAATAGATCCAACTTATCTTATCGTGGATAATTGCATTCTTTTCCAGTAACTTCACTGTCATATTTTATCATTGGTTTGTAGCAAATCCGTCATTTCGGTTGCACAGAAATATCACCTTTCTGGCTATCAATGTCTGGGAAAAGAGTCCCAAATCCCTGAACAATTTATTTCCGATCACTTTCTTGCCCTTAGACCATTGCGCCGTTGACAGTACTGTCTTTGTATCTGCCAGGCTAACAGAGTGAGTTTGTCCCTCAACAAGTTTTACCGACTTTTAAGAGATTAGTTTTCACTGTGAATTCTTCACTGCAAATTTAGCCACTTCAAATTTTAGCATTACATTCTCTGAGGATTATTCCCTTTTTCAATACACATTCATAATCAAATTGGCGCGAATTCTTTTCCAGCAGAAGCTTTTGAGAGCCAATTTAATCCATCATGGTTTGTGCATCTTTCTTTTTGTAGGTTTTCAGATCAAATTCAACGTCTTCCTGAGATGATAAATACATTCGACTCTTTTATGGCAGAACAGTTCCAGTGTAAATACAAGAAATAAAATGCATTATCAGAGTGTCTATATCGGAGATTTACATGATATTACTTTTATGGACTTTAATTTGAAATTTGAAATTTGAATCTTTATGAACAGTACACATTAGGTAATTGTATGCATATTGTTTGGTTCAAAAAGAATCTGTATATTGATTCTGGTCGATCTTACTTAATTTTATGAAAGATTTACCATTGGATTTTTATTTATTATGTACTTTTAAAAGCCATTTCTGTTCTTTCCCTGATAGTACAAATTCTTTTTGATTATTCATTTATGCATTGTGATCCGCATAGTTCCTGTAAAAACAGATGCACGTTATTTAACAGTATAATTTAATCAATTTCTTACATCATCCAAACCATATTACTTTTGTCCATGTTTCCTTGTCTGGAGACACAACTCAACGAGTATAAATCCTTTTTTGTCCCCAGTTTGCTGCTTCTTATAATTTCTGGCTAGAAAGAAATTGAATCCCAATAATATCCAATTAAAATGCCAACACTTGTTTGTTGTTTCCCAATACACAAACGTTCGTGCTTATGTTTCTAGTATACGCAGCACACTGAACTAATTAGCTACGTTTTCAAGATTACACATGTTTCTTTGCCGATTAGCTTTTATATCTGGCTATGAATTTTAACACTAACATGTGGTTTTTATTACACTATATATCAGGCTTAAGAACCTGCAAGCGAAGTTTTTGTAGTTTTTTCCAGGTACCCTTTTGATAAAAAACTGCCCTGTTTTTGCTAGTTTTTATATTTTTATTTCTGTTCATTCACATTTCATCAACTTGTGAGGAATATTGTTGCGGTTTCTAAAGAATTTTCAGCCATGTGTTCTCCTGCTTCTGGAAACTACAGTAATTGTGCTGGTTGAGTGTTTCATAGAAAGAAGTCAAGGATTGAACAGGGTCATTCGCTGTCGTAATGGAAACCAATCAGTCAGGAGAAATGGAGCACGTTAGTCGTCGTTAGAAACCTGGATCTGTTTTGTTTGTAGCCTGTTAAGCCAATTAACATTCCACCTTTTTATTGTTTCCCACCTTTGTTGCAGACAAGAATGTTTTGCCCGTGCTGGAGGGGAGCATCCCAACAATAGGAGAAACTGTTTTTTCGCCTCTGGTTCACAGTAGTTTCACAGACAAAAACGACACAATTTGTCACAGTTTGTTGGCAGATTGTATACCCAATGGTGTAATAGGCTATAGTACAGGATTAATGACTGATCCCTTGTTTCATATCATTTATTAGTCTCATTCACTTTATTTTGTTATCAAAATACCACTCTTACAGTTCCTTTTTATATACATATATTTTTCCACTGCATTGGTTTATGCTGTAGCAAATGCTATCTAACAATAAGTTCATTTACTATCATTTATTCCATATTCATTTCCCCCAGATTTTGATGTTTTGTCAAAGACGTTGGTATTGAAAAGGAACCTTGTAAGTAGTATGAAGTCCCAATAGTACACAGCTGTTGCACCGGATTTATATGTTGACCGTATCAAATGACATAATATTGAAGAGGAGATTTCTCCAAACAATGTTTTTGGTGTCCTAACCTTAGGATTAATAATATATTACATATAAGACCACTGTTCCAAGTTATCATACTTCTGTCAAATGTTTGTTCTCAATGTTCGCACATTATCTGTTTTTTTTACTTAAAATTTAATGGTGTCTCTTTCTTCTGTCAAGATGTTTATCATGGTCTACTGTCTGCGAGAATCTGCAATAAAAGAAAAAGAAGAGGAAGTTTAAAACCAAATTCATACGTCAGAATTTATACATTTTGGAATGTTCGAACAAATTCACCAAGATTTCCATAATACTTCTTTGAATATCGAATCATTTCACAGACAATTGTATATTCATAAGTCTTGACATGTTAATGGAAAAGTGCTGCATTTTATTTTGCTACAAACCTTTCAACAATATAAAACTTCACCAAATCCTCCATTTGACAGTTTGTTGCTCGATCTAAGTGGTTTTAAATGGAGTAAGTGAAACCATTTCCTAATGTAATTTTTGAAATGCACATGGCAAAAAAAAAGGCATTGCTAACATGCAATTTTTTTCCAATGCTTATGTTTAAAAAGAGGGAGGGTTATTTACAGATTTAATACAATTAACAAAACCCTACCTCTGTTTGTGAAAGTTTGAGAATAATTCCTGGGAAAAAAGAACATTAACTTATGTTTTAGTTTAAATAAAGACGGGTTTGTACACAGTCTTGATTGTTAGACGTTACCAATCTTGACAACCCCCCCCCCCCCCCCCTAAACATTCTTTATTTCCAAATCAGTTAATAAGAACAATACAGATATCTGCTTAAAAATACTGACTGAATTATCCGGATGACGATGTATAGTGATCTCAGAAATAAGTGGTCACGTGGTTATGTTAGTCTACAAAAAGCTCATTTCTCAGCGTGGCTCATTTTGGAAATTCGTGTTTGTGATGACAAGTGTTTGCTTCAGTTTTCACAAATATGTAAGACATCATTTAACAGCATTAAAATCTTTTCTTAAAACAAACATAGGTATGGTTGTTTGAGAGAAATAAATCTGGCCTTAACTGTCGGATATCACCTTTAAGAGAGTATTAAGTAAAAGTTTAAAAAGTGCTTTAAGCTTAAATGAATTTAAACCTCATTTTAAGTTTCAAAAAAAAAACTCATTGACATATGCTTGCTCGAAAAGCTTTAATGAATTAAACCTCATTCATAAATGCTTGTTTTTTAGATAAAGCTTCCATCTCAGTGTTTCTCTCTCTCTTCCCCCCTTCCTCCCCCCTCTCTCTCTCTCTTCTCTCTCTCTCTCTCTCTCTCTCTCACCAGTAACACAACTTTTATAAAACCAACTATTGAAGATATGGCCACATTTTGCTGAAAACAAACACACCATCCACAGTTTATATGTATTTAAATGATCGTGTTACTATAGCCAGTCAGCCTATTGATTATAACTGGGATAATACTCACATGCCATATTATGTATGTACCGTTCGGAGCTATGATAGGTTGTTTTTTTTTTTTAGTAAAAATGTTTTTAATATAGTTGAAAAGCATAGGGACACCTTTGTTTCTCCCAATCCGAAATCAACAAAATCTTTTGAAGGTCAGCACTTGTTCACATACTGTTTACATATAGTAAAATGATAAATGAGAACATGTTATGCTTTGCTCACAGTGGATTAACGAAGTTTTGATTTTCTTAACAAAGAGTAAATAAAAAGCACAGTTGGCCAAATTGTGACGAAGTTATTTGAAGGAGTATGATAGCTAACTTCCTAATATTTCACATTTATATAAAAAAGGAATATCAAAAGTGTCATTTCTACACACATGTATATTTTTAAAGGATGCTGTTAGTGTAATGAGCCAATATTTAGAATGTATATTGCTAAATGTGACATGAAAAACCCATAATTGGTCTCGACAATGTATCTGTTTTTATTTAATTTGCGTTAATTAATTTTTTTAGATGTTTGCGTTTTAGAGTAAAGTTACTTAAACTGTTAAACTGAAGACAACAGTTGCTTAAAGATATTTAATAACTATACGAGGTTATTATTTCAATTCATGTGTATAGTTTCGTTATTACGACAGCACCTTTCAATGATTTGGTCAAGGTTTTGCATAGGTATCCGACACATAGAAACACATACATTTATCTGCATATACAATGAAATAATTAAGTCATTATTATTTAATCATCATGTTGTTTATGACTGACATAAACACATGGCCTATATTTCACCATATGATGCTCATAGATATATTAGTTTCTTGAGCAGAAAAATGGCTTATTATTGTTGAAAAGTGTTACAACACGTTTGATCCCCCACTCTATGGCCTGCTATCTAGAAGTAATATTTATGTTTTATTTTCTTATTCATTGTAGTTATACAATTTAGTTTTGCTTCTTTAGTAAAAATCTGAAAAATACAATTTTTGCAAGTTTGTGAAAAGTTTCTCTAACATCGCTTAAGACTGTTTTATTGAAAATCACAGTATGTTTTAACCAATTATTATACTATTTTCAAATGAAAGTTTATTATTTAAAAATTGCAAACATTAACACATACATATATTTGTCTATTTAACTCCAATGTAAAAATAATTTATTGTAACAAATAAAAAGAATGAAATCTATTTTTAATCATCAAGACTGAATGTATCTAGAGCCATTAGAATTAAAAATTCTAAAGATAAATGTCATGTAAAGTAGCACTGTAAATTGTTTGCAATTACTTAATTAACTCAAGGTCCCTAAGAAAAAATATAACTTACTTTCAGCTATGCATCTCTTAGTTCAAAACCATATGTTTAGTCCAGGAATTACACACATTGGATATTGCTGTTTTCTACTCTCATCATGCATAAAATACACAAACAACGCCCAACTGTCCAGATTATTCTATTCAGCCGCGATGTAAAATTTATCCATTATCTCCCTCTCAAAGGCAATGATCCCTTTATCAAACATGCCTTATTGTGTGCTGAAATCCATAATGCTTTCCTATTCTGTTTTCTCTCTGTCTGTCATCAGAGCAAGTGCTCAAAAACCATGTAAATTATCCAATAATTAAGCTTCCTAATGAACACCTATTCATGGACCCGTTGTGAGTTACAGGTATCAGCTGAAGGTTTACAGGTATCAGCTGTAAGACCGGTTGTATTGGATGTGAGATGAATTTTATCAGCGCTGTAGTAACCCCAAATAACTGGATGCTGTTAGTTCCAGACTTGGTATCGGCCTCTTGCAGAAATATTGGCTAAATTGCTGGAAAGACCAGGGAATGGGGATAGGGGGTAGTGGCTCTGTGATAACCACATTCCTGCTAACTTTGTGAATTATTCGTTATAAAAATTGGTAGATATTTTACCTTTAACTCATGCATTGCAAAGACAAATTGACACATCCCTTCACAGATGCATTATTTGCCTATGGTCTGATCAATTGTTCCTTGTGAGATAAGAAACATCAATAACAAACACAATTCATTGAACGGCCCTGTGATTAAAGCTATTACCAGATATCTTGGGAACTGAGATCATTGAATCCAGTGCGCTGTAGTTGCTGGACACTTGAAGATGCCTGGCAAGGGTTCTGTGTAAATATTGACTCTACACTTGTGACTCGAGTCTTTATGTTTGAATGTTTGAGTCACCAATGTAAATATTGCTGTTATTACTGGACCAGTACAAGTTGTTATCATATTGACTCATTTCTTTTGTTTGGCACATATAACTTTTTCTTGCATGTAGCTTGAAGTAGGTATTAAAGTGTACCAGTCAGCTCTCTTACACTTAAACATATAACAAATTTTACACTTATGTGTAGATTGAAGCATTTAAGTGTAACAGTTCTTTTATATTTTGACAAATCAGACATCTTACACTTGTATTAAGCCTGAAAAATTCGAGTGTACCAGTTCTGTTATACTTAAAAACCTCTCAAATCTTACACTTGTATGTAGGTTGGAGTATTTAAGTGAAACAGTTTTGGCTTACTTAAAAGTATCTTAACTTAAATCGTATCACTTAATCTGGACGGATGTTTTCAGGTTGAACAGTTCTGGTATACTAAAACATCACTCACGTCTTATCCATGCATGTAATTTGAAGTATTTAATAATAATTGTGACAGTTCTGATTTAATTTACAGAAGTATTTGCTTGACTTATATCTTGTTCCGTCAGGGAACGGAAAAAGTTTTAAACAAAATGTATTTTGAAGTTCTTGAATACTTGTGTTTGGTAGATATATTTTTAATGGTCTGTTTTCAAACACATTATGTATTCAGTCCTGGTTGTACGTTGCAGATGCATGTGAGTAATATATATACATATATATATGTGTGTGTGTGTGTGTGTGTTGTGTGTGTGTGTGTGTGTGTGTGTGTGTGTGTACGCGCGCGTGTGTGCGTGCGTGTGTAATTAATATTTATAAATAGCATCCAGAAACAATATTTTCCATAGCTTTAAGTAGAATTTTAAAAGTTTAAACTTTCTTAAAAATAAGTTTTACTTAATAATACAGGTTTTGATATCTTTAAAATGACTAGTTGATTGACTCATTTTCATTTGATCCATACATAGATTAGATCTAATTTATATCTTTAAGAGATTTACTAAAAATATATTTCTACCCAGTTCATCCATTCCAACATATAATGTTAATATTATTCATTGTATCATCCTTTTTTTATTGTTCTTCAGAACCGTAGATCTTATCTTAACAGGAAGTTATTTATGAGCTGTAAATAATCAGTTCTGATGTCATTTTATTACTTTTCAGTTGGAAAATTTATGTGAATGTCGACTGCAAGTTATTAATATTATTCACTGTGATATGTCATGAGTTGCATAATAGAAAATGTTGCGCGCATTCTGACCAGCACATTTTGTTTGTATGTACTTAATAACCATAGTTTAGTTGCTTATTAATCGTGGTATCTGAAGCGCTAAGATAGAAAATAACAATAAAAATGAAAAACGATGAATTATTAACTTGAAAGGCCTTGCTTAAAGCTGCTTGTTGATGTAAAAGGTTTGAGTATTTCATCATCTTCACTTTATTATAATTGAAGGTTTGATTAAAATCATCCGCCCTTGTATATATTTTAAGCAAATGGACAGATATCACCCTTAAAGTCAACAAGACACACCTTTGAGGAAGAATCACAAACATTCAAAAGATCCTGGACCCAGTTGATACACACCCTTAAATACGGAGAAAAAAAATAGGTTTAAACAAATAAGATTATTTAAGTTACTTGTAAATATGTTTTAATTCTGATAATTTGGCTTTCTTAAGGTTGAAAGAAACTAATACGTTTTAATCCTTTTGAAGAATTTTAGCGATAGGAAACTCTAGACATCTAGAACAGTAGTCACACAGGTCAGGTGTGAAGTAATACTCATCATTTGTATATATGTCATAAGTAGCTAAAATAATAAATAAAGAAGATCAAGGTAAAACCTGTAGACTAATGCTGACATGCTGCTAGGGGATACAGTGATATGCGCCCTAATGAACTTTCAGTTTCTGAAATTCTAAGGATGCATTCTGACATGTTTCTCGTCCAAAATTGATTGTACTTCAAAAACCTCAAATGTCCGCCGTAGCACCCTGACCTTTCAAATTACAGCACTATGTAAACAATTAATTACACTAACTGTACCGTATTGCATGAAGAATTGGTGGCGTATTGCTGAGCATTTAAGGCTGTCAGCTTATAACCCTTGTTTGCAAAAACAGTTCATGTATAATGTGTATGTACCAGTGGTTCTATCTAGGCACAGTTCTGGTAGTTGCACCCACTTTATAAAGGTAGACATCATTATAATTAACATTTTTGTGTTTATATAGTATAAACTTCCGAACAAGTAATTAACAATAACCTTGAAAGCCAGATGCACAGACAAGAATATTAAAATTGCATGGTTTACCCAATCATGACGGCCGGTTATGCGTTATGTATCGTACCAGGATTATTTATAGGAAGCTAGTGTTATTAGAAGCCTCACTCAAAGCTGGCTGTCAATATAGGATGTGCTGATAAACTGCAGACTTGTCTGGCAAATGCAGTATTGCAGATGATTATTTCTTTATTACAATACAAACTGACGTATGGTGGTAATATGCACTTGCATATTGGAAGTACGTGGGTAACACCTACCAAGCTAATGTCATGTTGAGGCTATTAGATGTAAAGTGCTACATTTCATGAATCCTATCTCTTTTATCAGGAACTTGTAGCATTGTGTTTGCTAAAGTAACATTTCTTGAAATTATTGTTTAAAGTTACTTGAACATAGATGGTTTAATTTACATTTGGTGAATTAAAAAACACCATTTTCATTGTTTTGCTACAAAATGTTTATTGAACATAAATATATATATATATACATCACATCTCTTTTTGCAATACTATATGTGAACAAAATTTTGTTGTCTTTAGTTTGAAGAATCAGAAGTATTCAATTGTTTTTAAATAGTTTTTTTTCCATTTTAGCCCCACTTAGTAAAGCTTCAGACACGCTCGAAACTACACCATAAGTATGTGTTGGTTATTTCCTAAAAAGTTTCTCCTTACTTTAAATTAATATAAATGGATCCTCTTGACCACTGTGTCCAGTTCATTCCATTTACTTTAGGCGTGTTACTTGAAATTTGTTTTGTTCCAATTGCCACCAAGTCACAAAATGAATCATTGCATATATTTGAGGGTAAAACATTATTTTTGTTGAGTTTGTCATTACACTGCACCTACGCAATTATGGGCATATTGGTGTTGTTCAGTTAAAATCTCTGGGTAGAACTTCTGAGTCATTGCGGGGCAATTGACAGTAGCTATAAGTCTGGTGCAATTAAATATATGCATTTTAACAATCAGGGGACACTAATGGGTAATGTACATGACACATTAAGTAAAAACGACATATCTTTTTAGACTCTTTTTAATAATGTACCCTTCTCAGTGAATTGTGCTTAACATACGTTTTGATATTAACTTGGTATATAATGTTTCTGACAGCCAAATAAGCTGGACAAATGTTATCATGTTTTATCCTCCCAACGGCAATAAAATATAATGAACATTTGTGAACTGAATTGATATTTTCATTTTGGTATAACTTCATTCTGGAAAAAAATAAACCCGAAACAAACCATACTCGGGCTGCTTTAAATCAATTGCATTTAAATGAACCTTGTTTAAAATGATTTGGAACGTCACCTTATTGATTTGCTCTGCTAAACAGCACTGTAACTATCGGCACATAATTACACCCGTCTCAGACATTTATGCTTCCAAAGTAGAAACAACATACAGGCAATGATAAAATGGATTTTGCTATTTCCTAATTCAACTTTAATAGACTGTTTCCCTTCTAGGGTAACAGACTGGTTGCTAGGAATGATTGATTGATCACGCCACACTTTATTTTGTAGGCAGAAAAGTTAGGTTATAGAAAGGCGAGAAGTTCGGTTATTGCCTCAGGTCAAGAATAATAATTGGAAGTGTTTAGTCAATTACACAATTGCTGTCTATATATTGCATTGTTAAGATAACAATGGACATGTACAAAAATGTTAGGAGTTGAAAGAGTTTGGCAGTTAAGTGGCTGTTATCTTAATTGTTTTCTTGTTAAATAATAGCTTGCTTAGTCAGGTTAGTCTTAACTGTCTTCCACTTCCTTTACCATGGAACAAATTGTATGGTTGTTAAAAGAACTGAGCGTGAAGTCGCTATTGCTTTTCTCAGTATCTGTTTTCTTGTGGTAAAAGTATTATTTAGACATGATTGCCCTTCCTTTTAACCACTTAAACAAATCAAACAAAATTAATGAAACTAAACATAAATGGAAGGTGCTACAAGGAATCTGGGTGTTTAAGTGAATCCCTCAATCATTGTTTTCTGGTTTTAGGCATTTTTAACCTATTTAACTTTAAAGAACCTTACTTATTTCCACTGCCTCAAAAGTTAAAACAAGGTCTCGAATGGTTAAACAAGTCTGTACATGTCTGAACGTCAATATGTTTATGTTTATCTTACTTAATTTAAGCAGAAGAAATAATCTGTTAATAACAATTGCTAAAGAACCCCAAAACATAATGGTGAAAGTTTAACCTATAAAAACCCTAATTAAAATGTCATTACAGAAAATTTCTCTACGTTCTACGATCTTATAGATTGTTTTTAAAGATTGTGTTTGTCCTCATCATTGTCATTAATAATGCTACAATTGATATGTTAAGCACGTGCATGGATTATAAAATATCATAGTCTTTTGTGATTAAATTTATAAAGAAACTGCTGAAGATTAAAATAGATTCTTCAAGACAGTAAGTCCCCCTTGAAAACAATGTATAATATTTTTAACACAGTTAAACAAGTAAAGATTCTCTTCTGCTTGTACTAGTAATGTTAATGGTTCTTAGATTCTTACCAGAAACATTTCTGGATTCTTTTTTTTTCTATTTATAAGCTGGACGTATGCCAATATAAACAAAGATGCGTTAAAACAATGTAACAAAAAGTACAAAAACAAAACAAAATTTTACAAATATGTTATACTGAAAACATTGCTTACAATAACGTCTTCCTATGTCTGTACAGCATCATTTTAGAGTACCCATGCAGTTATGCTACAATAATATTTAATGACCTGAGAAACAACTGCAGGTTATTTTGCTTAAAGTTTATAGACAATTTATGACCATCTGGCTAAAGCTATGAAAGATAGCACGGCAATAGGAAACTACAGAAAACTTTTATTGCAAAATGCATATGAATTTATAGAGATGTCTTATAGGTTTAATGTGTAATAATTTTATTTGCTTTGACTCAGATGTATGAGTAATTAAATTGATAATCACATTGCCTAGCTTTGTATCTTGATTTGAACATTTTTATTATTTTGTTTTCATTATAATTTTCAACAGTTTTGTTGGTATATGACAACCCCCCCCCGGGTTACATCCTAGGCCACACCAGGCCCAAGTGGTTAAAATGGTAGTGCTATGCTCCCCTACAAAATAGTAAATGAATGTTGCTTGTTTCGTAAAGATGTAATCAGAATCAATATTAATAACCTTGCTATTAAAATGATCTATGCTATAAACTTACTTCTTACAATAACTAACTGTCTCACGCTAATGTAGCCGACATAAAAAAGTTCAAACTTTCTAGTGCAACACAGAGTAGTCTAGGTACTTCCATGATAAGACGTGAAACGAAAAGCAGAATCATCAAATATTTAAATTGGTATGCCAAGCCTATTTAATTAAGATGCAAATGTATTTATAAATAAGCCACCTTCTAGAGCGCTTAAAAATACAACAACCACAGAAACGTGGTGCGTATAGTGTAACGATTGACCATCTCCCTCGCCACACTCCTCACACCGATTAAATTTTGCTGAATTCTCAGCTTGCAGAGCTTTCATTTGTCACTTTGTACGGGAAACAATTTCAATTTACAGTTTGTAATTAGGAAATTCTATGGGAAATGCAGGGCATACTTAAGTTAATGTTAGTTGGTCTAATCTAATAAGTCCGAATGTATTAGGCTTTGGCAAAAAGTTTAGATCCAGATCAGCTAGCAGTATATTGTGTGTTAAAGTGTAAGCAGTTCAAAGATTTAGTTTTGTTTGCTAAAAACTGTTGCATGATAAGCGTTAACATGTTGAAATGTGTATGATAATTCAAAGCCAGAGAAATTGAGCCTATTGCTTTCTGTATGTATTAGGCTATTTACTAATCAAATACGCAAATATGCATTCATGTATTAATCGCATGTATTATATGAACAGTACCCATAGACATATTATTGCTATTTGTTTTCAATGTTTCTATCGTCATTTTGTACCAGGATCAATGGCTTTGGATATGATAACATTAATGCATTTGATTTAGCCTTTTGATAACAGCACATTACCCTACTGCAGATATTGATCAGGGTGTGTTTATTTTTCGGATTTTGTTGAATGACAGTTGTTATCATAAATCATTTAATGGTTCTGACTGTTGCGGGTACAATATTTTGCGAAGTTGAAATGTAGTTTTAACGATGTTTATTGTCTGGTTGATGAAGACAAGAAATCACACTGTTTCTTTATGCTTTTATTTGTATGTAGAAGTGGTTTGGGGTTGTAGTTGGTGGGAAGTGGTAGAGTCAAATCAGTGAGATAGCTGCCTGTGGTATGACGCATGAATGCAGATAACATCTTCTTTGGTTTGAGTCATAGTTGCTTCTGTTCTGTTTCTTTTTTTTTCTCGAGCCAAAAATGGACTTTTTTATTCAGGCAGGTACTTATATGGATAATTACATAATGCATATATTTTACAGCATGTTGGCTGCATATTTTGTGTGTGCAGTCTTTTTTTCCTATATAAATTGGAGAGATGGAATTTACACCAAAGGTCAAGTTCTGATGCTGTAAAGTTTACCTTAACCTTTTCCTCAGTGTAAAAGAAGACAATAAATGAGACAGTCTCACCATGCGTATTATGTTACTTAAGTTAGACCGACTACATACTTTCTCCGCATGTCTACCTGCCATTTAGTTCAGTGTGTAAGAAATCAACCTGTTCAAAGATTTAAAACAATCTACACATAGACTGTATAGGTAGCTTTGAATTAGAATGGTGAGCTCTTTCGTACCCCATTTCATCTGTACATGGTTCAATGAAATGCATCAAAATATGGAAATGTTTATAACAGTTTTATGATGTATATCTTTGGCTTCATGATTCAAGAGCGCAGGTTCATGTACACGTATAAATAATATTGTATTAAGGTGTTAATATATACGTTATTCTTATCTCCACGTTCAATTATTGTTTTTGAATGCAATGAAATTACATTTAAATATAAAGAAAAATTCATACATCCTTTAAGAAAAGACCTTATATCTCGGTCATGCCTTTAATTTTATAATTTACCTTATGTCTTAAATATTCTTAAATAGGAGAGCAGTTGCATTTTTATCCACTCCGTTGTTAATTTCTTTTTTTTTTCAGTGGATTTCTGTTTACATACCTTGAGGTTCTGGGCTGGCAATCAAGAAAACAAGACATGATCTGCCCTCACGGTGCATTTATAATCGTTTTAAATGAGCCTTAACCATTGTTTTTAATACTACAGAAAAGTACTTTTAACATACTAATGTTTCATTTACAGTGTATATTGATCTTCTGTGTTTAATCTGGGAGAGTAGTTGAACACGAAATGCGCTATTTATGTACACAATTAACATATTCCAGATATTATCTTGCAGAACTGTTTTCGTAAATGTGCAACCAAACGATAAAACCTGTTTTTAAGGAATGTGAAATTATATTTAACTTAAAAAAGAAAGAAAATGAATATGGAATGAATATTAAATTGTCAAGAAAGCTTTAACATGCCAAGTTTGTGTAAATGTTATAGTAAAATTGTGGCCTTACTTGCTTGAATTACACATTTATGTCAGTTGTTACTTTGGTAAACCTATTGAAGTGTACACATTTAGCTTTAACTAAATGTAAAGTGTGTCTATATTTATTATTGCCAAAGTGTAATTAAATGTGTTTGCTATTCGCAGTTACAAATAATAGATTGTTAAGTTTTTCACAGCTTAATTTAGTAATCATTCAAAAAAAAGGAAAACAAACATTTATATAACTTTTGTATAATGAAGCAAGTTACAATCAGAAACAATTAACATACAATGATTGATTTACACGAGATTTGTATTTTGTCAAGAGAAAAAGTAAACGAGAACTTACTTCTCCTAGAAGTTAATATTAGTCTTAGCAAACAGAAAACAGCAGTGTTAATGTGTTTTTGCTCTTTGCGCAGGTAAATTAAAATGATTTATTATTCATCATAAATATGTGAGAAGTTTCAATATTCCAGAAAGGGGGAAATGAGTTTATGTGGACCAAGTTGTTAGAGTTGCAACTCGTTAGCTGATCATCACATGCATTTGAGTGGGCTGGGAATCTTTCATGTAGGGAGGTCTTCCAGCTGACCTACCATGCGCCCGTTTAATTGTGTCGATTCAATGTAGCAAAGACAAAACAATACGAACAAGCATTCACCGCTATCATTTCAGAGCTGTTACTTATTCTATAGATCAGCGCTATGCACTTATTTTAGTACTGTACAAAAAAACTACAATATAACCTGCAATAACGACTATTACCACAGACATTCGAGTTATTTTAAGTAGCAAATATTTGTGTGTCTTAACTAATGTAGGCTTGCGTTAAGTTTCTCATAATAATTTCAAATGTAGTCACTTTTCGTGATTTTCCAATTTTCACTAATACTCATGCAGCTTCTGAAAGCGTGTCATTAACAAAGAAACAATTCTTTAATGTTGTGTGTTTGCTTTGCCACGAAATATATAACATGTTCTTAAAAATCGCATAACAATTCTTGGGAGCAAATTCTAGTGAATTTCAATCTATTCAGACCAAGCCTGTGCTGATTGCTCTTAAGATTGATTTCCCGGGAAGTAATTATGAGTATCAAATATCTTTGTTTATAAAAGTAATGTAGGCTTTCCTGAATATTTACATTTTGCTGAGACTCCATCTGATAGTCATAATGATATGGCACTATCTCTAGTGGAAATTATGTTTTTTGTTAAAAACAACAAAGGCGTCGTTGATAAAAGACATTTTGAGGGTCCGTTATTAACTTTTTGATGTTCACACAGTGAATAGTATTTTGATTGTATTGTTCATTTTATAACTAATAATTAAAAATTGTCTTTCTTATTTTGGTGTGTTTATGGTATTCAAACAATAAGTACAAACTAAAATATGAGCAGCACAACATCGGAGAAGAAATAAAACATTTGGTACATATTTGTCCTTCCTTAAAACATATATGCGCCCATGTAATTTGGTAACATTAAACTTGTACTTATACATATTCGCATGTTTCTGTAAAGGCTAACGACTTGGAAAAAAAAACTCCCCAAAGGACCCGTTAAAGTTCACGATGTCCGGGCATTTGTTAATACAAGACCTGTAAAATCTCCCGGGCTATACAATAACATTGTCGAAAGGTAATGAGTGAAAGTTCAATGGTGCGAATGCCATACTTATTTACTAAGTATTGCGATCGATAAAAGTTTCATCCTTGTTTGTCAACGTTTGGTGTTGCTGAAGGTTATAAAGAGGCATTACCATTCGTATGAGTACCTGCTTATAATACACTGAATTCTCTTATTGACTGATTATTACTGACTTCCTTGGAAATAATTATGAGTATGAATATCTTCGTTTATAAAAGAAATGTAGGCTTGTCGAAAGATTTAGATTTTTTGACACTCCATCTATCAGTCAGAACGATGGTGTATTCGCTGTATATAGATATATTAATTGCTAAATAAGGTCATGTAATTGCCTTATTTACTGCATTAGTTTTATAAACATTTTTCTTGTTTTTATTGTCAAATATATTTCTGTGAAAACGGCATTTAATGTCTACTATAGGAACGTACAACAAATAATGATAAGTATCTTAAAAGTTTTAATCGTTTACCTATTTAAATTGGTGTCTGTTTTGTTTGTCTGAGAAAAAAAAGAACCTTTTACGTTTAGTTTCAAGTAAATCCGTCTACTCTACTATTATTTTGTGTGTAGTCTTTTTAATGACCTAATTAAATATTTACAATCCACTGTTCGTATCCGATGCGGCATCTTGCTTTGTATCCTGTTACTGGCAACATGAAAGCAGTTATATTGTTACTACTGACAGCTGTAAACAAGCAAGACACACTTTTGGAGCAATTAAATAGCGTCTATTACTGGCTGCAAGAGAGACCTTTCGGCCGATGCTACTTTGATAGCAATATGCTAAGGTATAACACGAGAGACCTTTGGCTGATGCTACCTTAATTGCTATATGGTAGGGTATAACACGAAATACCCTTTTTAGAGATCATTTTAATGATACTACTATGATAGCAATATGATAAGTTTTAACAAAAGAGATCTTTTCTGGTCTAATGGCAACGGTCTGACAAACTTGGCATTTTAACAGCCTGCGTTATTAATGGGTTTAATTTCGAAGCAATCGTTGATTTCCTTTAACTAATTCCTGATGATAACGAACTGCTACTGGCAAATGTATGTTATTTACCAGCTTAGCTGACACCGACTGCTAACTACACAGCCCCTAACCGCATCACATGGATTTGACTTACGTTTCCTGTGACAACTTTTATATGGAAGATCTCCTAGCTGCCATGGGGTCTTCTTCCCACAATAAAACGTCGCCAAAACAACTACAACAACATAATTGTGTCGTTACAATTCGGCAAAAAACAATTACATACACGGATATTTTCTCATACAGATATTTTTGGTGTTCTTTTGACCATTGTATTAAGCTGATAAAATGGCTGATCTTCTATTAACGTTAGTTCAGTGTGTTTAGCTGGTGTATAAGATCAGGATTTATTTTGGTCACTTAACAACTAGTGTTGTATTTAAAGCTAGACATCGGTAGTCAATTAAATGTTTTAGAAATAATAATTGTTTTTGTTTTAATCTTTACGAGCTTTTCGATTCTTTACAAATGTAAATTGTTTGATCTGCAATCCAATAAATTGTTTGATCTGCAATCCAATTTAATGTTTTATGCGTCTGATACCGGACAATGATTTTGTGTTTCTGAAACATACATCTGACATCTTTTGGCAAAGCTTTTATGGTATACTAAAGACACATGGCATTACTAAAGAAAACAACTCTAGCATAAGGGAAATATAAGAATGGCAGCAATGATAAGTAGATTTTTTTTATTTGTTTGTATTACAAAATGTGTACTTTAAAAGGCTGTCTCTTAAACTGTGTCGCAGCTGATTTAAAATATGTATGAAAAATGCTTAATTACTATAGGATGGCATGCGTTTTATTTATAGAACGTGTTTGCATTGTTGGTTCGTAGTGATAAGATGGCATTAATATAAATATAACGGGTATTGTCATACATATGTTTATACACATCCGATATCTATGACATTGTAAATCGAACTAAAAAAAGCTGGTATTATGTTGTAATAATAATAATATTGCGGGGTAAATTAATAGACATACTTAATGTACATGCTGAATTAAATATGTAAAAGTTGAGTTACAACACGCATTAACCTATGTCAAATGACTCCTAAATTACAGGATAATGTGGATGTGTTCATTGTAGTTCTTGAAATAAAAATGATCTACATGTCTGCTTCTACTTTTCTCTTTAGATACTAGTTAAGAGCCATTCCTGTTCCCAAACCTTTGAAGATAATATGAAGAAGTCATTAACGATTATCAGTTAATTGAAAGCATTCTTATGAATGTGTGTGACTATATACGTTATAAGGAAGTAATAAGTTTTAATGTAAAACATCCAGTTTATAGTTAAATAGTAATATTTAATTTTCATACAGGTAGTCTGTGTATATTTGCTAAAAGTAAGAGATCTCTTTTATTCTTATGAATTTTTAACAAGAAACATCATGTTTGTAGCCAACAAGCTTAGACAAACCTCTAATTTATCTTTTGGCAGAAGAAATACGCAAGGAAAGGTTTATGTTTGATTAAACAGCGAATAAATATCCGGCAGTTGTATTAAATTCGAACTTTATCTTTATTTAAAGTATCAATAGACATTTCTTATGCTCCTTGCATAATTGAATGGCATTTATAAAAAAACACGTCGTATTAAAGACCAGATTTTTTCTACATTCTTTCTGGTTACAGACCAAAATATAATCTCCGTCAATTGCAGCTAAAAACATCACATTGTCTATAGAAAAACATGATTTTAATGATTTTAAACTTGACAAATTACTTTTATAGAAGATTTAACACGCGGGCATTATCAGTCAGTTAGAATGCCTAGATACTACGACTTGTGTTGACATGTTACCTCCTAACATTAACACATTTCCATTTATTAAAAAATCTCATTCAATAAGAAATGTCCTGAATGCAATGCAGACGCATTTAACTGTATTGAAAATAATCGTCAGCTGTCTCATTGAAGATGCGTTCAAATATACAAACATGGCATGTATAACCTTAGTAAGAGAAGTTAGACATTAAACGAATAGAAAAAACCTAACAGTTAGCGCGTCGGAACGGTCAGTCGACAAAAGAGACCGACTGGGGCGGGATGCTTTAACCGCTTTTACAAAGTTCTAACCTCGCATTTCCTGAGGGGGTTCTCAAATGCAATCAATAAAATACATGTAGTAATGGCACGTGCTGATAACTGTGATGACTTGCTAGGACCTTTTCTTATTTATTTATTTAATCAGATGTTGATACTTTACTATGGCATGGGTTTATTCATAACATAAATATTATGATAGTCATCAAGTAGTAGGAGGGACATTTGCGAATTTATGAGGTTAGTGGTTTGCACTTCCGAATCCGAATAGCTATAATTTCATACATGCACAACGAATGTGTGTGTAGAAAATATACAATAATCAAATTGTCAGTCTGTATGTGTGCTTATTCAGTGACTCAGTTTTGCCACAGTTTACTATTTCACATTTATCTTGCGTTAACATGACGACAGCTGCACCTTCGAATCATGTTGCAATCAGTTGAAAATTACAGTAGTTTGGGCTCCATATAATGATAATTCAGATGTTGTTTCAGTTGGGAGATAGGCAAATGGACAGTATGGGAACATATACCAACATTAAAAGGCACAGGACAAATGTATTCAAATGAAGCAAAATGGGAAAGCACAAATATGTAATGAGTCATTTAACAAATAGAGTAAACCCAACAGTTACCGCAATGGAACGGTCAATCGACAATATGGGCCGACTGTGGCACGGCGCTATAACCGCTTTTACGGAGCTCTAAACTCAAACCATGGGTTTCCCAAATGAAAGAAATGAAAAGAAAACCGATCTTTTTGAATAGTTATTTTTCAAGCGCTGACGTTTTCTTTGATAAGTTGACGAAAGTTGTGACGTCATTGAAATATAATGTCCACATCGTGTTTAGAAGAGAGAGAGGTATTATTTCGATGAGAAGAATTACAGAAATATTGTTTATTGTGAATGTTGATTAACTTTTATAACCAAGACAAAATACCGGAGAAGTGTTAATGGTTGTAGCATCCTGTTTATGTGAAGATGGAATTGAGGAACAAATATCCTAATTCCATCAAAAGAAATGCACGTATCAATCCTTATAGGATAAATTAAAAGACAACATAAATTACATGCACAAGGAGATTTTTTACAACCGCATTACTGCACAAGTAATATTGTTGTGATCATGAGTAAGAATACACAACAAAGCCCTATGAGCATTGCAATATATACCAACATTTGAAAATGCACAGGACAAAGGTAGTCAAATGCAAGCCAAATGTAAAAGAACAAATCAGTAATGAGTCATTCAACAAATAGACTGAATAAGGTCGCATTGGCACTCTTAAGCCGTTATTTTGGCAAGATCTCACGATACTTTACTATTTATTACATGCATTTGTATATATGACATATCGTAACTGTGCGTTATGTCGGAGTTCCCAATAAAGCTGTTTTTTGGGGGTAAAATGGTGTTAATATATTTGTATTGGGATCCATTTCTGAGGGAGATTGGTTAATAATATTTTTAATATATTAAATTGACATATACGTGTTGTAATAAAATGGCAATGTTTCCTTTCAATGGAGACCATACATAATTATACCTTCTGTAATTCTTAAACTATTGTACTGAAAATGTACTTGGTGTATAAGAATATACAATATCATACCGGACCTGGTAGCGCAATCGGTAGAACGTCGGCTCCAGGTACTGGAGGCCACGAGTTCTAACTCGGGCGGCGACTTACCAAGGTCGTAAAATGGTATTGGTGTAGATCCCTTGCTAAGCAAATAAAAGGGTTGTTACACGATTGGTTGACCCGATGTCAGGATAATATGACTGGATGTGGTATCATGCCATGTTTTCAGAGCATGCTATACACAGTAAAGACAGCACTAGATCGACATTAAGTGGACACCGTCTCCAGATAACTGATATACTGTTGGTGGGACGATAAACAAAGAAACAAAACAAACACTACCATAACTTCTTATAGCAATATGCAAAACCTGGACAATAGTTCAATTTCAACAGTTTGATACTTTATAGCAAACTGTTCTGAAAGTGGGGTACAAGATTTATAACTAAAGATAAACATCTGCTGTTATGTAGCTAATTTATTGTTGGTTTCCAATGTATTTCTTTAGCTTTGTTGTTTACCTAACGTGTGGTCCTTGGCAGGTGTCCAAGAGGTATCTGTCTGTACTAAATGCTAGATCAAGGAATGGTCCAACGTTAGGATGCTTTATTACTTGTAGATAGTAGAAACCTTTTGTAAAGACTGACGTAGGCACTTTTCTTTGGGTTTGCAAATGTTCCATATATTCGGGATTTTTATAAATGGTCCTTTTAAAATGCATATTATTCGTTCTTTGTTTAATATAAAAAACTAATATATTGCCATTTTCATTTACAAATCAAAGCATGTTTAATCATATTCTTTGCTTTTTTAATTATATTGAACCAAATATTGATTAATTAATTTTTTATTCTGCTATACTATATAAAGATTTAATGCAAAAGAACTATATAAAAATAAACATTAATTTATCCTTATTTCAAACAAATTTACATTTTCGCATTCTAGAATTGTTTTTTTTTTTGTATTCTTTGTGCTTAATTTTATTGTTCGAAAACAATGGAATGTGAATACACTGCAGCATACTTGGTATTTGCATACACTTCAACATACCAGGTATATAAATACACTTCAGCATACCCGGTATGTAAATACATTTCAAGATACCTGGTATGGGAATATACTGCAACATACCCGGTATGTAAATACACTTCAACATTACCCGGTATATATGAATACACTTCAACATACCCGGTATGCCAATGCACCTCACTCACTTCAGCATACCTGGTATGTGAATACACTTCAACATACCCGGTATGCCAATGCACCTTACTCACTTCAGCATACCTGGTATGTGAATACACTTCAACATACCTGGTATGTAGATACACTTCAACATACCTGGTATATAAATACACTTCAACATACCCGGTATGTGAATACACTTCAATTCAACATACCTGGTATGTAAATACACTTAAATAAACCTGGTATGTGAATACACTTTAACATACCCGGTATAAGGATTGAAATGTTAATCAGCAAATGTGTAAATTGTGATTAAAAATGGAGAATGTAAACCACCAAATCCAGTTGTAGTCTACAACAAATGGCATTACAAAAGCCACTTAAACGATCTTTAAATATATTTTTCGATGCAACTGTCTCTCATAAGCATTAAAAATATGGTTATCTTTCTGACTTTAATCTGTTCGAAACTGACATTTTGGTTAACTTGGTGAATTACACTGTTCTACATGATGTACGAGTTTAGTGCCATGGTTGAAATAGATATATTTAGTCTCTCTGTCTGTCTGCCTAGCAAAGAAAGAGCTCACAAGGTCTTTGATTTTTCTTGTGAACACTCTCACAATCAGAGGATATTTGCTGTGTTTTTGCTTTAGAGCTTCCTTAAGATTTCATCCATGTGTTTACCAGCTCATTTCAAAGTTTAGTTGTTGTTTATTTCAGGAAATGTGTTTCTAGTGGCTTTGGAATTGCTTTTCGTTTTTAGGACGTCGTTCATCCTTTGTACTTTGGAAGAGGATTGTCATTTCATATTTTTTCCTCAAAATATTAAGCCTGCATTATCATTGGAATGTGACAGAAAACAACATTAAGTACTAGCATGTACAGTATATGAAAAAGAAATCAGATTGGATCATTTAGACATGCCTCTTAAATTACAAATAGAGGTTTCATCAGGTCAAGTGGCTGCCTGGCCGATTGGGAGTGATTTTATTCAAGTAATTTTTATTCTTGTGTTGTTTAGTCGGCTACACATATATATGACTTTTTATGAAAGGTTAAAATATTAAATTTAGATTAAAAGTAAAATCAAAGCTTAATAATCTTTTACTAGAAGCTTTTTAACTCTTGTTCATAATGAAGGAAATTTATTTGTGATAAAAATAAAATGTTATGTTATACTTTACGAGCCATAGTATGATAACATGGTCCCATTGCCCCTTTCTTAAAGTCTTTTATATTTTGTTTGTTTTGTTATAGCTGAATCTTGCTTAAGTGTGCTTACCCAGTATGCCTCGAAGTACAGCTGGTTTTCAGTAATACATGTTATTTTGCTCTTCAAAAACCAAACATTATGAGTGTGAAAATGGTGGTAGCATTCACCATTCTGGACCACATTAGATCTGTGGTATGGACCATTTAAATGCAGCCGATTATTTTCAAAACTTTTTAAGTAGAAACATGTGCCCAAATTGAAAATTGGTACATGTGTTATGAATTGTACAATACACCTCACGTCAAGTGGCATGAGGCAACTGCTTGTTTTGTATGGTTATAATATCCCTCTAGAAAGAAATATATATTATATAACTGACTAAGCGGAGTGTAATTTTGACTAGGGAAATACGATAAGCCAGCCATTTAACGTTATGTGCATGCTATGCAACCTGGAACTAGAACAGTCTTAGGTGTGTCTACTTGCCAATTAGTTTAACATGTAAGGACATCAAATCGTTTCTTCATACATCAAACCAGCACATAGAAACATAATAAAGGTAGCGCACCTAGCCTTTTTATTGCTATAGTACAGCCTCATGCACTCTTACTGTTAGCCGTGCATCATAAACTATGGAGGTTTTTACATATACATGTATATGCTACAGTTTGTTCCTTGATGGAATGAAGGATTGTCTAAGATGTTTGTATAACTATGCTTAGGAGAGTTTTGCACTTAATTTTCTCCTTTGCTAAAAAGAGACAGTTTTTTTCTAAAATAATAACTTGAAAAATATTTTACATATAATATGCTCAGTGTTAAAGTCGGTTTTGTATGTTTAAATTTAATTGAATTATTCTATTGTATATTCTCTACATTTTGCTAGACATTTGTAGATTTGAATTTCTTACCTTTAAATGATGACATTTTACTACTTAATGTTGGCTTTTTTTGCGTTGTCACTTTGTCACGACACATCTTCTTAATTTATCAATCAGGGGTGTTACTATTAAAAGATTTCATTAATCAAATGAAACTGAAATACAGTATATAATTATAAAATGATCATGTAACCTTCAAGAGAACGCAATGCTATGATTGCTTAGATAGTATGGTATACGTGTGCCTGGTAGTTAAACTTCATTATGTTGTCACATCCACAACTATATATGCCAAGTAGATTTTAACCGTAGATTCAATATATACCTCCTACCTTTTTGGCAGTTATAGAATGTATTTTATACTAAATACCACAAAAACATGAGCGACTATTGTTATTGTCCTATTGTCTTAAGTTTTTGCATGTTTTCATGCTTTTGAAATAGTAGCTCGCATTTCGGTGTATGTCCACTAATGTGTGTGATTGTCCTGGATATACCATGGGTCAATGGATTTTCAAATGATCTTGTCACCATTGTTTTCCACGATGAGACGATGTGCCGCGCATAAAAATCACATCCACTGATTGATAGTCAAACGGATAACGCTATATTCAGAGGTCAAACAAAAAACAACTATTATGAGGTGCGTCTGATCATCACTAATATGTTGCTGTATTACAAGTTTTTGTTGTTGCTGTTGCTTTTTTAGGGTTACATGTGTTAGCAATCTTTTGATCGTAATATTTTCATGAAATCTAAAATTCTATAGTTCGTAATTTGAAATACAATATTTGCTTTCCCCCCCCCCTTTTATGCCAAAATATATTAAAATGATAAATGCACTGAAAACTGTCTTTAGTGATTGAGGTCGTTTAGAGCAAAGCTTAGGTAAAGATTGAGTTTCAGAGTTCAGTTGTTTGGGTTGGTTTGTTTTTGTTTTTGTTTTGAAAATTCATCCAAACACATTTTAACCAATTGAGCACCTTAGATTTCTATGATATTTGACATTGAATGTACAAACCTTGGTTATAAGGCACTCCATAAATACAACATAGCATGCACTGGACTTAAATCTACTTTATTATTTGACAAAAATGGTTTCATAACATAAAGTATATTAACAAATCAGTACAGAGCGAATGTCATTCTCGTAATAAACCTCAACTATATATTAACAATTCTTAATTTCTGGTAACGGTGTTGTTTTCATATTTTAGTTCTTTCATTTTTGGAGCTTTGTTGTAGCGCTTTCTGCTTGCCAGTAATCAGACAAACTCATAATATTTGTCATCTTGTAGTCCCAGAGCTTCAATTTTAATCTCAATGTGACGTTTGCCAGTGATTTAACTGGTTCTTGGTTTGTTTATTTCTGGAAATGAATTTCTAATCCCACTGGGATTATATTTCACTTTGCACGAAATTGGTAACCTTTTGCCAGTCTAAAGAAAGGAAAACAGCAGGCCGTCTTTCCTCTTCATTTTTAAAAATCAAAAAAAAAATCGCCAGAGATGTGCTGAAATCTGTATAAAAGTACTATAAATTATTTTATAAACTTATCGTTTGGTAGGATGACGGGTTATAATAAAATTAGGTAGCTAAAGATACTTATTTAAGCTACATATTTAGTTAAAACATGCTTAACTTAAAATGATTTACAATACATATCATCCATAATATCAGCCAAGTTTGGATTTCGAACAGCACCTGAGGTTATCATACGTATATGATAAATGAACACACAGTTACATGTTGCGATACAATTCTAATTGTTTGCATTAAGTATTTTATCGTTCCTGAACAGATTAAGGTAAACGGGACTTTCTAAGATGTAATTTTGATTACAAAACAGGTTTGTGTCAGAAATGTTGGAATGCTTGACTGGTAATTATATAATTCCTGGAAGTTATGTATGGTTATGTATGTTACATATTGATATATTGATATAATTGTATTAATATATAATATGTCAATGTCTTACATAAGATTTGTGGAATGCAATAAATAGAAAAGTAGTTAATGGACAGTACAGTATCTTAAAACTTGTGATCGTTTAGCATATCTTTAACCAATAAATAAAAATGCAATTCTTAAAGTTTGTTAAAATACTTTTTCTCTTCACTACTTTGTCACTACTTTGTCGCAAGATGTTAACTATTATCTTGACAATCTCTTAAGACTAGCATGGCTATTTTTGGCTGCAGCATTTAGTTAGTTTTTTATCTTTCCAACTTAACATGTAATTATTTATCCTTACTTAACATACAGTTATGACTGTTCAGAAACTTTCTGGGGAACAATTACGGGACATTTCGGTTTTATCCTAATGCTTATGTGTTTCTTCGAAACTTGATCAAACAAGACATTTGTGTACTACCATTAGTGGAAATGGTATTTGTAGATAATATTAGACATTTCGCTCTTGAAGTAGTTTTAGTACATAATTAAATAGTGTGAAATGGCAACTCTCCTTCTTTGTAATATCTCTTAATAATATTATTACAGCTTTTAAAGTTTCAAAGTAAGAAAACAGTAAGTATTTTTCTTCTGTTGTGCTTTTCCACTGAGTCACACTATCAAACATTTTCTCAAGGATCTTTCACCGATAATATGACGGTTCTTGACAGAAGCTTTTAGTTCCTATCTATTCTAACATTTTAATGACTGTAACGTACTTTCTAAGATTGTTTAGTTTTCGGAAATTCCATCTATTATGTACGAGGATGGTGCAATAACATTACTGCAAATTGTTGTTTACATAAACATGTACATGTACAATACTATAGGTAGTATATAGTTTTCATTTGATGTAACGCACTTGTATAGAAATAATACATCCTTTGCGAACGTTTTCAATCTTTTAGCATAAACATCCACTGTGAATATTACATCAAACTATCACTTGAAAAGACTACAGCTAGCACAGCAGTATTCAATGCGTATTTATGCAAATCCGTTACATTAAGGGCATTACTGATTATTCTATGTCTATTGTCGCATGTACCGTGTTTTTTTCTTGATAATACAAAAATGATTCATAGAAAAGTACATACTGCCAGCTGTAAACAAACGAGACATACTTCTAGACCATTGATATCTTTATAGTTTGAAGTATGGTTTGTTTGACTTCCTTTTCACAGCCTGCACTTGCTATGACCTCTGGAGGCTTTTGCACTGGGTCAAACAAAACAATGACTGTATTAAGATATTATACTGTTTGAGAATCACAGTGTTGTAAATTGTTCCATAGAGAACTGTAGTATAATATGTTTTCTCAAAACGCTCAGACTAAAATAATCGGCCAATTGCATTTTTCAAGAGTTAAACACAAATCATTGCTTTCTTTACAGTATTTGCTAACGTTACATGGGCCCTGACATATTAGAGAACATGGAAACAACGTCTGTAATTGAGATTATAATACTACTACTAAAACATTTCACCGTACATGTTATTAATATTGTCATTTGTTAGTTTATATGAGTATTGTTACGTATTTCCCTTTAACGTCGTTGGTTTTTGAGAAACCCACTTGGAAGTGCGAGGATTAAGCTATGCAAAGAGATCTTAACATCCCCAAACAACCATTTGCCGATTTTTGTTCCAATTTGGTTACAATCGAGTTTGCTCTGTTTTATGTTTAATCTCGTGTCCGTATTTTATCACTCAAAAGTTAACAACTGTCTTGTTTATACCGCACTGATTTCGCATTTTATTTAAATACAGTATTCGTAGGACCTTGACATATCTTCGTATTCAGTGTCTTTATAACTTAAAAATGTAACTTGTATGTTGTTGTTTTTTTGTCAGTGCAGGGGCGATTTTTTTTTTACGTTTAATAATTCTTACAGAACCTTTTTCATAATTTCATTTCTTGCTAATTGTATGTTTTTTGTTATCTTTATAATTATGTTTGTTATTTATTGCAGTGTATGTAGTCTTTAAGACAACTTTTGTTCATTATTCAGAGAGATACAGTTTAAGACACGTGTTTGTGATCCATAGATCTTTAAGAGACTAAGGACATAATTGAACCAGACGCATAAGAACTTCTGGTGTTGCATTATTTTGAGACGCTTTAACTTTTCAGACATATAATTTCAATACTTGCTCTGAAAGCATGCTTTATTAAGGCTTTGACAAAAAGGAGATTTTTAAGCTGTTTGAAAAGTGCTTTGTCATTTTGTCATTTTGTGAAGTCTCATGTTTCACTCAGTTTTATGTTATGTTTATTTTTATTGATTACAATTAGTATTTATAGTGTATTGATTACAGTTATTATTTATATCGTTTGGAGTACATAGAATTTATATAAGTACAATTTCTGATGACAAACAATTATCAGTTTTAATTTAATTGAATTAGAAAGAACTCTTCAAAAGTAGTGACATTGTGTTAAAATATACTTTAAGATAGTATTGAAGTCATATATATACTGTGGGGAAGTGGTGAGACACAACGGTTCTGCTCATTCTGTTCTAGTAATTGTCTGCCTAATGATACAGTGATTGGAATGTCTGGTATACCCTGCAGTAAGAGTACTACCCTAATTTGCATCTTTCATTCTCTTAGGTTATCAGGCAAAAACCTTCTACCTGGGCCCAACCTTTGAAGTTAATTGAATATAGACATGAATGGTTATCGTCGGATTGGAATAAACACTAATGGGTACATTAGAACAAATGATAAAGGATTCGTGATACTTTAGGTGTTCATCGACAGTGAAAGTCGACCTGCGACAACAGTTGATACTTATAACAATCTCATGTGATTGTTATCGTACTTATCCTACTCTGGGTTTCCTTACAGCTTTCTCTTTATAATCAGAAAAAGCTGATGAACCCTTCTCTTTAAATAGGAATGATTAACCATTGGAATAAGGGAGGGGGCTTTTATGTGTCTTTGAGATAGTAGCTTTTTATTTTAAGGTTGTTTTTCCAACTTTAAAAGTAGAGAGTCTTATTAATAATTGTAATCATTATTTGTACTCGTCTTTAAGCCGAAACAGTACCAATCATCATGTTGTATATTGTCGTAGTTTTATAGAAAGACCTTGTGATTGATCTGAACTTTAAAATGTTTAAGCAAACCATTAGCTTGGTGTTTTATTCTAATTTTAATTAAATTTAATTTATAACGTTATTTTACTTTTAATAATTTTGTTAGGGAAAAGAAACGACTTTTTTTCACGCCTCGTACTAGCCAAATAGGTGTGCTCAATTGAGAGTTTTATACTCTCTTGTTTACAGACCTTAATTGAATTTCTGCCAAAAAGCAGCTAAACAAATAAGACAGTGTCTTTAGAACCGACAAGATTAAAATCTGTACGAATTATTCTCACTGAAGGTTTTATGATTCGCTTTTACCCTTGGAAGATGATAAACCTGTTGGTTCGAAGATAGGCATTGACATGTTAATATTAGGTACCATTAACCAGAAGATGAAGGTTATTTGAAGAAAAGCTTTCTTTTAGGACGGTTTCGATTGCGCTACAGTCTCTTAAACAATCTTGAAAGATAAATTAGTTGTAAGACAACATGCCTTTGATGTTTTCTAGGTCAAGGCTTACAGCAGAACATATAGCCTTCTTTAAATACTATAAAGTTAGTCAGGAGTCAAGTTACTTAAAGAAAAACAAACTGGCTGACTCGAAACACATCATAAGGCACCCGGGGCCGAGCGGTTAGAGTAATTGATTGTCAGACCACAATTGCTTGAGTTCAAGTCTCTGTCGGGGGAGGGGTGGGGTGGGAGAACTTTCATGTGAGGAGGTCTGTCAACTGACTTGTGTTGAGCTGATGGTTCTGTTCAGATAAATGACGTATGTATCCACACGCACACCAAAAAGCGGGGTGTTCCTGGTATAATTATAAGCTATTTATAATGTTCGGTGTAATTATTTGATATGCTCAAAGATTTAGTAATCATTATTTAAATTAATAATAAATTACCAATAGCCTAGTATATTTGTGATTAATCCATGCCTTTTTTTTATTTGTTCAGTTTATAAGTGGAGTTGTTCTTTGCAATTCAAATTTTATACTTACAGTAAGCTACATGTTATACATGAGTTCAAAAGTAATGGGGCATAATAAAATATAATATCTTAAACTTAGCAGCCAATAGTGGCAGAAGCTGGCTTCAGTTAACAATGGCGTTTAGTATACCAAATAGCCGTACAACGATCTTTTGTCAGTGTGTGTTTGTTATTGCTAGTGTGTTAGAATTATTGATTAATGATTATTGTGTCATTTATATTGTCCTACAAGAGTCGTGCATGGCCATTGAATCAATATTTTGCAGTTGTTTGTATGCAGTCCTGAATAGGGTTTGTTCTGGTTTTAGAAACAAAGTAGTAAAACAGACAGAATCAATTATGTTTATTGTAAATATATCATAACAATGTAACATTAATAGTTATTGATAATTGTACACCTTTGTAAAGCTACCATAAACTAATTTTCCTGATCGATCTTCTAATTGAAAACTGAAAAATATTCCATTCATAATTCTAAAACAATTTTGTTATGAGAATGGTTTATTTTAAATCGGAAATGTATTTAGAAAATCAAATAATAAATTTAATTATGTTTTTGTTTTGTTATGAAATAATTAATTCTAACTGATAATAACATGGGTAACATGGAATATGGATCAAAGGGTCGAGTGTTTGAGTCTAGCGTTCTGTTTTATTCCTGTACATATTCTGATTCACCCAAGTGTTTTATATGGTTATATTTATAACCTGTGAAGGTGATTACATGCTGACGAGTGATTTCCTAACGTGTTGACAGAATAGATAGCTAACGGAAGATCTTTCTGAAGAAATGGCTTTATATATGGAATATATGTCAATTGCCAAGTGTTTAAAATGTATTTGCTCACCTGTTTGTGATATTGAGAGAAAATTATAAATTAGACCTTGAGTGTCATATGCATATGGTGCTACATAAAAATGGGTTATGAGTTATGTCTATCTGTCATTTAGTTTAATTGTATAACATCAAACATTTCAATGGTCCATTAACATGCCCGTCGACCTATCAGGCAAGCAACCTAACCTACCTAAATTAAAAAAAAAGTTCTGATAATGCCCCAACACACTTACATGATCCATTACATCATTCCATTATGCTGCATGTATGAATAAACACGGTACAAACCTATTTACATGTACTTGCTAACAAATTAATTCAAATTAACAAAGACAATTGCTAGGGGCTAAGTTGAGACAGCTCCTAGAAGGAGGCGACTGATCAGCTCTATATGTCGCCTAAATCTTATCAGTTCAGACCCACCATTTGAAGATTTAAACGATTTATGACAATGTACTTTGTTGGAATCATGGTATACAAGAGAATGTCTAAAATAGTTCTTGACATATGCTTATGATTTTTGTTATTTAAAAAAATGAAAATTGATAAATATTGAATCTATTTTTGCTTGAAGTTAGTCTTTGTAAAAGCTAGTTGAGTCTTTAACTATTTTTCCTTCCTGTGGATATTGTATTTTACAAAATAAGTATCTATATGCCACCTGCTTCTCTTAGATATTTTGCCAGTTTGTTTTCACCAAAATACCATATTTGTACACGTATAAGGGACTCACATTTTTGCCTTTCATATTGTTTCTTGAATGTTTTTTATCTAAATGAATTATGTGCATTGTTGTGACAGATAACCTCAGTTACTTTGTTACACTTACAAATAATACACCGGTTTTCTGTAATTGTTGTAAATATGAAACAGAAATTAACAAAACAACACTGAAATTCTTAATTTAAATTATATTCATATCATAGTTAATGGAGTATGTCTTAATGTAATGATTATTTCGATATTGCTGGTGCACATGAACATCGCAACTAAAATGTCATTTATTTTATTCATACATCACACAACAATACGTCAGATATAGGTTTCATTGTGAAGAACTGTCCTAGTTGAAAAGTACAGTGTACAAAGTATTCTTCATTAATACACTGTAACTCTCTACCTTGTAAACAGAGCTGCATTCGTTTTACATCCACTCTGATGTTGCTTTGTCGTGCTATCCATAGCTTGGTTGTTTACGCGTTTTGTATTTTGCTGGCAATCTGTCTCTGTTAAGCAAACGAAGACATGCTTTTATGTTATCTTGCATCTTGTTTAGTTGTTACAAATTGTAACAACTTTTTGACATTGCCCATCAACCCTTCTTGCTATATCACACAATAAGACAGCAGTTAAAAAACTTACTTAGTTTGAATATTTACATGTATTACGTATTATGGTGTAAAGATGTGGCGTATTTTTAACATGAAGGATATGTTTTTGTTTCTAAACAAAGACATCGTTTAACCCAGTCCATACCGTTCACTCACACAGACGTGTATTTACACTATGTATAATTCATTTATGCATACGCCATAATATGCCATTTAAGCTAAATATTAAGTGAAGTGCGTCATCTGTGTGCTATTTGCTTTGATATGTATATACATAAGACCTTTATCCTCATGCTTACATGAATAATTGTATGTTTATAACTTTTATTACGTAATAATAGACGTCAAATTTTCCCATCCCTCTAATCTGCATCGAAAGAAACCAAAGGATAAATATGGATTCCCTGCCTCCTGGTATTGCATATTTCTGACTGAAAACTGATTTATTTAAGGGTCAGCACATACATTCGTATTTTATCGTGATCCCGCCATGTTGCCCAAGCATGACTTAAGGAGTTATGACCAATGTGCCAAATAGTGGGCTTGCATATTTCACTCATAACAATATCCGAACTATGAAGACAAAGAATGACCTATGTGGTTCTGTGTGACCTTGTGTGTGTGTCATCCCTAATGTCAGCCCTGATACACTGTTACAACAATTTTGACAGTTCACCAAAAACTCATGAAATAAATGTTTTATTACCTATTACAATCAAATAAATATTACTTTCATACACTCCATATCATATCGATAAAAACGATAAACATAAACTTTCCATCCCGCTGACGAGTAAAACTTCGACAGCAGAGAGTTGTTCCACGCTACTGCCGTCTTCGGGTGGGAAATCCAAGCTTTTTTGACACCGTATATACGTAGAACAGCCACTGAACCTTTGATCACGTTTTAAGTGCTTAGTAAAGACCGCTACCGCGCGTGGAACCGAATGACATTCGGCAGTTATCGCACTTACCGAATAATGGCGAACGGTGTTTACGGAAATACCTGACGTCAGGGAATGCAACAGTATACAATTATTCCGTATTTGTTTTGGAAACAGTCAAACTGTTGGCCCGAGGTGGAGGGGATAGTATTTTGAACTGTTGCACGAGGACAATAGTTCAAAACACTATCCCCGACACCGAGGGACAACTGTTTGACTGTTCCAATATCACATATGAAATAGCTGTTTTATAACTTGATCAATTACTGTTTCAAAAGTACTTGCAGAAGAAAAGAAATTGAAGTTCTTTATTAGAAACGTCCGAAAATCGTTTATTTTCAGTTGTTGACATGTTAACCATGTGATCAAGATCGATGGACGCTTGATGTATTCGAAAGAGACTGATAAAGCCCAAATGGCCCAAAACAGTTACTTCCACTTATATTAGTACAGTAACAGTTCAAGTAGCACAGCGGGATCACAGAGCACGCGCAGGAAACACTCCAAACTATTGACCGGTCAACAGTTCGTGAACGTGAATCGTTTTAAGATTTAAGAATTTCAGAAAACAGTAAAAAAATCGGGTATTAATTAGAACTGTTGACCGGTAAACGGTTCGGTGCGTTATCGCGCATGCTCGGGAATTAAGCAATTTAATAAATCCGTTTAAAATAACTAATTAGTATAAACATAAATCCTTGAGTAATAATATTTAAAATATATATATATATTTCACTTCTGTAGCTATATGACAAGAACTGGTACAGTGCTCGAGCAGCAACAATACACAGAACAAATGACACACTCCTTTTGTAGCTTAGCTAAAGCAAAAAAGATTTTCTATTAAGCAAAGCAGATACTTTCACATATTGTTCTGTCTAAATAGAATCAAGCATGCTCATAATATTTGCCAGCTTGTACTCCGATGCTTCACTTATAGACATAGTGAGAATATTGTTTTTCATTTGTTTACCAGTTCATTTCACATATTCTTGATCTTTTTCTTTATTCCTGGAAATGAGTTTCGAATCCCACGGGGATTATATTTCACATTGAACGAAACTATTCAGTTCTTGTCGGTCTAAAAAAGGACGAAACATTTACAGCGAAAAAGGAACTGTCAGAATGTGTGTATATATTCCCCTGCTAGATATTTAGGTGAAATGGTGGAAATGATGTGTATGCGAAGGCAAGTTTGTTCAAATGTTAATTTTGTTAAAAGCAAAATAAACCCAATAATATATTTATAAACTTAATTGAAGGCAGATATTTTGGAAAAGTTCATACGTATGTATTGAAAGTCTGACCTATAAACTTTTATTAACTATTTCAGATGAGTTAGCCTCAATTATGACTTATCGACATAAAATACATCCACCTCTGTCTCATCTGTGCTAGACATACTAATTTATTATCATATAAATAGAAAATATCGTAATACAATAATTGTATTATAATGCTGCATTAACAAATATAGAGATTTTAATCAGGAACTTTGAGTTTTCCTTAATTACTTCCCGAAAGGATAATTCTTTACAGGATAAACAGCAGGAAGGCTTGTGAACGTTTTCAACGCCATCCTTTTGTTTTAAAGAAAATCAAGTTGTCTGTACATGGATACGTGTGTAAAATATTTGTGTCGAAAGAAGTACCCCAAGTGTTCTCGATTTTAAATTTTTCCATAAGTCAACGATGAACTGCTGGTTCTAAAAACTCGGATTTTTATGTTGTGTTTTAGGACATCAGGTCAAGCCACACTTTATTGCTACAGTATTCATGGAGTCCCAATTGCGATAGAATAACACGGTTTATAATAGCAAACTGGTGAAAATTAAATTGGATACGATAAACCTGCCGAGCAGTTGCGAATTATGGTTATTACAAAAGCAAACTCGGCGACTATCGCAGTCATTTTATAGAAAATTTATCGAAACAAAAAATAAAAGAAAGATATGTATTCATATTCATCCACATCTTGTAATAAAGTTAAAAAGCGGTTATGGAAAATGTATTATAGTTGATGTTTATCCTTTTAAACTGTGGTCAGACAGCTATGTTGAAATAAAACATATCCACGGAATATATTGTTAAAATTAAAAATATTTATGTAAATTTATTTGATTTATTGTGAAACTTATATCTGAATAAATAAAAAAATTCTCCGTAAATGATAAACTTTCAGAAAATGGTCAACATGTGTTGTTGTTTGTTTGGGTTCTTTTTGTATGTTTGTGTGTGGGGGGTGAGGGGGAGTCGTATTTTGTGTTTTGATGTTTTCTTGTTCTGATTTTTCTCAATTCGCAGTAAAAATAGTTTCAATCTCAATTTTCTAGAGCTGAGTCAAGTTTCTGTTTGAAAGACCTTATTGTATACTAAACTTGATTAAAACATTTAGTTAAACTTATATTAAATGGAGAAAATTACTTTTGAAATTAGAAATTTTAATCTGAAATGGTAAAATGTTTCAAATTAAAAGATTCGATTTACCTTATCAGAATATTTATTTTTTACCATGGCATACATTTACAAAAATAGTTTGTCCATTTTCTTTGCAGTTCAGTTTTGGTATACGACTTAAGTATATTTAGACACATTGTGTAGTATTTTTTTCTTTAAAAATTTAAATATTCTAGAAGTTATGTTGTATAAATAAATTAGATGAAGGGAGGTAAAGGACTGAGCGTTGATTCATTATCATCGTAATTTAAACTCTAAACCATTGAAAGAAAATTTAAATACTAGTATATGGCGACGTAAAGAAATTTTAACATCTTGTATTTTAGCTCTAAATTATTTTGTAGATTTTGGCTTCACTATATTTTTCATGTCTTTCAATGGCGGCGGTAGAAATCCATTTAGTTCAATAAGTCATAGAAACTTTTTGTAACGGCTTGTATGGGTATGAGAGGGAAATACCGCACCAAGTATTAAAGTTCTGAACGTCTGACCTACCACAAAAATTGACCGATCGATAAGGCCATTTCACCATGGCCACGTCATGCAAGGGGTCAACATTGACAAACATTGAGCTATCAAAAGCATGGTAATTGATTTTGATGAATCTTTTAGTTTTAAGTAAAGAGGTTATGAATGAAATCTAAATCTATAGAGAAGATTGCACGCGCACATATACAACTACACATATTCTTAAAATGATTTTTGAAGGCGCCAGTAGAGTAGTGGTAGTAGTAATGGAGTTGGAGTAGTGGTAGAGTCGCCGATTTGTAACTCCTCTGACTGCTTAGCCTCGCACCGCGTGGGTTTGAGTCCCGTTCGGGGTGAAGGACTTAATGTGGGAAGGGCTTCCAGCTGCCGGTGGTTCAACCCGGACACGTGTCTAGTGTCTTCCTCCACCAAAAAAGCTGGACGTTGCTATAATGGTCATAATTGGTCGCTGCAATGTATTTCTTCTGAACTTCTCCTTATTATAGTATTAGATACAGATTTATTTGCTTCCATAAGTGAAAACAATGTTTATCGTAATTAAGGTAGTTTTTACAATTGGATAGTTCTCTTGCTCTTGGTCCTAGTATAACATGATAAATAACAAATTTCAACTAGCCACAGTTTGCTACTCTGTCATCTCTGTATTCTTTTTTTTGCCGAGACTGTCTTAAGGTATATATAGGCTATTTAGTGTTTATTTTAATAAAGACAGTGTTGGCAATGTAAAAGTAACTTTTTTATTCATGAATTTCATTAAAAATAGTGTTTGTTGTTATTGTTAATATTAAATGTAAATATTCAAACCATGTGTTATTAAATGTTTCCGTGCTACAGTATGAATTATATATTTTTATCTTTATCTTTATCTTTATCTAATAAGGCATCTTGAATTTATGTGGTTAATAGCAACACGAGAGAAGTAATAGCGTATATACTGCTAGCTGATATCAAGCGATGTACATTCACTTCGCAACAATAGTGCAACCTGTTATCAAACGAATCACACTCAAATAATAAAACTCCTAACTGTTACTCAGGTGAGGCACAATTATTGGGCAATAATACTGCTAGGTGTTAAAGGCAATAGCATTTCCTCCCATAAAAATCGGGACACACTTACAGGTATATAATACAGTACTCCTAGTTGTAACACAGCTGAAAACTATTGGGGTACACCTTTAATACATAATACATCTGGCTGAAAAACCTCGACGCCCACTTCTAAGACAATAATACTTCTAGATATAAAATATGTACAAATCAGTGTATGTTTCTTCGGCAATAATATTGCTTACTGTAAATAAGCGAGGTACACTTCTTGGACGATAATACTTCTAGCTGTCAACAAGCGAGGCAAATGTTTTTGGCAGTAAATGTTGTCTTATACTTCCTTTATGTTGGACGTGCTCGATGTTACTTCACTTGATATCAATATGAATAGGTAAAACATTAGATCCTTACAGAAACAATTAATTACTAAATTCAGTAGAAACACGATGAATTTATAAGCAATAACATCAGATCGTTACAGAAATGATTAATTAGTAAATTCAGTAGAAACACGATGAATTTATAAGCAATAACATTAGATCCTTTCAGAAACAATTAATTAATAAATTCAGTAGAAACACGATGAATTTATAAGCAATAACATTAGATCCTTTCAGAAACAATTAATTAATAAATTCAGTAGAAACACGATGAATTTATAAGCAATAACATCAGATCCTTACAGAAATAATTAATTAATAAATTCAGTAGAAACACGATGAATTTATAAGCACTGTTATTTCTCATGATTGAGTTTTAGAATCAGCTGCTTATGTTTGGTTACTGCGAGGTTAAACTGAAAATATGACATGGATATTTCCTAATAATATTTATTAAACTGGAAAACATGTATAGAAACCTACTTATAGGTATAATGGCTCGTGTTGCTGATCAAAAGGTCACGGATAAAAAGTTGTTTTATTTAACTCAGATGTATCTGAATCAGAAAGGAAATCGTAAGCAAATCTCTATTATGTTTCTCACACACAACAATTATTCCTCTGTTTGCGCAGTAAAATTCTAGAGAGCTAGAATTTTATCCACTGTTTTCTGCAATTAATAAGTCTTATATATTTTTTTTATATTCTTCTTGATTATTTAGAGCTAACTTTAGGGTAGTAGAAATAATGTTTCTTTACAAATGCATTTTTTTGTGGATCTAGCTCGTCTTTAATCTGTTCATGTTACTGTTGTGTCTTTGTTTAGAAGACGTTTATTAGTTATTCGGAAACATGCATTTTGTTTTAGTCCATTACGACAATTCTCAGGGATCTTAAAGACATGACATAATTGAAGCAGACAAATGGTGTTCCGTGAGAACTAGTAAATTGGGAAAGAGACCAACTGATTGAAGGGGGGAAATGTTGGTGTAAACTTAAAAAGGCTAAAATTGTATCCTCAAATCCCAATACCGTATTATAATGCAGATTTTAATATATATCAAACATGCTTAATAGTTTGTCTTTTTTCACATAAATTCCATGTTATGTTTACTTTAACACCTTGCAATTATATATCTATCAATGCCTGATGTTACACATATAATTTAAATACACATTTGATTTGTATTAAATCACATAAAGTTACATATGCTGATTAGGTTGTGTTGTAATTTTGAGAATGTGCAGCCACGTGTCTACAGATTTTTAAATCAACCAACAGAGTGTTCGGAATGTGTCCATGGTATACTTAGTAATAAAATGATCCATGCTTCTGCATCTGTTATTCTCTTTAGATACAACTTAAGGACTAATTACCTTATCTCTAACCTTTGAAGCTAATTTGATGTAGTCATTATTTGTATCGGTTAATTAGAAACAGTCAGATAAATGTGTGTACGTGAATACATTAAAAGGAATTGGTAAGGATTTTCCTTTCTGTACTTATGTTTTATTACCAACAGCGAACGTGATTCGGTGACTTGAAGGTTCTTTTTGTAAACAAAAAAGACGTTGATTTGTACCTCTTTTTACGGAACATCTCTGGTATTTCGTTGTGGAAAAAATTCTAGTGATTATTGTTTGGATAAACCTCTTTTCTATCTTTAAGAAATATCTTTTCTTTATTTTAAAATCAATATTTCATATTTGTTCTTTATTGTTATGAGTTTTCTTTTAATTTAAAGATATAAATATGGTCTTTTAGCAGAATATGATTTCTGATTTTGGATAAAACATTTTAGAAAGGAACCCCTGTTGATATTTTTCCGGGTTAGTCGTCTAACCCCATATTGACGTACCTAGAGATGTTGACGCATGGCAAGCCCGGTTTAAAGTTCAAGTGGCCTGCGTTGGTAGAAATTGCCCATTGCATCAGTTTTTTCTTTAAATCTTAACCTGAAACGTACCACTTAAACTTTCCACTTATACACACATTGTATGCAAAAATAGCACTGTATACTGCATTTTCCCCGGGTAATTGTACATGTAGCAGCATTCGGATCACCTCACCGATGACTGCCTCACCATTTTCCTCTTTCCTCTCCCATCGTCCCACCGAACTTATGTGTAAGTTGACAAGATTTAATTGAATGCGTATCTATAAGATGTATAGTGTTAGTGCCTTAACAGTTTTATGTTTGCATTGATGAGTAAATCAAGCCGTGTTCTTTACATAAAATATTAATTTATTCGATTTTTTATTCATACCAAAAGCTTCTTTGTGGGCATATTTTTTCCGTGTATTTTTTGCGGTATTTAAACTATGTGAAAGTTTGTCAGACCATGTATGATCTCTGATGTGCTGATCTTAATGTGTTCAATTTTGTCGTAAAACACGTTTAATCACCGACGTTCCGTCGTCTGTGTGATGCAAGCACGGGTTTATCTGTTAGAAGCCAACGTAAAAAAACTATCCTTTTCAAGCGGGGCCATCGACTGAAATTGTAATTAATTCGTTGTTTTTTTTGCCTCAAATCTCATTAGAAGAGCAACAATTTCTCCCACGCTCAGTGTCGGCGGCCTCAAGAATTAGCTCTGCCCAGATCCAAACAATTCCCATCTTCTGTTTACAGACACGAATTGAGTTTCCAACTAAATGCAGTTTTACAACTAAGACAGTGCCTTCAGGAAAAGCCTGATTTGAATCATGACAAACTGTTTTCTCTTAAGATTTTAACGATGAGGTATTTCCCTGGGAAATAATCAGCCTTTTAGAATAAAGATAAACTTTGAAGCTTGTTACCTTTAGGTGTATGTATATGGATTTTCAATTAACAAAGCTTTCGATTAAGAAAGTTCATTTTGCGTTGAAGATGCTTGAAAAAAAAACAATAAATGACGTGTAGAAAATTATACAGTTCACCAAACACGTGTTAAAGTATATTTATGTTGACATGCACAACATGGACAAGGTGACTGGTACTCATAGCAGTAATGCCACAATGTTGAAGTATTTAGCAAAAAAAACTTTTTGGTTAAAATGGGTAAGGTTAACAGCTTATTTTTCTATTCTTTTAGAAAGCACTTAAACAGAATACTTCATATTATTTCTGATTTACTCTTAACATCCATAAATTAAAGCATCATGTTTGAGGCGGCAACCGTTTTTTTTTTTTAATTTTATGTCAACGATGGGCGGTATATAACGGTCGTACTCTCCGTCTGTTTGTGTGTCTGTAAGTCCGACGCATAATCATTTATCAGCCCTTACTTCCATATTATTCATCTTCAGCCAAATCTCAGTATTTTATTCACATATACCCGCGACGGTATGTCTTACATAAAATATGTACAGATGCCGCCATAAATATCAAGACAAGAGAGATTTGATACAAAGGTCGCCTTCAGGTCCTGTTCAAAAATGGAACAAATTTGCCTAACAACAAACCGACAAAAACCAAACCAAACCGTGTTGTTACTATTAGAATTACAATGCCGTTAAAATGTCATGTCTTTTAAAATATCCAGTGACGAATTGTCTTTTATCGCATGGGAAAAGGACCAATAACAAACAACAGAATAGATCATAACATTTAACATGTACATAGTAAATCGTCGTAACAAAGTTTAATTGAACAAATCAAACAACACATATGGAACATTATACCATCATCGTAAACGACAATCTAAATTAATTCTAATATTCACTAAAACTAAATAATAACCGAAAATTTAAGTATGAAGGCTTCGGATTTTCACTTGTATATATAAAACCATCATCCATGTCACCATCCATAGGACTTTTCCAAGAACGGTTAAATATAGACGCCGTACCCTTGCGCGGCGACAATAATGTTAAAGGTCATGATTTGAGAAATTTTTAAACGTTTGTATCTCGGTCATAAATTTGCAATTTTATAGGAACTCGATCAAACTTCATCGTCGGACTGGCAAACGTTTTAAGATGGGTCGAACCTACCTTTAACAACTGCAACTGTCAATGTCCATGTAATTTTTTGTCATCTTTGGAGACTTATGTTCACTTAAGTGACATTTCGTGTTTGCAATGGCTTGTCTTAAGTGTTTAATAACTTGTACATTTAACTGGAATGTACAATTCTCTCTTGCTTTTAACTGTTAATTTATGTTGTAAAACCCTACCTAATCTATGTTTGTACTTTACTTGATGAATACTTATACTTATACTTGACTTATACTACTAGATACTCTACCAACCTGTGAAAAATATCCCGTCTAACTTTTATTAATAAGTAATTAATTAAAACAAAACTTCATCAACATAAACATTTTAATATTTGTGTGTTGGTGTTATAACAGAACTAATTACAGAACTAATTACTATCAATGTTACTTAATAACGGTGTGTTTTCAAATAAATAGGAGAATAACTTTTTTACCTGCACTTAAAAGCTGTCGGTTAGCTTAGGAAATGTTGAAAGGTAATAAAAGTCTCTGAAGCAATAATATTTTGTTAGACAATTAAATGTGTTCATTAAGATAAGGAAGTCGGAAACAGACTTTAATTGCTTTAGCAACCGTTTA
The DNA here is from genome assembly GCA_007844125.1 of Sinonovacula constricta. Taxonomy (NCBI): domain Eukaryota; kingdom Metazoa; phylum Mollusca; class Bivalvia; order Cardiida; family Solecurtidae; genus Sinonovacula; species Sinonovacula constricta. Next base: position 5,277,451 of record CM017561.1, on the reverse strand, counting down.
TTCTAATATATCGTCAACATGTTTATTGAAAACCTAATACTCACTGTTGTAACTTTCAAATAAACGTCATTCACTCGAGTAATCTTTTTAATTACTATTCAAAGATACTTTAGCTTTTTAATTGCACAAATGTGCTTAGTTGTTATATCGTGATATATTTATAAAGTGTTTTTCAAGAAAAAAGAATAATTAACTGTACACAATTTAAATATTGAAGAACTATGTAGAGATTCGCGATGTATATATTAACCTTAATTTTATTAAGCTTTTTATGTTGACTATAAGGTAATCCTTTTTCTGAAACAACTTTTGTTTTATAAAAAAGCAACATAGTTCAGTAGGCGGATGCACTTCTTTTTATTTATTATTTATTATATTTGTCATTTGAATCATAAAAACAAAAATCAGAATCAAATCACTAACTTCAGATTATTTTACTTCACCTTGATCAATGAATACTTATTTATAAGAAAGCTTCCGTGCGACACACTCCGTAGCAGAGTACGTCGCAAACAACTGTAAACATTGGACTATTAACAAGGTATATTTTATATTTTGTCTTAACTATTTAACCATTGTTGCAGCTGTAAAAAAAACCTTGCGCGAGTACTTTTGCTGAAATGAAATGATAAAAAGATAATAAACCATGATTTGACACCTATATTTACATGTATTTATAAAATCATCCGTTATGTCAGTAATCATAGAGTCTGAGAACCACCCTACCTACCCTTTTAGTAGTGTTTGTATAGCACCATGTAACTTTACTGCTTATCGTGTATCAAAACATGGATATTTGAAATACATTATAACATGGGAAATATTTAACAATTGTATGCTGTAGTTTACTCGTTTCGTTAATATGTAAATCAACGTCTAAGACTATGTTTCGTGTGTTGATCTATAAACAAGGGAAAGTATAAAAGGAAGTTTATTTTTAAAACTATTTAAAACTATGAAACGTTTGAAATGTTTACGTTTGCACATCGTTCATTTTAGTTGTAAAGTATATAAATGTATATAATGGTAACTTACACTCTATTTCAGCTCTAAGATATCGCTTACCTTTCAATTTATAACCATATGACTTTATAGTGTATCGTTATATATGGTTTACTTCCTATTTATGATCATACACATGTATGTATAATTTAGTGGTCAATGCAGGTATGTGATTATTGTTTAGACAAACATTTATTATTGTAGCTGTTTGGCTATAAATCTAGTTGGTTTGACTGCTTTTTGGTTGCTCGAAAAAAAAAGGAAAATATATAGGCATGTGCAAAACTGTGATGTAAAGCGTGTTTTCATAGATGGTGGCCGAATGAACCACGTTTGTTTTTTCTACTTGTTGCATATTACACGTGTAGAGAGGTGGGATGGTATGCATCATTTTTAATACAATATTCACACAAAACTAAGATAACTTGGGCAATTTGACAGCTAGCTGCACTCCATCGTTTCCTGTATAAAAGTACACGGAAGAATTTTTGTAAGTAAACAAGCTGCTGTTTTGGATTCATGATGTCGTTGATTTTTATGTTTACCGTAGCTATGCTGTTGTCTTTGTTGTTTACATTGCGTGTGGTTCTTGGCCTGGACCAAGACATGTCCGTCTTTAAGATAATAAGACCTTCATCATCTGTTACTGTGCATTTGATGTCTGTACAAAGGATTTGGTGGGCATTATTTGGAAGTTGTTTCAAACTTGTAATACCAGAAAAGAACCTGTGACTCCCTTTTAAAATACGTATTTATAACATGTTAACATGTCAACATGCTAATGGTAGAAATATGTACATAATAAACAATTACTATTAAAGTTGATTGGAAAAACATTTTACAACATCAAAATCAGCCTCTCCAGGCGTGTTTCTCTTTCCTACATGCATTTTACCATTTAATAAATTGAAATACCAGATAATGTAGTACTTCCTTCAAAATGTTATTTTTAAAGATATCTGCATTTAAATTCATAATGTCCAAAAACAAAAACGAAAATTTCGTCTAATTAATATGAAGTGTAAAGATTTAAAATGAAATTTTAAAGATATTGTTATTCATTTGCCACAGATATAATGAATTTCAGTATTTACTTATTCAAGATAAAATAAAAACATTTGAAGTTTAATTCCGATTTGTATGCACATGTAATAGCTAAGAACAATGTGACACTGTTCTCAATATAGAATAAATGTCATACTTTGCAAACGTTAACCCTATAACAGCAACAAAAACTTTAGATAGCTATTTTATCTGTATATTTTCTAACGTCGTTTTCAAAGACTTCTGTATGCACACTATCTCTCAAATCTTGACACCTTTCTGTCCTAGAATTTTAATTAAAATAGTTTTATGACAAGGCCCTATGAGGATTGCGACATTTAATACAATTATGTAGATATAAAATACAAGTTGATAGATAATTTCTCAAGCTCTGCGACGTGAACTTACAAATGAAGAGAAAAGCCGACGATGCCCGCCTTGAAACAAATAGACAGCAAAAAAACTTGACTATGGTTCTTAAAATGATTATAAAATTCCAGGGTTTTTATTAAAAATGAACAGTGTCAAGAACAATATCAAGTTGAAATAAAGCATCTTTGTATTCTTAATCAGCTACAGTTGTAAACAAAGCTAAGGTAAAGATGAACGTATTTAATCTCGTCATATTGCTATATAACGTGTTAAACCCGGTTAGGCAGCTTGTAAACGTGAAGTTTGAATACAATAGTATATACTGCACCAAGCTTCATACTGCTAACAAAATGCCAACCTGTGCTTGTGTAATGTGTAAACAGGAGAAATAAGAAGGACAAATAAGTCAATATTTTGCCACAAGGTATTTTATATCTTTATTAATTCTAAACAATAGCTTGACATTGGCATGTGCTATAATGTCATTTCCAGTCATTTCCACTCAATCTTTAAATATAATTGTAACGGCTGACTCTATAGAAAATTATTGAGTGTCTTTGTTCTGTATGTTTTAAATGTAATGTTGGTTTGTCTGTATAGTATATATTTTCAGTGAATTTTGTCTTTTCCATAATAGTGCGGTGTCTTTAAAATGTTTATATAATACATATATGCATCATTAAAAAAACAGTAAAACCTTTGCATTAATTTTGCATTTATTTTGTACATTTTGTCACTATTGACTGACCGTTTTCAAAAAACACATTTTTTACATTATTCTATGTCACTGGAATTGTTTACATGTCTGTTATTTACTGTTTAATGTCAGTAAAATAGGTTATATGTGGGTTCTGCAGCTACTTAACATCTCTAACATTTAGAAAGTACGACATCGCCTAAGGTGTAAGTGTAAGGCGTAAAGGTGTATTATATCTTACGTGTTTCCGTGATGTAGACTGTGACTAAAATCATGCTTGCTCTTCTTCCCTTGTTGATTTCTAGTAGTATTTCTCTATTTAATGTCTATTTGCATCTTGAACTTGTCACTGCATCATTTACCAAATAAAAGGCAATGCGATCATTGATTCAAGCATGTTCACACGTCCGTATTTTCTTCTCGTTTTATGTTAGGGAACGCAAATAACACTCAATAAATGGTTTGTTTTGTCTGTGTTTCTTTCTACAAAAATTAGCAATATTTACAGTTTTTACATACTGCTTATTTTGTTTTGATTGTTTTAATTGAAGAGTGAAGCAAATTTTATGATACATTCATTTCAGTGGAGCCTTCGTTAAAGTTTGATATACTTTTTCACAATAACATTCTTAATTGTATAATCTGTTTTCACTAGTCTTGTATAAATTCTTAAACATTCTATTACTTCAGGAGTCCGCTATTAGTGTTATAACCTTTAATTGTTTAAATTTACACCAAAGATTAGCATAAAATGACTAAGCCTAATATTATTATATTTCTTTATATATTGTACATATTTTGGAGAAATAAAATGATGTCTTGTAGTACCTTCTAGGGAGTGATTTGCTTTGCTGCTTCTTTTATACAACTATGGCTAGGCATGCTACAGGAATGTTACTATAGTAACGCCTTGATCATTCAATGTAATAACATCTTGCAGAATGTATTGCCTTAGTTCTATGTACATTACATGTGCACAGCTAAACAAGATCAAGATATTTACGAAATAATAAACAAACAAGTGTACTTTATCAGCCAAGCAAATATGGTCACAGTTTTTATATACGCTTACTGGCATTAATATAAGAAAGACAATAGTTATTCTCTGGAGAGGGTAAAAAGTGCTTGATGTCACAGTGAGTAACAAGCTGGAGTTTGAGTGACAAGATGTAAGTTGTGGTTTGAGGTTGAATAAAGTGAAAGATTTTGTCAAGAGAGTTCTGGAGTTTCAGAGACACCAATAATTCAAGTTAGTGATGGGTTGAAAGCTGGGTGGATGGTAATGATTGAGAGAAGTAAGTGATGTAAAGAAAGGAAGTAGATATTAGATTAGATAAAATAATTAGCTAATTATTATATGGGTGACGACCTTACTTAGCTGGACGTTTTAAATACACAGCCTTTTTATGATAAAATGCTTTTGTATTTTGTATAAAGCGGGTTAAAACAGTCAGACAATATTGTAAATACTTCATAAATACCTTATTCTCGATTAAATCTATCAGCGGCACAAAACTCTTCTCTAATAGGAAAATAAAAATAGGTGCTATGGTAACTTCCACAGATATTAAAATTTTAACTGTTACTAGACAAATGCATACAGATAAATTTGAACGTGGCAACACAGAGATCAGACATTGCACACACAAATAAAACCGACTATTACCGCCTTGGAACATTTTTGCACATTTAAATTATTCTAAGGGTCAACAAATGGGTAGTAAAATCAAAATCAAGAGAGCTAGAATATTCATCATTGCTATGTTAGGTTAACAAATACACGTAGTACTTTATTTTTTTAGAAGTGTATCGTTATTATTCTTACAGATAAAACAGTCAGTTAAAGGACAATACAAAACTTATTCTGTATTATTGCTCTTATTAAACGCCTGTCATGTGTCTGACCTCTGACAACTTATATTTATTACTTGAAACTCTAATCAATTCTTATACTGCTTACTCTTATACTTCCAAGTAATTTTGAGGCGTATTTTAAGTGCTCTAAAGTAATATTGTACACATTTTAATAGTTCATAACAATAATTGTTATATTGCTTGTAAATGTTACTGATGCAGGCGCGTAATATTGTCTGTGAGAAATACGTTAAGAAGTGTGTGTTTAGATCTCTCCGCAAACCTGGCTGAAGCACCCAGTCGGTTCCTCTGACAACTAATCGTACCGTTCCTAGGCGTAAATTGTTGTTTTTAGCTCACCTGAGCACACCGTCCTCAAGGTGAGCTTTTCCTGCCGTTTCGTCCGTTCGTCCGTCGTCGACATTTTAGATTGCGAACACGCTGGAGGCTACAGTTTTTATCCAATCTTAATCAAACTTTGTCAGAATGTTTGTCGGTATGAAATCTTGGACGAGTTCATTGTTGGGTCACCTGGGGATCAAAAAAGGTCACTAGATCAAATTTTAGGAAAAACTTGTGAACACACTACAGGCCGCATTTTAAGGTTAATCTTTATCGAAATTGTTCAGAATGTTTGCCATGAAATTTTAGACTAGTTCGTTACTAGGTTCTTGGGGGTCAAAAAGTAGATCACTAGGTCAAATCTTAGATAAAGCTTGTGAACACACTACAGGCCGCATTTATAGGTTAATCTTCACCAAACTTGATCAGAATGTTTGCTTGCATGAAATCTTGTTGATTGTATTCTTGGGTCACGTGGGGTCAAAAAGTAGATAACAAGGTCAAATATCAGAAAAAAAAGGTTCATAACTAAGTCACGTGGGGTCAATAAGTAGGTCATTATTTCAAACATTACAAAAAGCTTGTGAACACACTAGAGACCACGTTTATAACCCACTCTTCACCAAACTTGGTCAGAATGTTTGTTTGCAGGAAATATGGGATGAATTCGTAATTGGGTCACGTGGAATCCCAAAATAGGTCACATGGTCAAATCATAGAAAAAGCGTGAACACACTAGAGGCCACATTCATAGCTCAATCTTCACCAAACTTGATCAGGATGTTTGTCTGCATGAAATCTTGGATGAGTGTATTATTGGGTCACGTGGGGTAAAAAATAGGTCACTAGGCCAAATATCAGAAAAAAGAATGTAAACACAAAATACCACATTTATAGCCCAATCTTCACTAAACATGACTAGAAGGTTTGCCCGCCAGAAATCCTTGGTGAGTTTGTAACAAGGTCACGAGGGGTCAACAACTAGGTCACTTGGTCAAATTTTAAGAAAACCTTGTGAAATCATTTATAGGCCACATTGATGGCCCAATCTTTACCAAACTTGGCCAGAATGTTCGCCAGTATGAAATCTTACATATGTTTTGAAATGGGTCATGTGGATTCAGTAGGTTACTCGGTTACAATTCTAGAAAACGTTATCAGCCTAGCGGCTACACTAATGGTTTAATCTTCACCAAAGATTTCTAAAGTAAATAACTCTTTATTACTTGGCGCCAGTTATGAGCCTACCAAAAGCATGTGTCCACAGGTGAGCGATTAAGGGCCTTCATGGTCCTCTTGTTTCTGTGTGTTAGGCCCCGACTCTCTGTCACTTTGACATTAACTTGTACGAGCTTTAGTCTAGCGTTAGGTTCAGGTTTACCAATTGTGGTAAGTTTCAAAAGATCTTTTCATATTTTCATATAAATGCATGTTTTACAGACTGCCTTCTAAAACTTTCACATAAAGAATATAAAAAAAAAGATGTATTTAAAGTACATCCACATTCTGGTACAACGCTTTTCATTTATATACCGTTTATATTATGTTAAGTTATAACATGTCATCTTTATAAAATGTCGGATATCATACATTTCGTCAATTATAAGTCAAAAACACATAGAATTCAAAGGATTACACACTGAAGTTTAAAAAGTTATCTTCGTTTGTTTAAAGTATAATTTTTAGACGTTGTTGTTATAGATATGCCTGCCTGCAGTCCTAATGAAATTAGCTGAACATAGGGAAAATACTTGCTGGAGTTAGCTTCAAGTCATTACCTAATTCATAAATTACATGGTTATTAAAATTCCTCAAAATAAGCGCAAGAAATAAGGGTGATCTATGCTCCTGCTTTATTTATTTATGTAGATACAAGGTTTGAAGTCATTAGATATATACGAACCTTTAAAGATTCAAAGTAGTCAATTATGGATTTATCATTGTAAGTTAAAATGAAATATCTTCCAGAATGTATGTCCCTGCATAAATAATATTCATTAAGTAAGTATAGGGTTTTGTATTTTGTTAAGCGAGTAATATTCTGTGTTTAGTCAGAAAGGGAAAAATAAATCTAAGTTTTTCCTTTGTAAAACATGTTTAAGGGAGAAAACTTAATTAAGTGTAAACTTTCTTTATAGTGCTTTACCATATTCCTCTCCCATATGAGTCGGTCTTAAGCTTTAATTAAGGATAGGAGAAAAATAAACAAATTCTCCCACGCCCTGAGTAGGCCTATGTCACTAGAAATTAAGCTCAAGTTAGGAGAAAGATTTTCACTGTTCTTCGTGTTTACAGACGCTAATTGAATTTTACGCCAAATGCTGCTAAACAAACAAGACACTGTCTATAGAATGAAGAGGATTTTAATCTTTGACAAATTAATTTCGCAAGAAAGTTAACGATTAGCTTTCATCCATTGGAAGTCAGCCCAGTGGAATCTAGATAGGCTGCTTATATATAGATATTGTTGTAGAGAATTGTACATCAGCAAATTGCACTTTATGGGGCTTTTTTCATTGATAACAGTTTTATATTGACCAAGTATTTTACTTGAATAAAACATAGTTAATAAACGCATTATATAAACTGGAATTAATTGTATATCGGCCAGTTATTTATAACTACTGTCACTATCCTGTCAACAGATTTTCCTTTACATTAAGAATTTAATTTTCAGCATTATGTCCTGTTTAATATAGTAAATGAACGCGTTCTTCGGATTCTTAAACGGTTACCTCAAAATTTTAGTAACTAAGACGACAAAATTAATCTATAAAATAACTAAATGGCGAACGACATCTGAAACTAACATGTGACATAATTCAGTATTTTTTCCTGTGTTTGTAGACAGTTATCAATGTGCTTTATTGATGTCAAAATACTCAAACATGCTGATAGTATTTCCTTGAAATGTATTGCATTTCAGCCTTTATTTATGTGAGACAAGATATACCTATTTAGATTTATGAGCATAATTATTTTTTTAAAGAATAACTACATGAATAGGCCTTCAGATATCCCTTGGAAACTTTATTTATTATAAAGTATAGATGGTTATCGTATGACGTCACACATTTCCCAGCATGCAATGCGGTCGGCCATATTTGTGGTAAAGCCATTGTTTACTTATGTCTGCTTAGGACAGCTAGGTCTCTACAGTTCGACGATTAAATCGATTATTTCGCGAAAGATGTCGTGTGTAACGGCTACAAAGTGCAATATGACTATATTAATTATACGCTGGAGCTATTGTGCGTGAAAAGGACTTGAAGAACACTAATTTGATCGGTTTTGATCCGTACTCGTCTTTGACGACAGCCTGATGACTTACAGTCGGACATTGCATATCCAGACATAGTGAACTATCTAGTGTTTCAGCAAAGTGCGACAACCAATTAAATATTGGTGGAGCTAGATCCTAGACTTGTGCCAGGGTAGAACCACTGCGCACTGCAGGTTAGCTGGTAATCCTCCACGACCAGGACTCGAGCTCATGCACTCTCTCGGCTGAGGAGTTACAAGTCACCAACTGCTTGGACACAGGCACTGCTAAACTTTGGTTTTAAAACAGGGTCATTTATTATGTGTACTGGTTTCAATTCTTTACATCATGTTATACTATGTTTTCATTGCTTTAAGTTCCTTAAAACCCATGTTATGGTTGTCATATTTATTAAATGCGATCGAATACCATTACATGCTCCAATTTCCTTAGCAGTCTGTTTGTTTCTTAACTGCTTTTGCTTTTCCTGTTTATTGATCGATGAATTTACTGTCATTAAATACTTGTTACCGTTAAATGTGTTGTTTTTAATTCAGAAATGGTTTGGTTCTAAAAGAAGTACTGGAACTTGAATTCAATATTCTGTGAAATTATTATTCTAATATAATGTAAGTTTGTTAAATTTGCTAAAAGGTAGGACAATAATAAAAATAAAAACACTATGTGCTATTATTTATTGACAAATGTCAATGTGAAAGCAAAACCATTTAAAAAACTTAGCTGTAACAGCTAGTTCAGGCTCGTTCTGAAAACAGTTTGTTTCTTACACTTTATTAGAGCTGGTATCTGGCAGTTTGGACGAAACAATTTTCTCTCATGCATTCAAATAAATGATGTTTGCTTGTAAAGATCCCGCAAAATGCTGTTTTATATTCCGGACTGGATTCTTTGGCTTTATGGTGAATAGTAGCTTGGTAATGGTGTGGAGTAAAGTTATAGAAGTGGTGATGACAAGAGAAATTTAAAACGTTACTCAGGGATGAAGCCATACAGTTGACACTCTAGCTCATGCCATACTCAATACACAACCATTTACTTGTACCAATACAAACTGTCTAGGTTATGTATGACATTTTACTTTTCCCCATGTTGCCCCTGGCTATTTACAGCCCCTTGTCTGAAACTTGTTGTTTTAATAGTCTAGACCATATGGCTTTGCTTCCTGAGTGTCAAAGGCCAGGTGCAGGTGGATTAGCATTACTTTCTCACGTGTATTATAGGTTAAAAAAGAAGTTAAATTAAAATATCTGAGTAATTTAATTATCAATATGATTATACATTATTTCAAGTTAACTAAATTAAGATTTCTGCAGTATTTTAAGGCAAAAAAAAAATCATAGTTGTATTTGTCACTTTGTGGAGTATTTTCTAGCAGGTAAATACCGGGGGTTGAATTTACCGCCCAACCTTGTTATTACAGCCATGTTAAAAGTAAAGCATAACACATTGCCTGTCATTACAAATAGGTTTTTCCTATCTGAGATAACCTGAAATCATCAACGTGCCTATTTAAAAAAATGGACATTTAATGCGATATTTTTTAAGATTCACACTGTCGAACAATAAAGTTAGTGTAATAACAGTCTTCACTTTAACTAAAGTTTATTCAAGCATTATGTATAAATTTCCCAGAATAGAAGTAACATGTGTTGTTACATGGGTACAATATTAGCAAACTGTCGGATACCACATTACAACCACATACACGGCGTTCTATAGACGCTAAACGTCAATGGTTATTGATTCCTCAGTCAAAATTTTCAAGGGTCAAATATCTGGGGGTAAATTTTGTGCATCAAGCATCATGAGGGGCACATGCTGACAACATTTTGTCTAAAATTGACCTTGATGGAAATTATCGATACTGTTGGTAGCTTTTTAGTTTATTTAGGACTAGTAAATAAGCAATATATTTCTTAATTGTTTGTTAATTATCTGTATCTTAATAATAACAATAAAATAAACAACAAAATAGCTATTAACATTATAACATACTTCCAAAGACATATTTTCTTTCGACTTTTAATGCAATCCAAAACACTTAAAACGCTTAGCTACAATGAATGCTCTGTTCAAGCGCGAAAGCAAGACGTCCGAAAGTTTTCTCGTCCTTTCCCCTTGGTTTGTACTGACGGCTGGTAATGAGAAAAAAAGAAATCTGATCCGAATTATATATTTTGTGACATTTCACAACACTACAAGGCTTAATCATTGTCTTCCTTGCCTGTAATGGTTAATTATAAACAAAAGTACGCTTTCACGGTACTGATATGTTGATTCACCTTACCACAAAGATGGCGGACAAACAGGTGCGCGCGCATCTTGGTGAAAAATCGATAACCATCTATTGTAGCATTTATGGAATGTGAAGTCAACGTAGAAATGAACAAGAACATTTCCTAATAGAATTACCATATAGGTTTAAGCTACTACTAGATAATATCTTCGCTTTACTTGGTGTGGTAACATGTCTTTTTTTACTTTCAGATCAAGTATCAAAACACTAGACTTAAGTAACACAGTTTCTAGCAACCCAATCAACATTTTTTTCATTAACAAAGCTGCGTACTATGCATTAAAATGGCACAACACTCAAGAATTTGTAAAAACAACAACCGCACGTGTTTGTCAAACAAGGAACTACACTCAACGAAAGACACGTTTGAATAAATAAAGTATGTTTCATATTTTTCGTTGTGTTTTACATTGAAGCTATGTGTGTATAAATAGTTAACTTGACATTTAACAATTTTGAGCGAACAACTGGCTTATAAATATAAAATTACGTACACTTATGTTTATCTAACGATTTGTAACATAATAATGGCAACAAGGAAGCCGTTGCAGTACAGTTACTACCAGTACAAATAAGCAACTCTAAATTGGGCCAATAAAACACCATCCTTTACTACCTGCTAGTGATATCTGTTTTGCTGCCAGGTTGACAGTAACATGACTTGACTATTAGTTTGCTGTTTTTTTCTGGTTCAGTTGTAATATCCAAAAACATTACAACCAACCTCAAGAGTTTGTCAAGACATATCTTTAAACGCAGAAAATGTCTTCTTATTTAGAATATTCCTAATGTTTCGCAGTCTTCATCAGCGGAGTAAGGTAAATAAGAATTGCCATAGGTATTTTAATCTAAACTACCTCTAGACAAAGGCAAATATGGTAAATGTAACAGTGACAAAACACACAGGGACGAGACATTAAACATCGAGAAAAAACAACAGAAGTTACCGTCTTGGATATTTTTTTAAACAATACTCAATCCGGAACAAGAGATCAACGTATACTGTTGTCTAGGAAACGCTGTTTTTCTTGACAAAGTTTACATATTGCTTGTTCAGTTGTTTCCGCTGCTAATGATAACTCGTATAAAGTTTATCTTGGTGTGGTCTCTGTTTTAGATTTCATCAAAACATATTTTGACTTTTTTATGGTGTTGCTCTTTATCATAAATGCAATCATTATAAAAGGACCAGTATTTCAAGAATTGTGTCCGCCTGAAAAAAACACCTCCTCTGTAAAACTCTGTGAAGCTCCTCACACAGTTTAGTCCTTGGTTCCAACTGATGGGCTGCAAATAATCTGAAGAGCACACATGTTTATCAATGCTTTATTTTATCAACGAGACTAATTGCCAAGGGTACCAGTTAATTGCCGTTCTTTTTGTATCATCTAACAGTTGATTTTCGGACAACAAATAATTATTCATAATGATTCTTCTCAAATGCTCACTGCTTGAGATAAAGCTCCTCTTAAATGTAATTTCGTTGAATGTTTTTTATGTGTCTGACTTCAAAACAACGTTAATTCATTATTCAGAAACAGACATTTGTTGTGTTAATTTCAAGCCATTGGGAAAACGCTAAGGTCTTTATTGACATCGAACATGATTGAAGCAGACTAGGGCAAATGCACGAAATTACTCGAATACTCAATAGTACGCAAATAATCGAGTAATTAAATCAGAAAAGACAGAAACAAACGTATAGCAATACACTATAACAAAACAAAATTCATGGTTCAATTATGTTGATTTTTTATTTTCTTGTTGTTTTTGTTGTTTTGGTTTGTTTGTTGTTGGGTTTTTTTGTTGTTGTTGATGTTGTTTGTAATATTTACCTTTAAATGCTACCTTCCTAACACTTTAACTTAGAGCATATTTAAAAATAAGGTGAACAACATGCATAAAAATTGTATGACGTTATACGTTATAGCCATTTAACCGTCATGTAATTTTGAGTTCTAGTAATCACCGTAGCCATCAATGGTACGCATTTTCTTACACGTGTACACGTATTCTATCTTGGGGAAAGCTAAACAAATTGTCACTTATGCGTATTCGTGGATTATCTTCTTTAGATTTGCCGCCTAGACTGTAAATTGTAATTTAACCTTTGAAACTTATTATATGCAGTCATAAGCACGTTTTTAGTTTATTGAAAAAGATCTTGATTATTGTGTTTGTCTTTATGTGGGTTTTTTTTTGATAACGAAGAATCGTGAAGGATTGATTTGGTGTCTCTGAACTTAATTATTTGTGCAGCGACAGTGATGTATTAAGTTATTTTAGTTACATACTATAGTTTGAATATGGCAGTTGATATCCAGTGGATCGAAATAAAAAGTGTTGTAAAAATTCTTAGCGTTAAACTTTTTATTCGTGTAATACCACTTTACCGTCCTTTAGTTGATTACTTACAGTGTATTTTGTTGTCAGTTGATGAACATTTAAAAATAAATGGAATATCAAATATGCCTTTAGTTGAACAAATACAATGTCAGAAATAGCATACTGCTAGAACCATGCATAAAAGTCCCCTAAGGCGTTGTGGAGACATATAGGTACCCGCATGTTTGATTGCCTTAATTATACCAACCAGAATTGCACATGTGCGAAGAGAAAAGGTATTAAGGTACATATCCACAAGAAAATTTAAAAACAAATGTAGGCAGTTAAAACTTAGTTAAATAAAGAACCATTGTGTGTATCGTTCCCTGTAAAAATAGGTTTTAAATTAAGTTATATATGCAGGTTCGATATTCTGCTATACTTATTACATTTAATAGTACTTAAAATGTTAGTAGACATGATGAGTTAAGGCATTTATGTTTCAAATTTTATTGTACGTATTTTCGCAACAGTTGGAAAAGGAGAGACCTTGCGCTTATTTGGTTATCAAGTAACATATGATACTATGATGATGCTACTCTTTTAGACTATGTTGAACACGAATGTGTTATTTATTGTTTCTTTGCTTAAAACTTACTTGCTTACTTTTTTAACAAGGTTAGATTATGTAAGAAGAAGGTTTGTTATAAGTATATGTTACTTTATCCTTTCTTAAATATGTTATAAAGGAGCGAATGC
>CM017561.1:3815524-3969567 GCA_007844125.1 Sinonovacula constricta | reverse complement strand
CTTTTTTATTAGCCTATTCCCACAAGGATTTCTCTCTTCATCAGATCATGTCCCAAAACTCTGATATAGTATAAATTACATCTTAAAGAAGCAAAGATGTTATTGCCACATCAAAGCAGTACAGTTACAATGGAATTGATTCAGACATGAATCTGTATGCCTCTTTTTTACCTTGGAGATTATGTACCCACAAATCACCATGGTGTGAGAAGTTTGTACCTAAAAATAAGGGAGGGAAACAGATTATGAAAGTAAAATCCAACATATGCTACATATTTTCAGTAAGAAGGATTAACTGGATACATACAGGTTAACTGTGGCTATCCTCTACTATGAAAAGGTGGCATATAACTCTAAGCCACTAATATTAGTCTTAACATTTACTTCGGGCCAAACTTTTCATGTGAGAAAAGCCTCATTGCAAACTTGTGGTGTCTTTATTATTCAATTCAGTCAAGGCTTTACCCACACATAAACAACATGTTAAGTTTCAGATATGCTGCATTTCTCATTTGCTGCCATTTTACTATATAGAATGTAGCGTCTGCTGTAATATGACGTATACCTTAATGCAAAAATAGCAATATTTCCACTCCAACTTTTTTTGCTACCATTTTTTACAGGATGGCCGTCTGCTAGGAAAAAGCCTTTACTTGAGAATAGTGTTTACTCTTATGCCCCAAAGGCATTTTTTCATGATTTTTGCTTCAGTGTTTTCCATGTAGGATTCTGTCTAATGTCTTATTTCTGCCATGTTTGATTACTGGATTCACTTCAATTATTATTTCGTCATGTTTGAATGCTGGAATGAGTCTGTGGCAACATTGTAATGAAATTAAGGTGCATACATTTACACCCAGAAAAGCAAAGGTTCAGTTTTCGCTAATTGTTTCTGCCATATTTCAAAAAGGAACCATTCTGGACTAGCGTACTATGGGGCAGACTTTCTTTCCAAGACAGTGCCTATATTACTTTTCAATTTCCAATGCAGGAAACAGGCTCTTTGTGCGAAGATTCTTCTGGAGAGAGATGCAAACTGTAATGCTCAGAATAACAACGGATCCACTCCACTAATTATTGCCGTCAATCATCCAGACTTAGATACAGTAAAGCTCCTTCTTGAACATGGGGCTGATGTCAACCTCCAGGTACAGTATTAGGGGCTTTATTAATATTCTACTGTTAATTGGTTTCATAAGCATAAATCAATCTGGTCTTATAAATTGACTTGTCTTTATATGATGGTCTCTTGTTAAAAAATCCTTTCTTTTTATTTTTGTGCCTCAAAGGGTGACATATAGCTGGGGCACTGTGGGTCTGTGTGTCATCTCTTCGGCCTTACCAGCCCACTCTCCTGGAGTTTATAGATTCAAAGTGTAGTTCTAGGATTAATTAACTGCATTTGATTATTGTAGTTTTTTATGTGGGCTTGAAAGTTTAAACAATGATTGTGAAATTTAACTCAGTATATAGAATATATATATATGTTATAATCTCTTAAATACACTCTGGTAAGAACATCCATCCTGTCTTAGCCATTACATCCATATTAATTTACTGTACTGTGATCAAACTTTATCATTTCACAGACATACTCTTGAAGAAGTGAAACTGTTAAGGTCAAAGTCATATTATTTAAGTTCATATTTGAAATTATTCCTTATGGTAACTTATGCTTTATATAAATGTTTACTAAATGTCAAATTAACAAACAATAAAGATTCATCAAGATTCAATTCATAAACGACTTGGCCTTGTCGGTCCCGACCTTAAACCTATTATTGGAACCTTTTACTCAGAAAAGCATGTTTCAAATGATTTACTTATTATAAAATTTTCCTCAAAAAGTTACACAGAAAACTAAAAACGTAATTACAAATTCATGATTTAGAAAATAAAGGTGACGTTTACTCTGCTCTGTGTGCTATCAGTGGTACACATTACCTAGTATGAACTCCATCTTCACGAATGAAATTAAAATCAGTTGGCTTTTGGTCCACCTAACTGACTAAATTTACTTGGGCAAATAAAGATTTAAAGGTATCCAACAGTTTGCCTATATCTTATATATGTAACAATATCTGACCTCTGTTGATGGTGTCTCTACATAATTTTTGCAAAAGAAAAAATCATACTTTAGTCTATGCTTTGACGATTTTCCACAGTATCTTAATTTTAGACCAATAAAACATGTTAATCAACACTTAAATGTTCATTCTTTTCAAATCTATAAATAAAAACGATTGGAATTCCTGCTAAAAATAGACGTCGAGATCACAACAGATGATGTTGATGAGCTAAAACATAAGTAGGCACGTGCTTTTGTTAGTTTAAAAATAGTTAACTGTGCAGTGTGGCTCAGAAAGGAAATACATGTTTGAAATGACGATTGTGACGTTATGGTTCACTTTTCAGACAGGTATAGGACATCAGTAAACAACATTTTGCAAAATCTGTTCAGATAACAATAGTTTATTATAATCTTTAATGAAAATATTTTGATCCAAACTATGGGATACCACCTTTAATGGACCAAGACATTTTTTGGTGGACTCCATCCCAAGTCTATGGTCTACTGGATTTTCCTTAAGACTACACACACTAATTGGTTTATGACTAAACTCCCAATCTTTAAAAGATTTACAGAATCATTTGAATATGAATGGGTGCAATGATGATGTTGCCAAGTAATTGCTTGTGTTTTCTTTCTTCAGAACTCAGAAAAAGACACAGCACTACACGATGCCCTAGAACAGGAATCAGATCAGCCCGAACTCACCGAGATGGTTCTGAAAGCAAAAGGGGCTGATTTTACCATTAGAAACGACAAAGAATTCAATGTTGTGCAGTGGGCCTGCATCAAAAGCAACAAAACGTAAGCTGTTTTCTTGTGTTTTTTTATGTTTTGCAGCAGCACAAATAGGATTATTATTGTGACATTGTTGGTGGAGGAAGACCCACAGACAAATGTCTGGAAACAAACATCAGCTCATCATAGAGCAGCTGGAAGACCTCCCCACATGATAATTTTTGCCTTGATGGGGACTCGAACTCACATGGGTCAACACACCAGAGTATTAGGAGTTGCAAGTAATCAACTATTCCCATTCTTAATATAAAAAAAGTTAAAGGTCTGGATTATAGTAAAATTCTACACCAATGCATATTCAGTCGATTTCACAATTTAACCCCGGAATATTTTGCATATTCATTAATCTCTTATCTGCAGCTGAAATATATGGCGCTGATTCGAATAACCCTTGCGGCGACGTCTTTAAACAGCTGGGTAGATTAGAACACCCTGGGGTTTATTTCTTGCTCAAGGTAATAACCAGCTACCTAGCTGAAATTCAAAGAATTGAGTCAGAGTGGTGCATCCTACCACTGGACTGTTCTGCTTGTTGTTTTGTTTCTTGGTGGATATAAGTTTTAAGCAAATGAAGAATGTACTATAGAACGTGACATTGTCTTGAATGTCCTATTATTATTGTAATTAGATCATTTTAAACAAATAGGAAACAGATATGCAAAAATGTTGTTATAAAAATGAAATTGTTATAAAAATGAAATAATATTTTATCATCATAGATTATACAACATACATGTACATTACAACTTCCAAACTTTTTCTCTGAAATAAGCATTATCCTCAATAACAATTTAGGCTTTGATATGTATAGTGTATACAGTAAACCAGACATTTAAAAAATTGGTATTTCAATAATGATATAATAATTATGCTCTGGAAGTTGGCTGGATTTGGGAGACCCTTCTTTATACATAGGGTAGTGGAGAGTAAGTTGGGAGAGCATCTTTATTCATTTATAGTAGTTGCTGTACTTAATCAAAATATATGTACCGTAAGTCAAGATTGTTACTGTTTACAGGGCCGTGGAAATCATTCTTGAACAGAGTCCACACCTTGTAGATGTTAAGTTCCAAGACAGCTATACCTGTCTTCATATTGCGGCTGCAAATGATTTTGTGGAAATTTGCTCCATTCTTCTGCAAGTAAGTTAAATATAATGATGAGGGTCAGATTCTTTTTATCACGTGATTTAAATCGCCAATATAGGATTTTATGAACTTTACAAAAGTATGTAATGGGTGTATTGAATGGAAAACAAGGGTAATCATGTGATAAAATGTTTTAAAATGACTTAAAGGGCTTTAAGTTAATTGTTTAATATTGTCTAGTATAAGATATTGACTATAAATTGTCTACATGGCATATGTTTACATTGTTAAAATTGTCAATAGAGAAGTCAATGATTTCAACAAAAATTGCAATGAACGAATCATATAGTTTGAGAATGACTTAAAACATGATGGAAATTGCTGAGGTTTCAATAATGAAAACTTTGTCACTTGTCTATTTCAAGACATTGTTATGAACTGCTAAACAGCCAGTTGTAGGTCTGTCAGTTGATGGTGTAATTTTTGTTTCTCAAGTGACGTCATAAAAATGCAAGTTGGTTCTAGTGTCCAGACAATGACTGCATATTTTCCCTATGTTAGTGAAAAACTGAACTACTTTCTCCCCACATAAAAACTTATTGCCCTGACTCAAACCCAGGCAGACAGGTAAATCAAAGGTGCAGGTAGTTTGTACCTTTTTGACCCAGTGTACTAAGACACATTTTAACTGTTTAAGTGTCTTTATATACATGGTGAACTGTTTTTATTGTGAAGTCATATTTATTATGAATTATTGAAAACTTTTTTACCTTAAATTGTAATATCCTTTTGTTAGACTTTCTTCTAATTATACAGTTGCAGTTGCACAATATTGCACCCCAAAATTGCATCACAAAGGTACAACAATTTCTAACATATTTCAGACATGAAGTCATGTTTCTTTATAGAGAAATGTTTATCCCAGTTACGAAGAAGAGAATTATGAATTACGATCAACTAAGAAGATAAAATGTTTGCATAAATTAAACACTGTGATGTAGAAAGAAAATGGAAACACTGTGTCATGAGAGATATGTTTCTGACCCATATCTAATATTAAGTATAAAATAATAACCTGCTTTTTGTTGACCTTCTCTACAGGGAAAGGCCAATCCTAATCCCAAAGATGACAAGGAAAGAACACCTCTGCATTTAGCAGTAGCGCAAGGCCATAAGAGGGTGATAGAACTTCTAGTGGACAACAGTAAGTACCGTAATCACATATATGTCTATGGTATGTACAAATGTTTGTGAACAATTCCTATAACTTTTTTATTTCATACCTAAGTGGATTTACATTTCGACATCTTGTAGAAGAAATAGTTCTTTTTCTAAAAGTTTGTATTATCGCTATAGTTACCTGTAGTTGACATTACCAGTGCAGGTCATCAAAATTGTTTGCACTTGTATTTATACCATCACTTTAACAAAACCATATATCCAAGATTAGCGGTAAACGTCATGATTATGGCATGATCATCATTTTTTTTGATGACGTCATATTTTATCAAAGTGTGTTATCTAGTTTTGAATTTATTCATTATTAAAAAATGGACATCTTTTTGTTGCTGAATAAAAATGCCGGCCAAAGATAAGTTGAAGACCAGGTCTATCATACAATTCTGTGCAAATTCGGGTAATAGACTGGTTCAAACCATGCTTAGTGCTTTACTCTACACAAAATCTGAACCAAAGTATAACCTACAGCATGGTCCACCTTATAATAAATTAGGAACTAGAAAAAAAACGTTAGTGTTAGTGCTGGGTGGGTGTCACATTTATTATATGACCAGGCTAAACATCTGGGGTTACTGAGTCCTTTTGTTTTCTAAAGAGTTTCAACGGTTTGCGTGACAATGTTCTCAACACAATAGTAACTGCAGATAAAACACAGCTGTACTACTCTGACCCTGAGATAAAGCAACTGTCAATCAACTGAAATGCATCAATTAACCGCCACCTTAGAAGGCACATTGTGTGTGAGCCATTGTGTAGAAGTTGACGGTGTTTTTTTTTTTAGAAACAATGAGGTAAACATTGTTATTCATAATGTTAGCTGCGCCATTGCAGTTTGCTGTTAAAGTCAGTTGCTGACTATGTTAAATGATGTGAAAAAAATATTAGTGAAGCTCAGGGCTATTTTTTTTAATTGCATTTGCTCACAAACTTTTGGATATACCCTAATATTGTACACATTTATATATTGCAACCTTAGATTGGAAGGGAAAACATACATGGGTTGGAAAAGTTTTAATTAGGTACCCTTGGCTTTTTTTCTTCTTTCCACATGTGTTTTTTTGTTATTTTACATTTCTTTTTAGTCCCCTACCGGTGTTCACACCGGAGGGGACTATAGGTTTAACCTCTGTCCGTCAGTCAGTCCGTCAGTCTGTCTGTGTGTCCGCTAAAAATCTGGATCCTTCATAACTTAAAGACTATTAAAGCTAGGCACATGAAACTTGGTATGTTAATAGGTAGCAATGTGTACAATATGCACACGCAAATTTGGGTCGCTACCTTGAAGGTCAAGGTCACAGCATGACCTTGAAGCAAAATCGTGTCCGGCCCATAACTTCGTTATTTGAAGTCGGATTTTAAAACTATTTCACAGAAATTATCACCATATTGAGATGACATGTCGTGAGCAAGATTTGGGTCGCTACCTTGAAGGTCAAGGTCACAGCATGACCTTGCAGTAAAATTGTGTCCGGCCAATTACTTGGTTATTTGAAGTTTGATTTTACAACTATTTCACAGAAATGATCACCATATTGAGACGATGTGTTTGATTTTACAACTATTTCACAGAAATGATCACCATATTTAGACGACGTGTCGCGAACATCATTTGGGTCGATATCTTGAAGGTCAAGGTCACAGCATGACCTTGCAGCAAAATCGTGTCCAGCCCATAACTTTGTTATTTGAAGTCGGATTTTACTACTATTTCACAGAAATGATCACCATATTGAGATGACGTGTCACGAACAACATTTGGGTCGATACCTTGAAGGTCAAGGTCACAGCATGACCTTGCAGCAAAATCGGGTCCGGCCCATAACTTTGTTATTTGAAGTCGGATTTTACGAATGTCGGACAATTCCCCGCCCAGACATTTCCCGGTTTGTCATTTTTGTAGGTCTGGACATTTCCCCGTTCGTCATTTGTGTAGTCCCGGACAAATCCCCGCTCATGAAATTGTAAGGGTGGACAATTCCCCGCTCAAGCTTTACCAAGCAATAGGTGTAGAAAAGTTTTCGTGTCCAAATTACTGTGCATGTAAAAGTGGATTAATCACAATTATTAATAGACATAATATTGAATCACTTCTTCTGTTGAAGTTGTTTGTTTAGGATTGAAAACTTGAATACTGTTTATTTCCGAATGTTTATTTCATTTAGCAAGGTACGTAGAGTCATGCATACACACAGTTCACACACAAGCACATCATTTGATATAAAACGATAAACAAAATCAAGTAATAAATAGTAATAATAAAAATAGTTTATACAAAAATACACTACAGTCACTACAGGCCCCAACAACTGAACGTTCAGTGTACACGCACACACTTCCCAATCGCAAGAAGGAATTCTTCGACCGTCTTCTCGGAGTTGGCAACTTGCTGGCACAGCTTCTTCAGTTTCTTCTGATGTTAGACGACAGACTTCTTTCGTCGTTTGCTGCTTGTGGCTATGCCGTTAACGGTTCTATAGGCCTCTGTCTCAGTGTCTGCGTTATCTTTCATAATGCAATCAATCACTGTCCAGAGAGACGGATTCGAATGACCCACGAGGTGCCGGAAGCCGTTGTTCCAGGACTCCATGACGTTGTTGGTCCTAGATGCGTCTGTCACCGTAGCTTCGTGCACGTTCCACTTTGACGGGTCAAATCTCGGTGGTGTTCGCCTGAAACGTAGCCGTCCACCACTGAACACCGACTTGTAGGTCCCCGACACATATGTGGCATCAAAATAGTCAACGACTGGGATGAGTTCTGACGGGGCGGTGTGACGGATGTACTTCATCCCCTCGGACACCAGGTTGATAGGCAAGAAAGCGAGGCCGTCTATCATTCCGCAGTAGTCGCGAATTGCTTCTTTTTCCCTGTACGCCCGTTGTAACCCCTCCGCCTGGCTTGCGTTAAATGATAGAAGCAGCCTTGTATTCTCAGATGTTGGCCTAAGATAGCATGTACTGCGTTGTGGATGGCCATCTCGTAGTCTACAACGATTGTTGTTGGGTTAGGCCTGATGTCTCTGTGAAGGCAGGTGTCGAGAATGGTGGTCAGATACTCCTCATAGTGGTGTAATGTTTTTCCTGGTAGCAGACCAAACACCGCTGTAACGTATGTGGATTCTGCGGCTGCGACCCGGATGCAGAAAAGCTGCGCGAACTGTGCTGGAGCAGTCAAATGGGTTCCGTCGATGTAACATGTGTCGGCAGTATCTAACAATGACAACCCAGCTTCGCTTGCAAACACAAGCATGCGACTTGTATCTAAATGGTTGTCATACACCAGGAAGTCGTTTCCTTGTGGCGTCTTCGTGTAGGCCTCTGGTAGTGGAGACGGGATGACTCAGCTGTGGCTGGTTCTTTTGGCGTGACACCTTTCTTGGCCCTCTTAAGGGTTTCTTTCTTGCCAACAGCCGCACGAACCTCGACAGGGTGGTTCACCAGCCGGTCGGCGAGGATCTGACTTGACTTGCCACAGTTAGCATCCGCAGCAGCCAGGATCTCCGTACGAAGCTTGAGTTCTTCCGTGGCGAAGTGATCTGCCTCATGGCTGTGATCTGTCAGTGAGTTGACTGTTGTGATGTCTTTGTCACTCACGAGTGCACCTTTGCACTGTTTTGATTGTCTTTTTGAACATTCCCATCTGATAGTTGTTTTCGTCTCCTTGTTCTTCGTGTATACAAAGCCTGCATGTACAAGTTTTTTTGTACCGCTTTTCGTTGTGATGATCTCCATGACAGATTTTGTTTCTTATGCAGAGATTATATATTAAGAAATGTTTTTGAGTCATTAGTAAGTTTGTCAAACAACTTTAATTGTCTCATTTGTGGAGATAATAAGGTGTTAAACGTGTTCGTTAATATCGTTCATGATCATACAACTTTTATTGAGCGAGGCTCAAACCGTGGTAAATTAATTAAAAGTCGGAAAACTGTTCAGAAAACTGTAAAGGATTAATTAAAATAGTTTTCACACATAATTTGCATATTCAATTTATTACCACAATCAAAAAACTTTAATTGAGCGAGGCTGACTTAATTAACAACAACACACAAACCGTGGTAAATTAATTAAAAGTCGGAAGACTGTAAAGGATTAATTAAAATAGTTTTCACACATAATTGAGCAGGGAATTGTCCGCCCTTACAATTTCATGAGCGGGGATTTGTCCGGGACTACACAAATGACGAACGGAGAAATGTCCGGACCTACAAAAATGACGAACGGGGAAATGTCCGGGCGGGGATTTGTCAGGATACCGGATTTTACAACTATTTCACAGAAATTATCACCATATTGAGATGACGTGTCGCGCACAACATTTGGGTCAAAAAGGCTAAAAATAAATGTCATGACAAGTTAACAATTATTTTGGCCAGGTGAATAATTAAAAAAAATTATGTGAACCCCAACTACTGTAGATTTCCTTGTTTATTACTTCATTTTTAAGCCATAATTATACAAATACAGACTTCAACCTCAAATTAATTATAAATGTCAATAAACAGGAGCATATGATAATTAAAGAACTTTTTGAGGGACCGGTAGGGGACTACTGTATTGCCCAGCAATACTATCAAATGCTTGTTTCCATAGAAAGGTGATAGAGAGAACCCATTTATTTTACATCGTCTTTTCTCAAAATTCTTTTGTTATTACTTAGAGCTAATGACGAAGATCTAAAATGAATTTATCAATGTGATTGTTAAATAACATTGCTAAATATATGAGACTTTTACAGTGATGTTACCACATAATTGCCGAGTTTTACTTTCTATGATTGGGTTCCTTTTGCTACTGGACCCTTTTCTATGGGGGAATCAATCAACCAATATGAAGTTTAACAAAAAAAAATCAAAATCAATCTTTTTGCAAGATACAAAACTACTAAAGTTCAAAATGATTGTCACAATTAAACAATTGTTGTTACAATGAAAAAAAAATGTTTTGTGGCGTATAAAAGCCATTGTTGGACTTTTTTTTCTTTTCAGATGCTGACGTAAATGCTAAAGATATTGATGGAGACACACCTCTTCATTTGGCACAAGACCTGAAGAAGCAGGATAGTTTGTCCATGACAGTGAGTAGACTGCATATGATATGATCGGAATATTCACATGTTGTTCAATTGCAATGTGCATTTTTATGCATTTTTTTCAAACAAAAAACAAAAATAAGTTATCCAAATGGTAGAAGACTTAATGTCAGATTAACTTGCACTTGTAGGCAAACAAATTGTTGTCGTCAGTTTTTAGCATTTATGTTAATATTTTTAGACATATTCTTTAGTTGTGAATTCACTTAAAACTAATCCCTACCATCTGATATGACAAAGGGCAAAGCGCAAGACCCATAACTCTTACTTAAGGTTTGGAATTACCCCCCTTTATTGACTTCTTTGGTCTAGAGGGTAATCTGCAGGAGATCAGACAGATAATTTAGGTAGCTTGTAATGGGTCAAAGTGCATGGGCACAAATCAATAACTTTTATCTATGCAGCTTTTGTATGACCCCTTTCAAAAAAAGGAGAAAACTATAGCTTTGTTTTTGATTTCTCAGTGACCTCTTTTCATGACAATATACATGAGTATTAACATGAATTGCTGATAAGAAGATGTCCTAGATTCTGGTTCAACATCACAGTGGAGATAGGACATTAGTTCACTCCATGCCAGATTCATACAAAAACACATAAACTAAGTCTGCAGTTTGAAATCCTTGATGGTAATACCCAGGCTCTATTGACAATGTATGTCATAGTTTCATCTCAAATACAAAGTTTATACAGGCCTTATTGGAGTCATGCAGGTCAGTCATTCAGTCAGTTTGTCTGCACTTTTCTTAGCTTCTGTTTGTGTGTTTTTATGAAACTAAGGAATCTCAAGTACCAAGCTTAGTGGGGCATATCATTTGCACAATATGACTTATTTTAACTTGTTTTATTGAATATATTTTAACTTGTTTTATTGAATATATTTTGTTGGAAAGCAGTTTCTGGTTATATGTCATCTTCAATGATAATTCCTGGTTTTGTGGTTGTTTTAAGTTCTTAACCCATAACATACTTCTGTTGTTACAAAGACAAAATTAATGAATACATTTCTGAGTACAATTGCATACAATAGTAACAAGACATATTGTCTTAGACTCAGAGGTAAATAGAGCAGATTCTGAGCAGACATCTTCAAGCCAAGTTTTCTGGTTTGTCTAATTTTCTTTCCATGCATGAATTGTTATCTTAGAGTTAATAGTAGTCCTAGGTTTTTGTTTTGTTAACCTGTTGGCACTGTAGGCAGCTAATAATCTTAAGTTAACAAACTGTATTTAGGGTCATCCAACTTCAGGTGGATGACACTCTTCTGATTCTGTTTATTCTTCATCCTATTATTATTATTACTATTACTATTACTATTATTATTGTAACATAGGGAGAAAAATGTGCAGCCAGTCTGGGACTCGAACCGGGGACACTTCGCTAACAGGGCGAATGCTCTACTGGCTGAGCTAACCGGACCGCTTACACATTCTCTATCTGCCGGCTACATACACCCCTGGCAACTTGAAATTCGTCCTCAAATTTCCACAGACTATATACTCTACATACAACTAAAAAGCATTTCTCAAGCACTTGTACTATAACGACCGCGGATCATTAACGTTTGGAGCCATTGTAACATAGGGAGAAAAATGTGCAGCCAGTCCGGGAGTTGAACCCGGGACACTTCCCTAACAGGGCGAATGCTCTACCGACTGAGCTAACCGGACCGCTTACACATTCTCTCTCTATCACCAGGCTACATTATTATTACTATTCTTAAACATATTTTCAAATGCATCTACAGCAGAAAATTCTGCACCAATTTTGTTCATATATTCGGCTCTTGTTGGCACCATCAGTACAGCAATGCCCCCCTACCTTGAGTAGAGCCAGCACTATTCCAAATTTTAGATGTTGTTTAGGGTGTGTTGCTTGTGCTTCATTTGTAGGACAAACTGTACATGCTAGAAGGATGAAAATTAGATAGTCGGTCGTAATCAGAAGATTATGTAGTTTACTATACCTGATATGTCTGCACAATCCTGGCCTGCATCTTCTCAAACTTGACTGTGGCTGATTCTCAGCAAACGAAATCATATTGGTACCAATTTGCAAAGTCTCATACTTCTGTCAGTTTTAGGCATTTATCGCTAAACTTCACTAGTGTGTAGTGCTTGATAAGCTTAACATTTCATTCATGGACTTTATTTAGGCATTTAGCCACAATCCATTATTTAGGTTAGAGTACCTAAGCAGTGCTGTAAGCCATTTAACCTATAAGATTGTAGAGCTACATACAGCCCTCTGCCACTGTCAGTTTCAGTAAAACTCATTACTGAGGTACAGCAAGTTACCTGTGTATTTACACCCTCCAGTTCATGGTAAACAATGTGGCTCTTGTGCTGACATTTCATGAATTATCAAAGTATCCTAACTCTGTCAGTTTTGGGAATTTATATTTATCTTCCTTAGTTTCGTTCAGATAGTGTTACAACCGGTGTTCTAATCCAAAGGTAGAACAAAAAACGGATGTAAATGATATGATTCCAAATTCAACACTTTAATATTTATATCACTGTAGAATATATGAAGTCCTCGTCAGTTCCAACACAGAAAGATTTAATATAGAAGCTGCAAAACCAAACTCTATGTCCAAACTCTAATGTCCAAACGTTCATGCAAACTTTTTATCCAAACTTACTTTATATCGGCAAACATGCCCTTATATATACCCAAAGAATTTCCAGAACATTCACGAACCCAGAACATTCTCGAAAACCAGTTAAAAATAAACAATTGAACTTTATAGCATGATCCTTTTCTTCTAGCAGTAACACGAATGCTACGTCATTAAAACCACAACGGTAAACAACCCTTAACCTGACTAGCGTATCCTTAAACGCTGATGTACTACTGTACATAACAAGAACTATGCATGCATATGCCGCTATATGCTCTTAATTACTGCTGCCGATATGTCGATACGGTATAAGGAAGATAACTCTGTTAAACAGAATTTTGTATAGTTTGATGAGTAACATTCCTTCTTGATAAATAATGTGATCTTCACATGCAAGTTGGTCATCTCTAGCATCATTACCCACATAGCCTTACCTGTAACTATGACTTAGAAATTTCCCTTTTTATGCATATTTGTGCTTCCTATCCTGTTGGTTGCAATCAGGTTTGGTGAGTTATTTGTTGTTGTAAAGCTGAACTTCCCAAGTGGATTTTGCATTGGGGCACTAGTCTATGAGACATTGCAGCAGAGTGATCATGTAGATTTCACACACCTGTCGACCTTGCACATGTATGGAAATTTTATATGGGAGTGATTATTTTGGCGCATTGCAATAGAGAAAGCAAAAATAAACTTAAATGTTTAAGCCATGTATAGTAACAGACTGAAAATTTTCTGGACAGATAGGCAAATAGAATTTTGTTCTACTTGGCCGAATACATTTTTACCGGTAAAAGTCCATTGCACAATCATCAATCTCGAGTCCTGACTAATTTCAGAGGCAAACAGTTCTGAACTTCCTTTTTTCTAATATAGCTTTTTCTTTATTTTACTTACACTCACTGCCACATATCTTAACATTGACTTATGAATTTCCCTTGTTTTTTATTCATATTTGTGCTTTCTATCCTGTTTTTTTTTTCAATCGTATTTATTAAGTTATTTGTTGTTGTAAAGCTTACCTTGTCAGGTGGATTTTGCATTGGGGCACAGTCTGTGACTTAATTGCAGATGAAGTATTTATGTAGATTTCATGCAACTGTCAACCTGTGCACATGTATGGAAATTTTGTGAATTGTGATTGCGATTATTATGGGACCTGGAAGTAGTGAAAGTGAAAGAAAACTGAAGTGATGTACAGTTACACACTGAAAATTTGCTGGACAGATCGGACAAGCAGAATTTTATTTTTCTTGGCTAAAGACCATTTTTACTTGTTTAAATCCAATGGACAGTCAGTAATGTTGAGCCTTTACTAACAGTTCCGCATCATCTTTTTGACAGTTGGTTTTACTTTCAGTCTTCTTGTTGTGGCATTACTTGGCATCATATAAAAGGTACTAAGCAAAATACTGTTTTCATGCATCATCATAATCCAGCTGCAAGCAGAGGATGATCCACTTTTTGCCTCAGCAAAAAGCATCTTTCTAGTTATTATTATTACTGTTATTTATTTTGCTATACATTTTGCTATTCATTGTATTTCAAGTAATTCTTATTTACTATTTTAGTACGGTCATAGTATTTTTTACCACAGAGATATATGAAACTGAGCTTTTTATTAAACAATTGGCACTAATGGAATTAAAATATAGTTCAGTGGCAGCTCACACACATGGTTATATAAATATTTGTTGTGAAAGTGACATTGTTTTGAGCATTTTTTTAAAAAAAGAGGAGTTTCTTGGAAAAAGTTTTTCTGCCATTGACAATCAAATCTTATTTATATTTCCAGAAATCTCAAAAGAGCAAGAAGCAGACCAATATCGCAATGGTGTATTTTCTGCTAGAGAAAGGAGCTGACATAACCATAGAAAACAAAGCTGGGAAATCCCCTTTAGACCTCATAGACGATCCAAAATTGAAGGATGCAATCAATCGGTGGGAGTTTTATCACCACTTTTCACATTGTCTATTTCTCATTTTTGTTTATAAGGGTATCTACAAAAAGTAACTATTGTTAGACACTTGGCAGTAATTAGTTCTGATCCTGTCCGGACAGCTTTAAGTATTGATGTACATTTTGTTTTTCCTAAGCCTGTCAGATAGGTTATTTCAGAAGGGCATAATGTTTGAGGAATGTAAATATTTTGCATGTTTGACATAAAGCTTGAAACTTAATGGAACAAAAAAATGCAGATCACAAATAGAATGAAACAGTTTAAGTTCAAAATGCAGATCAATAGACTATATTCTATGATAAATTAGAATCTTACTTCCCAATATGACTGATGCATTTTAAGATTTGTTTACCTTTACTTTATTCTTGATTTTTTGCCTTTTTGTCAACAAATCTAAAGTGTTTGATTTATTTGTTGTGTAATCTTATCTTGGCTATTAACCTTTTACAGTCAACAAGTCAAAAGTGTTAGATTTATTTTTGTAGATGCTTCTGGTCATTATTGTATTCCTTTTGAAATAAATCCTCTGATATTGGGATCCCCACCCCTTTTACAATGCTTTTAAATTAATTTTCTCCATAATTAAATCATAAATTGTGATTATAACTAAATACCATGGCATCAATAATTCCAGTGTAACAGCCGCATGCAAAAAAGAACCTGTCATATCTCAAGGAGGTATTCGGATGCCAATCCACTGGAGAATCAGTGGAACTATCACAGAGGTGGATATTGTGCCCCTTGATGTGGCGACTCCGGCACAGAAATTGGAGTTTGATGACGTGAAGAAACATTTTGTCAGCTCCCTCCCAAATGCTGATATTGTGTCAGTGAAACGTGTGCAGAATGCCTTACTCTGGGAGCATTACTCACTGTAAGTGAATTTTTTAATGGTTCTTTCCTGAATATACATGAAATGTTATATAAGTTGCTTTGTACATGAACTTTGTACTGTAAGTTAAGAAACAGGTGTTAATTTAGGTGTATTTTTTCTTTTTATCTTGTACCTGTATTATATTATGTATGAGGGGGTTTTGTGACTAAGCAACTCCACAGCTTCTGACTTTAGTGATTTCAGTCAGACAAAAGGTTAAAGTATGGCTTAATACAAAATGTGCAATGGTATATATCAATGGTATATACCACTGCATGATTTGTATAACCAACTGAGACCATGCTTTCCCTCCCTCATCCAATCAGCTAGCGAGATTTCTTTTTTGACGCATAGGCACAACGTTCATGTGAGTTATGTCCATGTTGCAGGTCTCGATATACCTGGTCATCAGAGCTTCACACACCTTGTTGACATTGCTATCCAATAAAAAGAAAATTATCAATTAACTTCTAACATCGTTATAGCACTGCCTGATGACAGTTTATACAACAAAATAGAGAAAAGTTGTGCAATTTTGAATTACAATTAAACTAGGTGGAAAACCAACAGAACCATTCATACCACCAGCATTATCCCCTACAGCTATTATCATTACCTCCATTATCATTATCACTATCACCACCACATCAACCAATGTCATAATCACATCACTACCACAATCGTCGCCACAACCATTATGATCACCATTATCACCAAAACTGCCAGCAGAACTAGTACCACCATTATCATTGCCTTCACTACCACCACTACCTCCACCAGCCTCTGAAACACCTTCATCTTCGCTAAAACCTAAAACACCTGTATCATCATCAACAAAAACTTAACCTCCACCACTGCCACCACCCCAACCAACAACAACCACCATTAACACAAACGCCAGTCACATCAAACGATAGATCACATATCGCAACCACCCAGCAACACCACCAGAACTCCCACCAGCATTATTAGCAACAGTTACTCCACTTCCATCATCACCGTCATCCATAACAATATTAACACTTCTATTATCATCACTACCATTACTTTTATCCAGTACCACTTTCACCATCATTACAACAACCATCATTAACAAAAGCATTACTATCACGGCTACAATCAGCAACAAGAAGATCAACAGAACATTGTCCTTATCTTTATAATCAACAACACATTAAATTAAACACTCTAATCAAAATTCTTTCGCTAACACACATCACCACATGAACAAAATACATCATCAGCATCAACGGCACTTGAACACAACACTTATGTCATCAGTGTCTAGAAAATAAAAGTTTAATTTTAAAAATAACAACAAACTAGATTTATCATGTTGCTTTCCTCTAGATCTACTACGCTTAACGGATTTCTTTTGTACATCTATTAGATTCGCTTGTGTATCACACTGTTACCTATTGTCTACAGTTTGCTCGTTGATTATTTGTAACAATAAATTTAGATTTTAGTTATATTATTTCATTGGCAGGGGGATATAGAAATGGTGTTGTCCGTCCGTCACACTTTTCCGTCTGCTGCCATTTCCCAGTAACTAGCTGGTAGTATTTTATGAAACTTGGAATAAATATGAACCAACATACTGTGATGATGCCCGTCAAGTTTTTTGATCAGTCATTTTCTGAATTATTGACCTTTATTTAATGAAAATTTAAAATTCGATCTGCAGTCATTTCTCAGTAACTAGCTGTTAGAATTTCATGAAACTTGGAACAAATATGAACTGACATATTGTGATGATGCCCATCAAGTTGTTTTTTGGTCATTCAATTTTCTTCAGTCTTTCCATTTGTCCATCCGTCATACTTTTCTGTCTGCGGCCATTTCTCAGTAACTGGCTGGTAAAATTTCATGAAACTTGGAACACATATAAACCCAAACTGTGATGATGCCCATCAACTTTTTTTTTGATCAGTAAATTTTCTTCGGCCTTATTGCCCCTTATTTAATGGCAAATAAAAAAACAACTTGTCTGCAGCCATCTTTGAACTTTTGAAGGAAAATAAACAATCACAAAATTTGATGTCAATAAATTTTAAAGCAATGCCAGTATTTCATTCTGCAAGAACCATATCACAGGTATGGATAGGAATACTTCACAACTGATTTTTATTGGATGTCATTTGCCTTCATCTCAATTCAATGAATTTTCTTGTTTTTTAGGATTAAAGCTATATGTGACAGAACATAGCAAGACATTTCTTGTGGTACAATGCTTTAGGCGAAATGAATACGTGTCCCAATATGGATATTATATTTTAGTGAGTTTCCCTAAAGACATAAGTGCTTATATAAAATCTTATTTTGCCCTAAAAGTGTCACAAGGAGTCACTTGACTTGAAGACATTTCTTTCAATACATGTCAAGACCATGTACTTTACAGTCAATCCAAGCATATATATATATATATATCATAAGTTATACAACCTGTCCAGCAATTTGATTGGATGAGGAGGGGAAGCTATGGCCTTAATTTGAGGTGACCTAAGATAGGTTTTAGATCTTCACCTGACTAATGCCTCTGCAGTTGAAATTGGTCAAGGGAAAAGCAGGGATTTTGTTCATTAAATTTGGGAACCCTGTCTACATCACGAAGACAAGGATGAACATATACCATAAAATATAACTTTACCTTGTAACGAAAGACCTCAGAACAGATCTTCCCAGACATATCCCTGGGGTTGCATTCATAAAGAACCTTAGTCAATTTATCTTATTGAAAATAAGAAATTTTCTTGTACTTAAAAAAATATCCAAAATTTTTTAAGATTTAATTGTTTTATGAATGAAATTTAATAAATATTCTAATTTCTTAAGATATATATAAAGATTTTGGAATATTCTTAATCCGGGTCCAAAACATTTTCTTTGTTAATATTATCCCTGGTCACTGGTCTGGTCAGCATCCATTCTGACGGTCATTGAACTAATTTATTGATCATGGGTTTTTCCTGTTGGATCCATGGCCACATTCAAAATGCCAGCAGGTTAGTATTTCTAACTAAAACTGATTTTACTTAAACATTCACATGTTTAAAATGTTGTGTCTGTCAACCTAGAACCACAAACAAAAACCCAACAGGACAGATATTATCATTTGACAGAGTTGGAAAAAAAAAAAAAAAGTTCCAAAAGATTTTCTCATGTAACTGTTTGTGATTTGCATCAACATGACAATAAGAAAATGTGTCTGGTTATTGAAAACATTAGTTATTTTATCCCCTCTACTAGCACAGGGTCTGTATAGGGGTCACTTAACACTATCCTGTAATGTAGTTTACCAATGTGACTTAGCAGCAAAGTGGGGGATATAATTAATTTTAGTGATTGCTCTAGTATACTATTAGCTGTTGTTTTCTTTGTAGAAAAAAGAGAGAAATGGAGAAAAAATTGGGTCAAGGATGTGCTAATGAGCTACATTTGTACCATGGCACCAATGCTGATTTGGTTGATGTTATTGCTAGGGACAATTTTGACTTTCGTATCGCTGGCTCTAATGTGGGTGCTATCTACGGCAGAGGTACATACTTTGCTTCAACAGCAAAATATTCTGATCTCTATGCCTCGCCAAACAAAAATGGAGACAAGGTCATGTTTGTGGCAAAAGTTTTGGTTGGCAAGTTTTGTCAAGGAAGACCAGAGTACACCCGACCCCCGCAATTGGATGTGAATGACAAAAGAAAGGGATTGTTTGATTCTGTGGTGAACCAAATTTCAAATCCAACAATATATTGTGTGTTTGATTTAAATCAATACTATCCAGAATATATTGTAGAATACAGATAAACTTAAAGTGTGTCACTTGGCAGTAAAACTACATTCATTACATTTGACAGGATGTATTTATGGGAAGTCAAGCAAGGTTCAATATTTCATGGAGTTTTATTTTTATAAGAGTCTTTTGCAGTGAAAGAAAAATGGTGTGGCCACATTAATTTGTTGATGCAGACAGTATTTTACACCGTAAAATTATTTATTTACTAAGTGGTCAAGAGTTTTCTACAGTAAAATTATTAAAGTTAATGTATATTTACTTTTTATTCAGAGTTTTGTTTGGTAAATTTTTTAATGTAATTCATATTTATTTTGTAGTCAAAGTGTCCTGCAGTAAAATTGGTAAATTTTATTTATATGTCGTTTGTAGTAAAAGTTTCCTACAGTAAAATTGTTAAAAATTGTTTTCTACAGTCAAAATTTCATTGACACTTCGTAGAAGTTTTACGCTCATATTGAACAACCATTCTTAAATTTTTACCCAAGACCTGAACTTCAGTTGACTGTATCTTCAAACTATATTAAGTTGCATGGCTAAATTTTAGTAGTAGTAACTTTGAGATGACAATCACATTACAACAACATAAAAGCTTAATTCTTTTGGTATGAAAATGAAAACTTGAATTCAAGTCATGACGAAGAGTGCTTTGATTCTTTGTAAAGGTATATCTTTGGTCATCTTAGGATGCATATATGAACTATGATGTAATGGTTAGTTTAATTTACTCTTTAGGTTTTATGAAAAAAAACTTATTTAAATTAGATAACCTAGCTTCCTTGTGGGTATGTACTTAGTGTATGGTTACTGTAGAACAAAAATAAGATTTTTCATTTTTTAAATTGTTGAGAAGGATATAGACTGCAGCATGCATATAAAACTGAATGTTGTTGAATAAGATCAGGAGTCAAATGGCTGGAGCATTGTAATAAATAAGCAATTTATCAAAAATATAAGGATATTTCTTTTATAAAGTATTTGAAAATCCCTACCCACAACAGAGAGCTCATGCATTTGTTTCATTTCAAGAACAGGAAATTGAAAGTTATAGTGGGTACAGTAGTATAATTCAAAAGAAGGCAAACGTGTTATAGAATGCGATGGTCACTTTAGGCAGATTATCTTAAACACATCATTTGTCATCATTTCTGTGTCCTCTTGTTTGGGAATGTCAAGGTGAGTGAAGAAAATTTCCTATATGATACATTTGGTATTTTGTGTGTGTTTAATGATATTACAGATTGAATTTGAATTTATTCAGTCCATATCAATGTTTCTGTATGGTCCTACTAATATTTTGTAGTAAGTAGTAGTACTATGTAAGATAATACTTAATAACTTAAAAACGTACATGTATGGGTAAATATATAATTATATGTGTATATATTATTGTGTAAACTTTTGTCAAGCTTCAAGCTTTTTATTTCATAAATATTGACATTTTTCTTGTGTAGAGCATTGTTTTCTTTTTAACGATGAGTATCATATCCCACTGGTATATTTCTTTGGAGTTAAAACATTGTCACATTTTTATCCTAAAAATCTATCAAAATGTTATGCTTTCTAATGTACAGCTGTAAATGAAATACACTTCTGTGCTGTTTGCTGTGTTTGTGCTTTGTTCTGTATAAAGTTTTTGTCAAAGAATAAGTCAAGCTGTTCTTATGACCTGGTCTGCAGTGGTGTTGGTGTTTGCATTGGTTAATTTTTTTTGTTAATTTCCATTTCTTGCAAACTGTCATAGTAATTAAATTTAAACTTGGTATACTGGTACACTTTCAAAAGGGCAAGAAACCCTAAAATTAAAATTAATTTTGGTAATGCCTTTTTCAACTTACAATTTTAATCATACTATCCAGCACTTAAAAAAGTGGAGCTGGCTGTATACTGACAGCTCTTTTGTCTAGCATTTTGCCATTTTCAATTAAATTCATCTGAATTCAACGTTTTTATTTTGTATTTAACCCACAGACCATTTTAAACTACTGTTAATAAGGTAAAACAACATACCTGCTAGATCTTATATGGCTGTTTGGAAGTAACTGAATGATCATTATTTAACCACCTTTATTCCCAAAATATTTTTTTCCTTTTCCTTTTAGCTCACCTGAGCACAAACTTCATAGGAATCGAACCTATGTCTATAGATACAGGCCTAAGCAAACTAATAAGTAAGACCGATAACCCGCCAACAATCAAACAAGCAGCAGAAAATTACTTAAACAGGTAAGTAGCATCAATCAAAATCTACACCGACGGCAGTCAAGATCCGCTTAAAATAATAGCAAGGGCAGGCATAGTTATATATGAAGGAGAATCAATTAAAACCAACGCAAAAATTAAATTAGACCATAGAATTTCAATATTCTCCTGCGAACTATTAGCCATTAAGGAAGTCATTTCTTGGGTACATAAAAATTAAATAAGCAATAGTATCGTAGATATTTACACAGACTCGCTCAGCGCCTTGTAAGTAAAAATATATGACAAAGTCCTATGAGAATTGCAACATATACCAAACTCCTATGAGAATTGCAACATATACCAAACTCGGAAAAGGCACAGAACAAAGGTATTTCACATGCAAGCCAAGCGAAAAGTAAGAACAAATCTGTGATGAGTCATTAAAGGAAAAGAGCAAACCCGACAGTTACCGCGTTGGAACGGTCAGTCGGCAATATGGACCGACTGGGGTGCTTAAACCGGTTTTACAGAGCTCTAACCTCGCACTTCCTGTCAAGTTTCTCAAATGACAGCAACGAAAGAAAACAATCTATTTGAAAACAAAATGTCTATGCGCTGATATTTTCTATACGTTATGACGAAAGTAGTGACGTCATCGAATAATAATGTCCACATAGTGTTCAGAAAAGGAATATGGTATTATTTCGATTTGAAAAACAACACAAAAATGATTGACCACAAATAAAATTAACTTTCTGAATCATGAACAAACATGACCAGAGACGAATAAATGGTTGTAGCATCCTGTTCATGTGAAGATGATAAGCCCTTCCAACAAATAAAAGGAAAGAACAGACAAGAAATAATTACCCATTAACCACAAATAGGATCACCGCTGATATTAAGTCTAATTTTAACACAACAATAAATCTTGTCAGGATACCCAGTCATATAGGAATCACAGGTAATCAAATAGCAGACAAATTAGCTAAAAAAGGTGCTCACAATGGAACCATACTGCCAATAGGACTAAGTAAATCAGAGGCCTTCAGCTACATCACCAATCAGTACAAAAAGAAAGCGGAAGCTAGATTTAACGAATACAAATCAATCCATTATTACGAGTACGGAGAACGTTATACTAAAATCAAGATATACCATCATTATACCAAATACGACAAGATATACACACCATTAAGGATCGGATCTAGCTACTTAGGTGCGGAAAATAAAGCCAGACCAAGAAGTTGCCCTCACTGCGCTGAACCGGAATCATTTGAATACGTGATCTTCCAGTGTGGGCAGCACGCAACTGCGCGAGCAGAATTAGAAGAACAGTTGAATATTAAATTAGGAATAACAAATATAAATAGAAAAAAACTACTATTTCCGCCCCCCCCCCCCCCCCCAAAAAAAAAATCAATTAAAACGGCGTTATTCGAACTACACAAACAGCATTTAAGTTCAAGCGAAAACACGAACCTATCCCACTCAAGATCACCAATATACGATGCGTTCACTTTGGTCCGTACGGCTCGGCCAATCAGAAATCAGCGGAACAAACACTCACGAAGTAGGTCAATCCGTTTCTCGAGATCTAAAATTCTATACCCAGCGTGGCCATAATATTAAATAAAAGGAGAAGGATATACATAAGTAAGGCACGACACACTATTAATCTACACAAGCAGACACATTAGGCGGCAATATATAAGGTTTTTACTAAATAGATGGCAGGTCGCTGAATAAACGGTGGACTCTTAAAGACCCCGTAAAAACAAAGGCACCTGAAAACCCCCATCTAAAATTACATAGGAAAACCCACCATGACCCAACATTTACAACAATAAAATATAGTAATAACCAAAATACCGGGTTACCAAATAAACTGGCACCCCATAAGGACCCTGTAAAAACAACGGCAACCTGGGCTTATCAGTATGAAACTTACATAGGATCCAGTATTAGATTAGACCCCATCCATATTAACTCTAAGTAGAACCAGGGAACGCTGAATAAACAGAAGCCCACTAAGGGGTCCGTATAAACAAAGGCTACCCATGAAGGTTCATTAAGCTTATCACGCTACCTTTATGTAGTATATATTACTATATTATAACATGCATGGCTACCCCCTCTAACATTGTTTATGCACTATAGGACAGTGGAGAAAAAAACACACACACACACACACCCCAAAAAAACAAACAACAAAAAACAAACAAACAAAAAAAAAAAACCTCCACTGCTGTATATAGTATAGAAATGCATAGATTAGAATATGTAGAACTTGTAGTGATAAGTATGATTGAGTGTATGAGACCCTTGAGTGCATGGATTATGTGTGTGGTAGAATAAGGAAACCCATAAGGTAATGACTGCCTAACATATTCTAGAAACGTATAAATTCACCTATATTAATTAGTTAACAAAAGCGAGCATTACCTTATACCACCAGCCGGGGACTTCTTTCTTGACATTAACATTACATGTAAGGTAAGGAAGATGGTTTAGTGGGCGGTCGGGCACCGGGCGTCCAGACATCGAACAAACACTAGGGTCTAAACTATCTACCTTAACTAACTATTAAATACCAAGCTTATTAGCTAAACAGGTCCCTAAAGGTGCATCCCTTCCCTACTATCTCACATTTCGTTAAGGGAAGAGGTACGCCGAGTTGGGGAAGCTTTTTATAGTAAACAAGAAATGTCTTTAAAAAGACAAACGGCATCGGATTAAAAAAACAAAAAAAAACAACAACAAAAAAAACAAGAAATTTCTTTTAAAAGGCTATGCTGCGTTTGTGAAGCATTAACTTACACATTTTTATCGTGTTTATGTTTCTATTGAATATAAATTTGTGAGAAGAATGGCATGAAAATGGTGTACATTTTTAAACTAGTCACTCGCTCCATCTGCGCCTCATAATTCTCACGTAATAGGCACTTAAAGTTACGAAGTAGTTAGATCGTGCCGGAAGTGAACGGTCTGCTTTGCGGCATATGACAGAGATGATGTTTAAACGAATGTAGGATCAAGTGACATTTTATACACTATATACAATAATACTGTAGGAAATCGTTGCGTCAACACACGGTCAAAATGACCTGTGTGATTGCACTCGGTGTATTGTGGGTAAAGTAGTTCTTCAACATGGCTGTTATGAATACGGAAGTGATTACTAAAATGAACAAAACAAGTACGAAGAGGTATACAACAGATTATTTTGGCATTTTTTTATACATTCTAATAGTTAAAATATGTTTCATGCAAAAAAAATTGAACTAAATTTTGTAAACGGTCCAGACTTTAACCTAGTGACGTCACACGCTATGTATACGACATATCACTGTTTAACGAAAGCGAAGGTAGCAAAACTTGCTCATCGTATTTTTTCCATTTATCTACAAATATCAAGACTTTAAAAGTTTCTGGACATAGAATAAGGCCTTAGAATATGGTTGTTTAGTCATTTATCTTAATTCAATGAATATTATAATCGAACGTATTTCCTACGCGGAACTATTTTTTATGTAGGCACAAATCTCAAATTTTGGGTGAGTTACGAGTCGTAGTATAGAGATGACTTTAACGTAGTGACGTCACGCGCTATGTATAGAATGGTAGGAAATGGGGTACATTGGTAAACTGGAAATTATCTCCCTTGTTTGTTAATATCCGAGGTATTCCAAAGAGTAGGTAGGTCCTTTATAGTCGGAATTCTTGGACTTTATCGCCCGTTCTTTTGTAGATTATGCAGTTACAAACGGTGAAATTTCTTTTGCACAAATATAAGCTTAAAATCCATTTAAATACTTATAGAGATTTGTTATTTAAAAAAGAAAATGGAAGTGTTTGTTGATGATGGTTAACTTGAAAGTCAAAGAAGTCAACATACACTCCAAAAAGAACAAGCATAAAAACCGAGTAAAACAAATGAAAGGACCTACTTGCATTTAGGGGTTATTCAGGGGAGACTATTCATTAATGTCACTCATTGATATAGACTTGTTTATGACTTAAATACCTGTATAAATAACTATATATCGCCACCCTGAGGACGTTTATTAGAAACACTACGGTATATGATGCTATTAGGAATTTCTACCAATGGGAATCGCTCTGATATTCATTCAGACTAGCCTTGAGTCAGCATTTGTAAGTAGGTCAAAAGTGAGGTTAGACAGCTACGCCGAAAAAAAAAAAGAAAACCAACTTCACTAGAACCTAGTGTCATTGGAGCGAGCCATAAATTAGGGAGTGGAATTCACTCAAAACATGCTCAATAGCCCTTAGGATCCAAACATGCAAAATTAAACCATTCTTTCAGTAAATGGGTACATAAACTAGGTACCTAATTAGGGCCCACTTTAGGCAACATATTTGGAATGCAATATTTAAGCCATGCATGGACGGGGTCATGAAAAAGCCCTAAACAGGGCGAGTAGACCCTCATTAAACTAGTTTCAGTCAGTCAGTCCTTGGTCAGAGTGTTTGTCTGCATGAAGTCTTGGATGAGTTCGTTATTGGGTCACTTGAAGTCAAAAAGTAGGTCACTAGGTAAAATCTTAGAAAAAGCTTGTGAACACACTACAGTCCATATTTATAGCCCAACTTTCATCAAACTTGGTCAGAATGCTGCATGAAATCTTACATAAGTTCGTAACTGGGTCACATGAGGTAAAAAATTATGTGGCCAAGTCAGATCTTAGAAAAATCTTGTTAACACACTAGAAGCCATATTAAGGGTCCAATCTTCACCAAACTTGGCCAGAATGTTTAGTCAGTATAAAATCTTAGATATGTTTTAAAGTTGGTCATGTGGAGTTAGTAGATCACTAGGTAAAATTCTAGAAAATGTTATCAGCCATGTGGCCACCTTAATGGTCCCGACTTCACCGAAAATTTTTAAGGTACGTAACTTTGATTTCTTGATGTCAGATATGAGCCTACTAAAAGCCTATGTCCTCAGGTGAGCGATTCAGGGCCATCATGACCCTCTTGTTATTTTTAACATGTTTATTCTTGCAGTCTCATAATAAAAGGTCATGGGGATACTTTTTTTATAAAAAGTTTGATATTTTGCTTCTGTTTGTATTGCTTTGTGAACATTAACATGATTTAGGGGATAATTTTGGGATATCTCTTATGGTTTTAGAGATACAGGGCTGAATGACCTCACCCCAACAAAAGATTTCAGGGTTTGTAAGAGTTACTCCTCTTAAAAACCTGCCATTCAGGTTAGGAGAAATATCTATTTAAACTAACTATCCCAGAACATTTCCATCATACAAAACTGGTATCACTACACCCGATTGGTCATGCACTTGTCATGTTTGATTCAATATAAAGTTATATTGGGATTTGGATTTTCTGGCTTTTTTGCAGATACTGTGCAGCAACATTTTTATCATTATAGCACAGGGCACTTATGAGGTGCCCAGGGACTGTACCTGGCCGATCCATTATACCTAAACCGACCAGGCATAATACTGTCTCCTTAGCCACGAGGATTAGAAGGGAAGCCACTACTACCAACTTTAAAGTCTTTGGTTTGACCCGGCCGGGGTTTAAACCTGGGACCTTCTAATCTGCAAGCTAATGCTCTTCCAATTGAGCTATTGCTGCTGGTCAAAGTGATCTTGACTCTAGAATGTTTTCATGTGAACACCAAGAATAAAATACTGATGATCATGTGCTGTAAACTTGCACTGTTGCTACAACAACATGGTGTCTGGTAAAAGAAATAAACATCTTTAAATGTTTTATGTTAAATGAGAAGCGCAGATGGCTCATTGTACAAAAAATAACAATGAAAGCATTAATAGGGTATGTGATGTAACAAGTAAAGACTTGCGTTTGGGTCAGTTTATAGTTTTGCGGACCTGGCTAATGCGATATTGATCGAGGAATTTATATTGCATACAGGTAAAATCAAGAATATGGCAGAGGAAAGAATAACATAACACACAATAAATGAATTCATATTAATTTTTAATTCACATAACATAAATTTGATCTAACTAAGCAGCATTTATTTGAGGTGTTAATATTTTTGCTACTCTACAGCTTTTTAAATGTAGGTATTGCATCATAAACACTTTCAGAGGAGAAAGCCAAAGGCTGATGTGTGGAAATATCACTTTGTTCACCCATGTCTTTCTTACTGTAACTAGGGCAACTAATGCTAAATGTGTTGTAAGGATAGTACAGGAATCTATATCTGTATTATCACATCTATCTTTTTGAATCACATGACATGCCAGTATTTATGATAATTAATACTTTTGCAATTATTACTAGTTTTTATGTATAGCACTTCAGAAGATGTATTTTACAAAAAAATACCACTACAGTTTTAAACATTCCTTACAAAGTATACGAAATTATTTCACAAAAGGGAAAAAACAGAAACACAGCATAAAGGTCAAGGTCATTTTAAGGTCATGTTTTTGGAACTTCTCATTAAGTTATTTTACATCACAAGCAACCTATTTTTTCAACTGAACTTGCTGTTAATTCAACTAAATAAGGACAGATGATACTTTCTAAGATTTTTCTTCCAAGGAATTCAAATTTATTGGTTATATGACCAGTATACTGTGTTAATAAGGGATTATAAATTATGGGGTTGTATGAAAAATATAAACAACTGTACATGAACAACAAGTCTGCATAACATTACCACTTTCATATTTAGTAAAAAGTGTTTCTGTGAATTAAAAAAAGGAAAAAAGTACAAAAAATGTATAAAATATAGCATTAACAAAAAAGCAAGACTTAACAGATTTGTTTACTACAAAATGAAGAATACTATGTACATTTTACATAGTGTAATGACTGAATATAATTGCACTGGCTATTTATTATTACAAAGGCAAGCCTTGTCGGTTACACATGGCAGAAGAGAGTCCATACAAGTACATAGTTTTCTATGTTTGCACAAAATTAGTTTATCAAAGTAAATCAAGTAAAGTATGTGAGATTCATAAAGATAATGATGGACAAAGGCACAAAGCTGTATAGCTGCACAGTTTTGTAACAAAATATCTGTTTTCTTGTATGAAAGGATGATCAAATGAGATTAAGTCACATTTATTTCATTAACAGCAGCCAATCTAAGAACCAGATAAAAATTCATAAAATCGTGCTGAGGCAAAATTATCTTCTTAAAGTCTGTTGAGTCTGCAAAAACTCCAACTCACAAAAACACGTTCTTTCATTTTGCATATAATAAGAATATTGGTATACTTGGAAGCACCATATAAAATAGTCCTAACACTTTACACTTCTCCATAAACAGGCATTACCCTTCAATACAAACCACTTTCAATGGATGAATTATACACTGATACATAACAATTCTCACAAAAAATATATATCAATGAAGAAAAACAATTTAGAACACCAGTTCTAATTTTAGATTGCATAATCTACAGAAGAACACCAGTTGTTTTTTTTTAGATTGCATAATCTATTTATAGATTTCTAGACACAATTCATAGGATTAGTCCACTCTGACATAGAAAGGTGAGCCAGGGATGTGTTCCTCTCCCCATTTGACTGCCAGCATGTAATCTCCCCTTTCCTTCACCAAGTAAGTGATCTTGTAAGGCAATCCTGGGTTATGCTTCACGCAGAGTTCCTCACACGGTCCCTTCGGTCCGATCATACCAATGAAAAGCATGTTGTTGCCTGAAAGAAAAACAACAGAAATATTTTATACACATTTCAAATTATAATTAAAAGATTTCATTTATTAGTTAGAAATTAAATTTGAGCCTGTATACAATAAAATAAGTCATGTTAATTGCATAAACTGCGAAATTAGAAGCCATACCTTGATGTTTTTGTATGGTTTTGTACTCAAAGTTTTATAGATAGTCTTCATTACCCAGATATGTATAACTGTAGACATAACAACTTTAGAAACAAGAAAATAATTTAGGAATGACAACTTTACACACCTTAAATGTTTTTAACTTTAAACACATAAATATTTGAAGTGTAATCATTAGTATACAACAGGCTCTACTGATATCATGTATATGGTGTGCAAATCAAAGTTATGTGCGCACCCTTGTTTTGGGTGCAAAAATAAGGGGGAAACTCAAGGCAATATGGGTAATAATCTATTGAAACCTTGACATACCTGCTTGTGATGTGTCGACGTTGAATGTGCACTGTTTGTTCCTGTATCCTTTCTTTAAACCATTGCCATCGCAGACCACCTTAGAAGCATCCGACTGGAAGGGGGGAATGGAGGCAAACTTGCTCATCACACTTGTCTTGGTAACTGTTTCCACGACAACTGAAGCCTGCTCCTGGAAGCCAGTTGGTCGACCTTGGCCTGAAAGAGAGACAGTTATTATGAATATTTTTTATATTATATTTAATGTTTAATATCATTTTTGTATTTTATTGGGAGACAGGCTAGAAATCTATTTTGACTGTTCATTTAACAAGTACAGTGTATACTCAGTAACCAATCAGGCAATGGCAAGTAAAATGTCTTAACCTTTAAGTCTTGTCAGGTCCCGACCTAAAATGTTTCATTTAAACAACAATGAAAGACTTGTTAGATTTATTTTGTACAAGTTTAACTTTAAATTTACATAGAAGGGATTTTCTCTACCTTCAACTCTAGCTTTGTATGGGCTGCCTGCAATGTTGGTGCCTGCATATTTGATAGTGATAAGATAATCGCCAGGGGCGGTGGGT
Organism: Sinonovacula constricta; assembly: GCA_007844125.1. Classification (NCBI taxonomy): domain Eukaryota; kingdom Metazoa; phylum Mollusca; class Bivalvia; order Cardiida; family Solecurtidae; genus Sinonovacula; species Sinonovacula constricta. Next base: position 3,939,127 of record CM017561.1, on the reverse strand, counting down.
GTGTAGGTGAACTCGTAACCCTCGTCAACCTCTGTACACTCAAGCTTCACCTTGGAGGGCCCCTCAACAGTCACAGCAAGGGCGCCAGAACCAGCATTGACAGTGTTGATGATGAATTTGGATGTCTGGCCTGTAAAACCAAGAAAAAAGTATCTAAGTTATATATAACTGTACAAAGAATATTCAGGGCTATCATTTGTTCTAGCATTTTTTTCCGGTAAGTTTATTTAGAACATATTATTTTAAAATTTTTAAGAAACATAACCAAGAACCAAACCAAATTCACACCTGTTTTGACTATCCCATTTCTGTCATATGATGTGGAAAAGGCTTCTAGCCATCAAAAGATCATGCTGTCACAGGAAACAGTCTGGTAGGTCGACATTTGTTTAAAGACAATTACAAAAAAAGCCTAATGATAAACTCCATCATGGCCCAGTCATGCCTGTTTTGAGCCCATTTCTCAATGCAGAGATCAGTTTAAAGCATCCACAAAATAAAAGACTGTCATAAACCCAGCGATAAACTCCATCCCGTACCAGTTTTGCCTGTCTTGAGACCTTCTCCGTATGCCTGGACCATTCCTGGATCAGCATGCACAGTTCCGACCTGGATACGGAAGGGACTGTCAGGGATCTGGCAGCCATCAAATGATACGTAAACAAGGTGGGGTCCATTCTCACGGGGAATGAAGCGCACGGCATATTCACCTAAAATAAAGGTATACATGTGCTAAAATAAGACTGGCACTGCATAATCACCTAGAATAAAGGGACATAAACTGGTTTTCCATGTCAATTAGTTTATAAATCTATGACTATAATAAAATCAGTAAAATTGTAAAAAACATATCATCATGAAGATCATAAATTAAAAGGAAATGAGAATAACATGATTTATTTTTAAACTTGACTATATAGCTGCATGCATAACCAGTATTTATAACATTAAAAGATCTTACCATCATCAATTTCCTGCACTAAAGCATTGTCCTCAGCCCCAGATGGACTGACTACTCGAGCCTGAAGCTTGCCTTTGGGAGCACCATTGAAGTTGACTACGAAAGCACATGGTTTGCCAATCTAAAGAAATAAAAGGTCATTGTTGCAAAGTGGTTACTATGGCAATGCATGAAAATTAAAGTCATGCTGTAAAGGAAATTAAAATAATTTTTTTAAAAAGATGATTTACCCAATATTTTTTAATTTGAAAAAAAAAAATGAATTGTTGCTTGAATAAAATAGAGGATTGTGACGAAAGGTAACTTCTTGCCTTAGAATAAATTAACTAATATAAGATAATAAAGTTTACATAAAGGCTAAGGACATACAAAAAAACAACTTACAGTTAATCCCTTATGTTGCAGTGCACTGACAGAGATTTTCCTGGCATCTCCAATGCTTGGGGTGATAGGTACGCGGAACGGAGAGTCAGGGATGTGTTCATCGTTGAATTTGATAGAAATAAGGTACTCTCCTATATTAAAAGGAGCATTAGTCAAATCATGATACAAAAAGTATTTCATTAGAAGTCATTATAAATGGAGAAGTAACTTAGATGGTAGTAAACATGTACTTTAACAAAAGTATTATTTTTATGCAGATGAAGTAGAAATAATAAAATGAAATGAAGTTATTTTTCATAGAATAATTCATAAATGAAAATGTAAAAATGCTTGACAATGGTATATATCTCTATAGTTTTTAAATATACATTATATCCACCCAACAATATTAGACATAAAGTCCAAGTTCAGCAATAAATTTAGTTGGTACAAGTCAACAAAATCTAGAGGGAACCACCAATACACAATAGAAGAGTTGTTGATTAAGGAAAATGCCAGCTTTAAAAATAAGCCACAATACACACCTGGTTCAGTAACACTGTAGGTGACACCGCAAGATCCGTCCTTCCTGTCCTCGAAATCAACCTCGGCCTTCGATGGTCCCTCCACGGCGATGGACAGACCTCCGGCACCAGCCTCCCGAGTGTAGATGTTGAACTCATCTGGAAAGAAAATAAATACATGAAGTCTTTTGCATTACTGATATTTTGTGTTTATATCTCATCCATATTTTTTAGTTATTTTCTAACAATGTCAAGGAGTTGAATTTATAAGATTAACTGATAAGACTTCGGAGGATATAGGGTAGATTCTGATCAGTCAGCTCTGGGCTAATCCAGATCTCAATTTTTGCCTTAGCATGAGATATCTGGCTTCTCAAGCTAAAAGAAACAGTTAGTGTAAAAGTATATAATATATGTATGTGCATTTAGTATAAGTTTTAAATGATTGATCAGAGGGATCATTAAGAAAAGTTTTGAGTAAAAAGGGAAGTAAATAAAATATATTACATCATAAGTATTTTATAGGTGTAACTTGTCAAATAAAACCATATGATTAAATAGAGGTGGTAATTGATTGTTATCAGATGGACTTACAGCAAACATCATTTTGTCCATCGTCAGCTTTAATTTTTTGGGGAAATGTAGTATCACTGTTACACCATACACTAAAAGCGCAGCTTTCCCAGTAAGCTTATCACAGTTTACATTTACAGGTAGTTTCATCTCAAGCATTGATACAGCTTTCAACAGTATCTTCTTATGATACTTAACTCATTTATATAACTATTACACATTCTAGTAATACCATACGTCTAAACACATTTTTATTTCTGGACCTACATTGTTTTCTTGAAAAAGGCACATAGTGTTACAATGTATACATTATTTAGCTTTGAATTTGTCTTCAGCTATTTTTATCTGTTTTGTTCATGGTTAAAGGCAATGCTTATTGCTGAACAGCAATGAAAGTTAAAGCTGACTCACTTGGCTGATCAACTTCTCCTCTGACAAGACCAAGACCTGCAGCATGAACCTTATGGGCGCCACCGCCAGCGATTGGTCCGACAGTGAACTGGAACGGACTGCCTGGGATGTGCATATCTTTGTGCTTTACGCTTACTGTGTGGATGCCCATCTCTTTGGGAACAAACTTGATACTGTAGTGGCAATCATCAAGGTTGACAACATCACAAAGTTCTGTAACTCCATTAGGACTGGTCACTGAGGCAGTCATGTCGAAAGGACTGGTACCTAGAGTGAGACAATATTTATTGTAATTGGTATTATGAAACTTAGGTCATAGGTAACAGGTAATTGTATATGCCTTTATTTATTAAGACATATTGTTTGTGTAAATATAGGCCATATGTAGATGATGTTTCTAAATAATCAGATAATCCATATGGTTTTATACATCAACAAAAATAAAACACATGGATTTAAGCATTAATAAAAAAAATCTGAAAGAGATAACAAGCACACAACAAAACAAAAATTAAATTTATTATTGAAACTTTCAAAATATTCTTCTTATCTTCTTGTTTTTAAACTGAAAAACAATTTCAACAAAGATTTTGATTCAACAAAAACATAAGCACCATGTATTGAACATGTTATGCGTTTTCCAAACTGTAACAGCTTGTGAATATGTCTGTTTTGCAAAAAAACATGCCAACAGAGCTCAAGCAAAATGCAGATGTTCGTAGTTTTCTGTAAAATTTTCATTGTCTGTTAAATCAAAACTTAAAAGAATTGATAAATATCTATCCTAGAGACAGCAATATATTTATATCTGCCAAACTTTGGTCATGAAACCTGCCTATTTCTTTTCTAGAAGGTTTTTTTTCAGGTCTGGTTGGGATGCAGGCAGGTTGAAACTAATGCACTAAACTACAATAAAATTGTCAGTTTTAAAGTTCTGAATACTGGTATTTTTTTAATTTAAAGAGAAAGATAATGCACTCACGAAATAATACAGTAAACAATACACCTCCAGAATGGCATATGCACATATACAATAACTATATTGTATGGTATATGCTATTCGGGTGGTCTTGTAATATCAATATGGGAAATAATAATGTACAAATGGAAAAAGGTAACAATATAAAAATAATGTTTTTTCACATCAGGTTGATTGATTATCAAGGCAGCTATGTGAGTTTTGGGGGAATGGATTGGTGGTTTTGGGGTAATATGTTTTTATTTTGGTGTGTGAGTGTGTCTATTTGGCTTCATGCCAGGAACTTGCTCTAGCTACTGAGGCAACAAGGTATCACACGGGTCGGGTCGCTGGGCAACCCTTACCAACCTTGCGTGGTTTGTTGTTGGGAGACAACGTAACCTGTCATCCTCATAAGGAATGATACTAAAAATAGAAACGTGTTACCCTACCATTGGAAATAGTTTGTGGAAAAATAATGAGAAAACAAACAGTAAATGAATGACACATCTGCCTTAAAGAAAAAGGCCCCTTCTCCTCCCCTTCTCTTACCCATATGAGTTCAAGCTAAATTTAAGGAAACTATACTCTGTTGATAATCTGTTGTTTGCTTACAGTATATGAGTACATACTTATAATAAATTTAATAAATAGGAGCATTATTTTTATACTCGGTGCAAAGAGTTTATTTTGCTTTCTGTATCCCTGGAAAATGTAAAGAATCTAGTATGAAAGGAGTCTATATATATCAACAGACATGACCTCCTACTCATGCCCCATTTTACTGTTTTAGAATAACAAATATATATATATATATATATATATATATATATATATATATATATATATATATATATATATATATATATATATATATATATATATGTTTAAAATAATGTTGTTGTTTTTTATAAAACATAAGCTGTTTTATAGTAAATAAAAGTATGGCTACATTGCTGCTCAATGATAGGCAATATAATAGTAACCACTTTTAAAAGGAATCTCAATATTATCATTCTTTTATTACTAGACTTCTAAGGAATATGTGATTTTTCTTTTAAGCAGGTAAATCTTAAAGTCAATGCATGAAGCTAAAAATTTTCAAATAAGTCTACAATTATCTTTAAAAAAAAAGAAAGATAAATTTTCCTTACCTAGGTACAATTTTAAATAAGACAGTAAGTCTGGTGCTAATGCCCTAGCTAAATGCCTTTCCATATCTAAAACCATCTTGCCCAACAGAATTATGATTACAGCAATACCACAGCACGAAAGTTATCAAGTTCCTCTTAAAAAATTAGGTACATGCTTTTCCTTATTTGATGTAAATGGTCATCCATTGAATTATGCTAGCTTTAGCTTTTCAACACACAACTTATTAACAAAATTTATTTGTCAATTGAATTAGTTCTCCATTTCCCCATGTAATCTAGGATTTCACTCTCCTGTCATATGATGTAGTTCCTCATATATCAATAATTATAACAACGTTTATCAAAAATCTCTGAAATCCATTCTAAACAGAACACAACCACACATACGTCACACAAGAAACATTTACATACGAAACCACTTTTAAAAAGAATGTTTTATCTCTCAACCCCAAAATACATTATCATTTTTTTCTTAGATTTAAGCTTGAGGTAAAGAGGTCAAAGTAGATAATTGGGCTTCATAATGACCCAATAATCAGAGAAGAAGATAACCTAGTAGCATCAACCTGAGATTGGCTAAATGATTACCATGATGTATATATGTTCACCATAACCTTGTAACCTACCTGATATTAACACTTTAGTAGAAGTTACAAAACTTTAAAAATGGAGGTTGTGAATATTCTTGATCATCTGATTGATCAGATTACAAATTTGATTTTAAACTCATCAGATGCTTAAAAATGATTTGAAACTCTTGATAAAATTATTTTTCCCCAGGCACTTGTGTAAATTACACTAAAACATAACTATGATTTCAGTTGAAACATAAATAAATTAGAGACATGAAAATGCCAGAATATACATTTGTAAAGCTTGTGTAAAATATTTACTGCATCATAAAAATCAGGCCAAATAAAAAAAATTCAAGAACCAGCAGAAACGATCATTATTTTTTTATACTGAAAAATAACTACAAAAAATAAGAGCTTTTTTTGTTAATTATTAATCTAGTTCAACTACACTAAATCATTTTTGAAACTCATCATTATTACATTTATTTACCTGGAATCTTAAGACTGAGTTCACATTCACTGCCTACATGTGTAACATCAGCAGCCTCCCGGTGACGCATAATACGTTCAGTAATACGCTCTGATGGCTCTCCTCCAATCTTAACCTTGAATGGACTCGCTGGAAAAATAAATAAGGTACATTTGTATATATAACCATATAAAAATAAATTAGTTTCTGATTAATTTTGATGTAGTCCAGAATTGTCTGATCACATGTTATTACAAAAGACTTGCTAACAGAAAAACATACTCAAAAGGTTTAAATTAAAAAATGCTAGCAACAGACAGCACTGCATAAGAGATGTCCATTATGTTAAAACTATTTAATTTGTTTAAACATACTACAATATTTCCAAAACTTAATATGAAATAAAAGTTGACCTCAATATTTCTTCATAGCCACAACTTAAAAAAAGACAAACAATTGTTAAAGTGTTTGGGACAACAGTTCTCTTGCATACAGATGGATATAAATGTGTTGCTGTTTTTTTCAAAATCTAAAGGGTTTATTTAAAAAAAAAAGAGTAAAACTCAAAGCAATATTAAAAGTATAAATCTTTCAAGCTGTCAAAATGTTTATACAGTTTAAATAAAGGGGTTAAACCATAGATAAAATGATACAAGGAATCTCTTACATGGTACATGTTCGTCAGCAAACTTGATATTGATGATGTATGTGCCTGGTTCTGTGGGCTTGTATGTGACACGGCAGGTGCCATCTTCATTGTCATGGCATTCAATGTCCGCCTTGCTGGGGCCTTCAATAGACAAGCTGAGTCCACCATAGCCTGGAAAATGAGAGCAGATTCAGAATAAATTATTTTTACATACTGCAAAAGAAAAATAAATAAAATGTGCGCAAGACCTATCAAACAGTCATAATTCATTTGAATAACGACTGACCAGTATAAAACCCTGCAATATTGCAAGATTATTACTTTAAGCTGAGTCAAGTTTTCAGGAACTAATAATGCTAATGTCAAAGTCTGAAAAGGCCAAACATTCTTTATAAGGTGTTTGTTATTTTTAATTCTAAGGTACTTTATCAAGTTTTATTAAAAAAAAGTCAGAGTCAAATAGCATAGTTGTTTTCATAGTTACGTACCAGCATTCCTTGTGTCGACAATGAACTCATTGACCTCATTGGCCATTCCCTCCTCAAGACCCTTGCCATAGACCTTCACCTTGCTGGCATTGCCAAGCTCGCTCTCTCCAACAATGATCTTGAATGGACTGTTGGAGATGTGTTGTCCATCACGGAAAACATTCACAAGGTGTTCTCCAGTCTCACGTGGTGTAAAGGAAATACCTGGAAATATATTGATTTTATTGGCCTGATGAGTTTGCAAGACTTAATATTTTTATCATTGATGCAATAAATTGTATTTGCATGACATTCATCACACTTTACCTCCTTACGAAGTCCATAAAGATGGTGGATTATAAAAAAAAATATCATAGAACTGTTAGAAATACTGAATTATGTCTTAACCTAAATTGCCATAAATCTGATACACTTTCTGCAAACATGTTTGAAACAAAATATGTCTGTCCTGGTAGATGCACCAGGTTAATAACTCTCCACAGATATAATTGTTTTGTTTCATTACACCAACTCAAAAAACAAACAAATGAAAATTCACCAGATGCACAACTACCAAGTTTATAGACTAATTTAGAATAGGATCTATAATTATATTTTAAACATATACATATTCAAAAATACTTTAAACTGATTCAAAGAAAAACAACAAAATAAGGCAATTTAGACAAATTTTGAAATCATAAACGTGCACTATGAATGTAAACAAAGCTATAATTGTTAATGGTAATTTAAAACCTACCAAGATGGCCATTGGGCAGGCGTTTAAGCATGCATGGTTCCTCCTGTCCAGATGGGCTGCGGATAGAGGCAGTCAGGTTGGTGATGTCCGTCTCTGTTATCTTCAGGGACACCTCACTGCTGCGACCAATCTGGGCCTTCTGTTTCGGCTCACCAGCTAAAAGATGTATGAAAATAAAATTACTTTACACATTATCAGGGGGAAGCGGTGGGGGAAAAGGCCAGTTGCTTTAAAGATATATCAGAGTTAAATTTAACATCAAATTCACATCAACCTTGTCAAGATGAATGATAAGATATGTGCTTCCATTTAAACAAGAGTCTTTTATGTGTGTGTTAATATGCCCAATAATGTCTCTGCAATCTTAATGAACCTGTGTAACTGCAAAACTTTGTAACTTAAACGGAACAGCAAATCCACAGAACATAAGTACAAGAAGCACATTTACACTTGGGCTTTTGGTACCTGTGTAGGTTTACACATAAGTAATGTATTTGTGTTTAACTGAAAAATCTCTATAATGAAAAAGAAAAGCAAATCAAACAACACATGTAAAATAATGTATATATTTCTAACCTTGACAATGAACGGCAAGGTATATAGTAACTAATTAATATAATTCTATTATCAATGATCTGTTCACTTCCTCTCTTACCTGTAACCTTGGCAATGAATGGGGATCCAGAGATGTTCTTGTCTGCAAACTTGACGGTGATGTTGTATTCCCCGGGTGCAGTTGGCACATAGGTGACAGTGCAGGTACCGTCTTCGTTGTCCTTACATTTGATCTCAGTCTTGGAGGGACCCTCAATGGCCAGGGATAGACCGCCTAAATAAAGGAATGAGACTGGTGGTTAATTGAAGATTACTCCTTATCATGCTAGATTTTATAACAACATAAACAGCTAGTTATTCTACTGAAAACTACAAAAAAAAGCTATGTAGCATATTGCTAGAGACCTGACAGCAAATAGTGCAGGGTACTGGTGGACCTGGAATTTCACTATTTGTCTTTAGTTGATCATTTCTTGCTTCTCTGATTATACACTCCAATTAACATACATTTATACTTGTATTCATGTTTTCATACTATTTGTATGGTATCCAAGTATGTTTGTTTACAATCCATTTGTGCCACATTAAACAAGGTTTTAAATGAATGATGTGTACATGTCAACAAAAAAAATACAGGAAGCTGTCAGATTCACTAAGCTTTTAATATGACTTGAATAAAAAAAGTCAACAACAGGAAAAAGAATCAATACAAAGATGTTATTAAACAAAATATACCAGCTCCAGCATCCTTTGTGACGATAGTAAACTCAGCGGGCTGGTTGACGACTCCATGACTCAGACCAGGGCCATAGGCGGTAACAAAACCACTGTTGATGGCATCCACATGGAACTGGAATGGACTGCCTGGAAACGAGATAAATCACACATGAGTAAATGGAAGAATAACAAACCATGGAATAATGGGGTTTGAACAATTTGGGTTAAAAGTCAGAAATAAAGTATTTTTGTACATTGCCTTTTACCTATAGAATTCAAAAATAAATTTTGGAATAAATTTAATAGATGATGATAAAATATTAATAATAATTACATTATTAATAAAATTACATTCATAATATGCACTCAATGGTATGTTTTAAGAGTATCCCACCCCTGAGAAAATATTGGTGAATCTTAATTAACTCAGCTCAAAAGACACTGCTTCAAAAAAACTATCCCTGTCAATTGAAAGCTGTGCCAGCAGTTTGTAGCTGAATTAGTCAAATCAAATCTCTAAAAGCCATCGTTATTATATTATGATGGCAACTGAGATTTTCTCATTTCTAAATACCAAGCAAAAACAACTTTTTAAATTATATAACTTATTGATTCTAGTCCATTTCTTTATCTTGTCTTGATGATGGAAACACAAAAATATAGAATTAAGTAACAATAAAAGCCCATGTATTAGTATGCCCTTTGCAATCCAGGTGCCAATAGACCAAAGAAAACCTATCTTCAATCTTATGATGTCAATCAACACATATCCTTTATAACAAGAATTATCAGTGAAATCCTCAGAACTTACCAGACAACAGAATCTTAATTGATTGCTCCATATTCCTTTAAATCAACACCACCATTAACACCCAGCTATTCCAACAAGGTAAAAAGCAACCTTCCTACCACCAGAGCACACTGTCTTGAACCATTTAAGACACCTCTCTCTTTTAAGAAAACTGCAATTCAGATGAAACATCTAAGATAATCCTACATTCCTGACGGCATCACCAAGTGACCTTGACAGAATCCTATTTCAAGTACAGTATCAATGCCAGGCTTTCGAAATCATCGCAGACTCATTGCTAAAACATCTTACCTATGTAGCAGATAGATACCTATATAGTTGATATGTGCACTGAGTCAGATGTTTAGCCCCAGTAAAGGGTGTGGGATAGCAATATACTGATAAATATCAATATGATCAAGATATATTACTCTCAGTTTCTCTATCAGAATACTGCCAAAATAGTCCACCTGTGCAAAATGGAAAAAGTGATTGTTTTTCTAGAACATCTAAGAAGAACAAATCATTTTCTACCAATTTCAGAAACATTAAACTAAGTTTTCAATTCCAAAAGCATTGAACGAAATTTTTATTTCAAGTAGCAAGGAACCCAAATTTAATTATCATTTATATGCGAAACACCATTTTAATAACCTTATTTCATGCAGAGATTAAAACCAAAGTGTCATTTTCTCCAATTTTCAGACTACCACAATTAAATTCATGAACTTATTCTACCTGTCATTTTTATTGTTTCAAAAATGAACCAGATTTGAATTTTTTCGGATCACTGAATGGTTGTTTGTTTATTGGGTTTATCATCCCACCAACAGTATTTCAGCTATCTGGAGACAGTGTCCACTTGAAGCAGATATAGTGCTGCCTTCACTGTGTATAGCATGCCATGAGCAGCTGGCATGATACCACACCCAGTCACATTATCCTGACACCAGGCCAACCAGTCATGGAACCACCCTTATATTTGCTTGAGCCTTAGCTATATCACTATCATTTTTAACGACTGAATAGTTGATGTGCACATGTGATGCAAGAAATTGCTTACCAATGATAGTCTATCATTATGAAATACAACTGCCTTCATGATGAAACTAAGTGCAAACCAATATCATGGCTCATCATCAAGACTGAAATAACTGTAAATGATAAAACCTGTTGCTTACCAACATAGTTTCAAATCATTTTCAGACTGGCATTGCCTAAAATAGATAACCTACCAGATGCAAGTGGGTGCACACCAACATGAATGAGCATGAATGCTTATCATTCTAAGCAAGTTGTAAATACCTTTCCCTGAATAAGATTCTTATCATGTAACATGACCATTCCTTTCAGGTCTGTTCAGATGGAAATACCTGATCTTACCTCTCATTAAAACCTGCTACCTTTGTTATAGACCCTAAGTAAGTCAGTCCCTTGGTGTTTTCAAAGAATCAATAACTTATTACATGTACACATGCCCAGTGATCATTGCTATACTTACATGTAAAGGTAACTAGATTATGTTGTGATTATTGCTAAAAAAAAAGTGAAGATAGTAATCAGACAGCTCCAGCATATCTACCTGATCAGGATCTACACTATTTCTCTAGGTATGACAAAATTTGTGCTGAACGGACAAGAAGCTAATTTCAACACTTATTGCCTAAGCCTGATCAAATAAAGTAAAAGTTACATTTTTCTGGATCAAATATCTCCGAAGCTATACTATTTTACACTGCCTAATTAATAGTGATTGAAATGTCTTGGAAGCTACACTATTTGCTTTACTCCCATAGGTTAAATGTATGCCCTTCAGGTGATGAAATCCAGCATTTGTTGCTTTTAGCACATAACCAAGCATATCAATATCACATTGGACCAGACATAAAAACAAACAGTTCAATGTTTCTTTCCTCCCTTTCTAAGAGATAAAAGACATTCTTTACAGTAAGATTTAATTTTGCTCTTTGAAATCCTGCAAATGTCCTGATTAATAAATACCTTCCTCCTGAGGCCATCGGAAACCAACAAATCTTGTAAAGGATATTGCCATACACATTAAGGCATTAAGAGCAGTTGCTGAGAAGAAACATTGGTGATTAGCACTAGACTTATGTCTTCAAGTCATTAGCCATACATAAGGTGAATTAACAGTAATTTATTTCATTTTCATCCCTGCCAAATGTTTTTGAATTAAGTGTTGGAAGTAGCAAAGAAATTTTTGCTACAAAAAAAAGAAAATGTATTTATTTAAAATCCATTTAACTGGCGAGGATATTAAACTAGTACTTCCTAAAGTATTACATAATATGCTTTCCTTCTGAAAAGAAAATCACAATATTTCCATATTGACTAAGAACAGAGTAAGCAACATGTAAGTTCTGTTTAGAAGCACACAGAAAGACAAGTACACATTTTTTCTTGGCTGAGACAAAGTTTCATGAGCTGTTATGAAAACTTGTGTAAGAAGTACAAATAAATGAACCACCATTAAAACTCCTGTTCCTGATAACAATGAACATTATCAGGCTTATATTCTCAACTTTATAGCTCTTCAGCCAGCCAAACTACAATGATTTAGGTACTGTAGGAGTCTGAATGAGTCTAAAAATAGTAACAAAAAGCTATAAATAACTATCACATGCCAGTTTTATAATGAACATGCCAACACTTTTGTCAGAAAAGTTAATTGTGTTTCAAAACAGGTGCCTCTAGCTGTGTGTTTCATAAATGGTGATATTTTTTAAACTGAAAATGTTTCAATCTGCTTTATTCTAGGTGGAAATATGAAATAACCTAAATCAATTCTGATAATGTCAAATAAAACATTTTTTTTTAAATTATCTAATCATAAAGGTCTGGAAAAGAGTAAAAATTACATGTGTACCTAAAAAAGGTAGTTTTACATGTGTTTTATCATTGAACACTATGAATAACATGTTTTCCATTTTAATTTCAACAGCAGCACCTACTAATTGACATAAGAGTTGTTTTAATTCATAAACATGTACAATTTATGAATTTTACGAGGTGATAAAAATTCTTGGAATTCCTATCTTTAATAAATGGAAAAAATAATAATACTTATACGCCAAATCAAACTGAAACATGTTGTATTGTTTTACCTTAGCTTCATATGTGATTTTATCTCAAAGAAATACTGGCAAATCTTTAGAGCTTTCTTATTAGTATTTGAACAATCATAAAGTGTCTGTTACATAAAATACTTTTGATGTATGATATTTTATCCCATGCTCAAAGAACATAACATATGGGTTCCAGGCTAAATAAAAATACGAATCCCATTTTAATACTCAAGTACAATACAGTGCTTTCTTCAAAAAGATTGGTAATTACATTACCTTTACGCATAGGAAGGAAGAAAAATAAAGGATGCATGTTCATCAAAAATATTGAAATTGATGAACATCTATACATAGTTGCAGACAGAAATAATTTTATGTTGTTTGTGTGTGTGTGTTGTTTTAAAGACTTGAATTTATAATAAGGTGCTAGAATGATGTAACGCTAAATCTAGGCTTCAATTCAAGTAAATCATTCAAATTAACCTATAAGTGCTAAATTTAGACCTCAAGTCAAGGAAATCATAGAATGATGTAAACCCTTTACACTAGAACCTAACCCAGATTTGCAATTACATCAACTACAATTTAAACAATGTGTTAACACTTTACAATAAATGTACAGATATCAGACTGTAATATCTGATTTGTCTGCTAGATCTAACTGCTCTTGGCATGCCCTTTCATCCCAATCCCATTATTCGGTTATATCTATGGATGCTATCTTCCACTTGCAGACAGATACAAGACAAACTCATGTTTGTAAATGTGTTTTTTTAAGGTTTCCATTTTTTAGTCTCTGTATTTTTCAGCACCTGTAACATTGGCATACACGTGAACTCTCCCACTTTGGGAGGGAGACTCCCACTTTTAAAGTTCAAAATAACTTGAAAATGAGGATGTTTTACACATTTTCAGAAATCTCCCTATTTGGAAACAAATAACTTTGTTCTTTGTTTCTTTGAAAATAACAAATCTCCCACTTTGCAATAGAAAATCACCAAAGTGGGTTTGGCCTCAGAAAAGGATCACATGTATGCATTTGTCCTGTCCATACATTCTTCACTGAAAATTGATCAAACATTTGTATCTCATATGAGTATCTTGAAGTGAACTTTCTAGAGAATACTCAGTCTTACAGCAGAATTACATAATTACATATCAAATTTTCTTTTTAAACATCAGAATAAATACTTACCAATTGAAAAAATATTTTATTGACCATAACAGATTGACATCTCTTTGTTTCCAAGCATTTAGTTGAAAAAATAATACTTTGAACTACCATAATTTATAATTTTATCATTTCCAATTAAAAAAGGTTTTCTTGCACCATCCATAGGAGGTTTTTCCCTCAAAAGCTCCCAATACATTATTTATGCTCCCTTTCCTATCAAATCAAAATATATATTTCGCAATATAACAGTTCAATAATTCTATGCATACCAGGTACTTCTTGTTGGTTGTAGCAGAGATGGAGTTCATGTAGACCTGTTTCCTGAGGCTGGTAGCGCACAGTCACAGTACCATCCTTGTTGTCCTCAATCTTCGGGTATGCTTTCTTTCCAGATGGCATGATTATGTAGGCTGCAAATGTAAAGTTAGTCATGTTATATTTTCAAAACAGTTACAATTTATTTTAAAAGATATATTTATTTTAAACAAAACCTTTGAATAAGTGTATGAAAATGCAGTCAGACTTTATTAAAATGGATGTTTGGCTTACACTAATTATGCAGAGATTTAACTATGCCTGCATTGCTGGCACTTGCCCAGAATAAGTTAATGTGTGGTTAGAGGTTTATAGAAAAAATCTTAGAAAGACAATTCTATTGCTATAATTTTAACCTCAATGAGGAAAAAATGCTTCTTTCGTAAAATCTTTCATATCATGAATTTTGATGGTACTATTTTTTTGTTGACTTTCTAATGAATAGTCACTTACAACCCATCAGTCTTCATAGTTAGAACTTTAAGCATTTGAACAGAAAACCTTGATATATTGAATGTTAGATCAAAATGATTTTAAATCTATTTCCTAAATATATTGCATATTACCAGTGACAAAGTTGAAGATAGGTCCAACAGGTATGACAAACTCCTGAGGTTGGAAGACTCCAGCTCCTGGGGCAGCGTGGGTGCTGTCAACAGTGTCTGCGGTGATTAGGTCCTCACCCACCTGTAAATTGGTCAATAGGTCATGGTAACTAGTCGGTGGAACTGGGTTACATGTAACTGATGAAGTACAAGGGGTCATGAGGTCAAGATGATTGAGTAACATTGTTCGTGAAGGTCATTTAGTTATGATCATTTGGTCATGGTAACTTACATAGAATTGTGAAAAGTCAAAGTGAAAGTGGTCATGAGGTCAAGCCATTGGCTAATATGGTGCCAACAAAGGTAAAATTGTTAAATGTCATGAGGCTATATGAACTGGGTCATTTACCTGCAATGTTACTAGGCCATATGATCTTGAGAAAGGTATATATACAAAAGGTTATTTGGCATCAGAGGGTCACATGGAATTGTTGAGGGTCAACATGTTAAAGTTCATTTGGTTAAAGTAAATTGGTTACATGAAATTGTTGAAGGTCATATATTAAAAAGGGTCATTTAGTCCAGGTACCTGGATCACATGGTATCAAAATAAGTAAAATGTAAAAGTCATTTGTTCAATGTAACTGGGTCAAATAGAATTGTTGCACGTCATGTGTAAAAGGGTAGAAATACAAAGGTAACTGAAATCAGTCTAGGTCATGTGATAAAGGTGATTTTATCATGGTCCTGAGGTCATACAAAAACAATTATACACAGTTTCTTCATTTTGGTATTAGTGATATGTACATAAAATCTATTCTACTAATTGTTTAAACTATAAGTTACAAAAACAAAAAATTGCTTTTAGAATATGCAAGTAACTACATAAGCTTGGATGCAAACATATACATGATATAGATATCCTTTATAAAATGTGTCCAGTTTCCTGTTTATTGATTTCATGTAACAATAGTTTGTCCAGCCATAAGCAAGCCAACCATTTAAATGCTAAATATGACATTCATAATGCAGAACCACATTGACTAGTTTTAGTATATCACGCTATGAACTGACATGCATTCACATCTTGAATATACTCGTAATGTTTAATGGTATGTAGTTTTTATTAATCATGTACCGGTACCTATTTCATTAAACTAGCTTACTCATGGTACAAGTCACTTAGAGTCAACATAAAAGAACAGACAGCTCAATTCATAGATAATTTATAAGCATCTGATTGGTCAGGCTTTTAAAAATAATTCTAGCCAGTCAAATTCTTTTTTTTATTTTTAGTTTTTGACACACTGATGGTCACATGGCAATGTCCAGATAATTATTGGTGGAGGAAAACCCCAGACTCATGTCTGGGTAGAACCACTGGCGCTTTGCAGGTGAGCTGGAAAACCTTCCCACATGAAAGTTCCCACCCTGACCGGGACTCGAAGCCCTGTGGTGAAGGCCTGAAGAATTACAAGTCAGCAACTAGAATCGCACAACCAAATCATAGAAATTCTTGAAAATGGTCGCAAATATTTAAAACAATAGTAATAAAAATGCTTTCAGGCCTAAGCTTCATTGTCTTAAACTTAAAGCCCTGTCATTTTGAAACGCTTTTAAACCCATGGTTATTTTTTTCACATAATCTCCAAAAAAGGAGAGTATTTTCAGTAAAGTAGGCGCGATCAATGGATTAATGACACCTACCGGAGGTAGTTTGGAGAGATAATCCTGATAAGCAGCATCCGTGACAGCCTACAAACATGCAAAAATCTTGTCATTCATGCACCATGCGGCATCCAAACATGGAATAAACACAACTACAGGGAATTCAAACTTTAAATGCTTCTCTGAAAGTCTGGAAGGAATTAATGATGAAATACAAATGGTAGACATGTATGCTATAATTTTTCTGAGTTACATCTGTTCAAACTGAATTGGTTTGTATTACAGATGCTTCTAAAGAAACCCTTTACCTAGATTTTTTGTACATTTTCTTTTGTTTTTGATAAAACTGATTACCTATGCTTTCTTCTACAAAAGTTTGGTTTCCCTGTCAAGCAATTCAAATATACATACAATTGTTTAAATGTACATATAATTGTATTAAGCAAATCACTTGGTATTCTATCAAAGCTTTGCATATATAGAAATATATACATGATAAACAAGCAAACATTATAGGAGCATGAATATGCTCATATTGTAAATGCCTAACAAAAAGAATTTACTTTTTAATCATCAAGATTGTATTAGCACATTATTTATTACAAGAAAAGCAATTCTTTTTATACAATCAGCAACTCAGATAGACTGTCAAATAAATTACTGATGGTGTGCAAACAAACCAAAATCCAAAGGCAATATCTCATCCTCTCTTCTCCCACCACTGCCTTGCTGACTATCACATGATCATAGTCAAGACTCCTTTTTGTCTAAGTTAAATTTCATTGACCTTATTGATATTTTAAATCAGTTTCTATGTATTTTTTTTTACTTTACAAAATTTTCTACTGACAGACTGAATTACTGAAGTGCAAGCCATGCCAGTAATAACAGCCTACACATTAATCATACAGGTTTCAGTTCCTACACAGAAATCTTAAGAATCTTTGGAATTTGCCCCTCAAATCTCCCAATTTTTCCAAGACTTTCTGAACTTTTTTCCCTGTCTGCCACAATTCTGCTGAACTATTCAGAGGAGATGTGAAACCAGGCTTCTGTTTAGTGCCAGACATTTTGATTGACTCGAGAAAAAGCAATTAAGATAAAATCTAAAAATGATTGGTATATTTAAACTTACCGAAATTACTAAGTGATGAACATTGTTAACAAGTACTTGACCAATTATTCACTTAAGTATCATGCAGGCTAAAACTATTGTTTAGAAAGGAGCGGGCATGTTTACACAAGCAACATATTGAATATATTAAAACATAAAATTAAATTATTACATGATATTTTTATTAAACTTGAAATATGTAATCATTTTCTCCTTAAACAATAAACTATTTGTTATAAAAACTGTTGTGCATCAAAAACTTTATTCAGAAAATGACATAACCTGCAGAAAAGAAACAGCTTTAAGTCATTTACACATACCATTTCTGATTCCATATTCCTTTAACTTAATTCAATTATATCCTTAGCACAAAAAATATCCTTATATATAATAAAACAATACCAAACAACTACTTCTCAATTTTCTATACCCCAGACACAGCTAACTAACAAACTAACACTGAAAACTTAGAGGGCATAATGGTAAAATTGCAAACGAAAGCAAGAATTTCTGGATGCATGTAACAAGAGTTTTTGGCTTGGCAACTCAATGGATGAGCTATTAATGTCCAATTGAATCAGGATCTATCAATTATTTGGTGCTTAGAATGACAAGAACCATACAAGAACCACAAGAACCAAGATAGATATGCATCACCATGCCAACTAGAACAGGAAGTGCCAACAGGTAATCTTATGGACCTTACTACTTGAAGAGTATTTTGCTCTTTAATCAAGTAAATTTTTCTTGTATAATTTACACAACCGAATCATTTCTTATTGATAAGATATAAAAGGAGAATGGCATAACTCAATGACATGTAAGTGCATATAAATCTTATAGATGAGTGTATTTTTAACAGTAGTTGTAAAAGTAAATACAAATACATGTAGGCAATAGAGCAATATAGGACATGCACAAATTACAGTTATACTTCAGCTAAAAGCTAGATTTTTATAACATAAAATCTAATTTTAAATAGTCAAAGTATAACATAAGCACTATGAGCTCATCTGACTTGGTTTCCTGCAGCAAATATATACAACTTTTCAAGACTTTGGTCTCAAGTGATTGTACGTCCATGTGTAAAAGTACCTAGCAACAAATGGGATAGACTGAACATCCTTCTCTGGACTTATAATTGGCAGAGGTACAAGGAAATGAAACAGCCCTAAAAAGTTATGTAACTGATTAGGCAGCTCCAATATACAAAACTGTGCATCCAGCAAAAGATAACAATTGTGGCAATGAGCTTCTTTTGGAACAAACACACAAAAATCAAAAAGAAACAAAAGGTTTTCTTAGTTCGTAGCCTATTTAATCTGCGTAAAACTCTTTCATAATTGTTAAAGCAAATTACTTCTGTAATATAGCACTCACCATCATATTACTTTTCTTAAGAAAAGTTAAATATACATTATTATATATACATTAATCTACATTACATTCATTACACATTTTACTAAGAAGATTCATCAATTTAATTATACTTTGTTCCTAGAACCATAGATCTGCACTTACTACAGACATCACTGAAGATTCAATGTCACCATCCTATCATGTTACATTAATCTTAAACTTCAACTCATACTACACGTAAGCTATATGCTGCACATATTATGGATTAGGCATTTTTGCCGATGCTGCGCAGCGACATTTCTATCATAATAGCACAGGGGCACATATGAGGTGCCCAGGGACTGAACCTGGCGGGTCCATTAAACTGACGAATCAGGCGTAATGCTGTCCCATTAGCCCCGAGCGTTAGGAGGGAAGCCACTACTACCAACTTTAAAGTCTTTGGTTTGACCCGGCCGGGGTTCGAACCCACGACCTCCCGATCCGCAAGCCGACGCTCTACCACCTGACCTATTGCGGCCAGTGCACATATTATCATAGGTTAACATCATATCCTTTCAACTTAACTCTTCATTTGCTGGAAACACCATAAGAGTGAAGTATGCATTATGTCAATGGGATGAATATAATAGTGTTTATATGGTTAACCTACCAACTTTCTTGACTCATAACCCACTTAGCACAAATAGATCAGGATTAGGCAAACAGTGTAGTTCCAGATCAGCCAGCTCTTGCTGGGAGCCATCTGATCTTCTGTGCTAACTGCTGCTTAGTCTTTAAAGTGATGTGTTGTGACCTTTACATGTAGTTGTTTCTAAACAAGATTTACACTGCTTTTAAATTTATTTAGCATGATGACAATCAAATATTCATAATCAATTCAATATCATATTACACCACCATATAATTCACTTCTTGTAGATTAGCATAGTGCCCACAATCACCAAAGGGGTCTAACATCCTATACACTCCATTAATTGATAAGCTCTTGCTGTTATCTACAGATAAAACATAAGCGGTCTGATCATATTTGGCAGGAGCCTGCCTTATCTTAAGGAGGATGTTTTGCAGTTGCACACAGTTTCTGGTTATGTGCACATGCAGTCTATCACCAAGGAAAAACAACAAACACTCTTCAACAAAAAGATTGGAAATGTATTGACAGCTCCTCTCCCAGGAGATTGAAAAAAGTATCCAATATTTTTCACTGAAGAGAATAAAAAGGTATATACAGCTTTTGCCTGAAGAGATTGAAAAGGTGTAAATAGCTTTTCACTGAAAAGGTAGTGCACCTATTCACTAAGAAGACTAAAAAGATAAAGAAAATAGCTGCAACTCTGCATCAAGAATTTATGCAACAATTTTTTTTTAAAGAAAATATGCAAATCTCTACCAATAATTTATGCAAGTCATTATAAAGAATATATGCAACTATTCACCTAGAATTTATGCAAGTCATTATAAATAATATATGCAACTATTCACCTAGAATTTATGCAAGTCATTATAAAGAATATATGCAACTATTCACCAAGAATTTATGCAAGTCATTATAAAGAATATATGCAACTATTCACCAAGAATTTATGCAAGTCATTATAAAGAATATATGCAATTTTTTACCAAGAAGACTGAACAGAACCTGTAGTTTTTTTTCATTAAAAGTATTTTTCAACAGCCTGTTGATTGAATAATCCACTACAAATGTATAATAAAAAATCAATCATGTCTGCTAACAACAAAATGCAAAGGTTGCTTCACTTAACTGATGATGAAAGAAATCCTATCTAACAGTAAAAAATTGTACCAGTCTAAATCATCTTGAGTTGCATTTTTCTTTGTATAATTAACAATAGAAACACTATTATATTAATTGTGTTGTTTTGTGAGTTTTCAGATTTTTATGACAAGTATGTTCTTTCCTCCCAAGTTATATTTAAAGTTAAACAAAAATCCTACATACTGCAGTACGAAAGTATTTATTACTTCCTGAATTCTTTAACAAAACAAGGAACAACCCTCATTTAAACAGGAAAGAATTAAAAAAATACAGGAGAAAACCGTAATTGCAAAGGAAATACAGCATTAAGTCATTTCCATATGTAAGGATGTTGTTGTCTGATGCCTCCAATGGTTTTAACTCTTTGCCTGCTAAGCTCCAATGGACAATGTATGCAAAAAGTATGAATTAAGATCTGCAAGCTCCTGTTGGGAGATTTCTTAGCTGGATCTGCACAAGTTGGTTTCTAGTATAACAATGTAATGTTGCCTTTGGGAGTTATTAGCAAATATAATGGCTTATATTTAGTGTTGTAGCATGATAAGGGTTAAACAATGAAGCCATAAAAGTGAAGAGTCTGTGCCTCACTACAGAGCATAAGGGAAGTGGAAAAGGAAACAGGACAAGTTCAATCATTAGCCTGGTAGGAAATCAAGCATAGGGCTGAAAGTGCAAGTTTACTGGGGCAGTACAAAATATTCAAGAGTGATGTTAGGTTTGGTAGTGTTTGTATTTTCATTCTCATGCTCATAATCACCGCCTCCATTTCTAGCAAGACTACAACCACATTATCTATTTCCATAGACATCTGTCATTATTGCCTTCATCATCATCATCATCATCATCATCATCATCACCATCATCAACCTCCACACACCACCATCCTCATAATAATAATCAGGCAATCAGTTTTATCATCATTTTTGCTTACCATTATGATCATCATTACTACCAATACCATCTGTTAATTTAATCATAATTAGGTACTGCATATATTACATACTCATAACAGTCTCAACAACATTTCATCCCCATTTTATTATAGTTCATACAAAAATAATTCCTCACAAAAGTATTTAGACAATTTTTAAATGTCAATCTCCAAAACTTTATTGTCTTGGTGTTGTTTTATAATAACCATCAAATATATTGCTGAACAAGCTAATAGTTTTACAACTGATCATAAATTCTATTTTCCTGGCAAACTGTTGTGTGCTAATGAGGTTTAAATTGATTTTAAGTAACTTTATGCAGGTTATGGCATTCTTACAGTACTGGTGTGTGCCAACTGCTCGTAACGTAATCCTTAAAAATTATTTAAAGACTTGTACTGTAACAATTTAAATGAAATATAATGAAATTTCCATTTTACACCTGTATATACATGGACTTTCTAGTTGGTTTATTTTTAAAGGTTTTTTAATCACAGCAATGGTAGCATGCTAACTCTATAAGTATAAAAACTGATCTTGACTGTAATTAATAAAAGTAACCTGATATATACCTGACTATTGATGTTAGATGTTTGTTTTTATTTGGGTTTTTTTCCCCTTCATTTTGTTGTAGCATTTTAAATACTCATACAAACACCATTCTCATTCACTTTACACCAACTACATCCTATTCAATGTTTTTTTTTGGCTTGGCAAGTCAATTGATGTAAATACATACATTTTGAGCAATCTTATCAAGAATCTTTAGATAAAGTGTTAAACTGAAACATATATATAAATGCATAAAACAAATGCATTCTAACAACAGGCACCATCTTGATCTATTATAAGACGTAAAGATTCTGCCTATCACAATCCCTTCTTACACAAACAACATAAGACTGTATCATTAATATCTCTTTTTAAGGCTTGCTTTTCTAAATAATAAACTGACAAATCTTCTCCTAACAACAGTTGGTTACTTTAAATAAGGAAATCAACTTTCTTCTGAAAAAAAAAATAGAGAAAATACAAACTCTACAAAACTCTACAAAACTCTGCAATTACAATGTACTTACACAACAGTCTCCTCAAAGAACTCCAAATGAATTATTTCCCCAAAATATACCTCACTAAAATAAATGTTTCTCTTCTCTTATTAAATCCCGAATCCGTAAACTGCTCTTTCTGAAATAATCTACATCAGTGATTCCTTTGGGAATATTTAGCACTGTATTCTGCTCATCAAGAAGACACTTGAGAGCAAAAGTTGCCAAACAAGCACAGCCACTTTGATAGCAAGTTTGAAATGGGGATTGAATGGTTCTAAGTTTCAAACACCAATAGAGCCCTACCTGGGTGCTGTTGCTTATCAGCAACCAATCTCAACAGCCAAGAGAGCAAGGACTTCAGTTTGAAGGTTGCCATCTATTGACAGACAACAGATAAGAATAGGAAGCCAACTGCTTCCACACAAACCCAGCAGATGTATTTTGAACATTCAAATCTATTTCTTTATATTTCATATTTTTATGTTAAAGTATGACTTCTTCATTTTATCTGTAATGACATATAATTGGCACAAATATCAGTTTGGTCATTGTCGTAACTGCTAGTATTGTAGTATGGGTACTAAAAGATGGCTTATTCCTCACAGAGCCCAGGGGTCATAATTAATAAAAGATTTTAGTTATTTTTAAAACTTAGAAATTTTCTTAAATCTTAAAATATTTTCTTAGATGTAAAAAATTTGTTTTAAGTCCATTCACAAAACAATTTAATCTAAGAAATCTTTGAGAATTTATTCATAATTTCTTAGTTTAAGTACGAAAAAAATAACTAAGAATCTTTAAGAATACGACCCCTGTAGTAAAGTGAATGGTGGGGATTTATTAACTTAGTGTACCCTACACCAATAAATGGGCCTCATCTCAGACAGACTACAGATCTGCTGGAAAAAAACAACACTGAGTGCTGAAAGGCCGAAAAGTTAAAGTTAATTATTTCAATCATTTTGGCAAAAAAAAATATAAAGTAACTTATTAAAATACAGGTTGTTTTGAATTGTTGGAAAACTTTAAAACATCTTATGCTTGTATTAAAATATGCACATAACCTTGTAATTTTTAACTTTGTTTTGTGCATAAATATTGTATGGGGGAACACACTTTGAATTCCCCATTTTCTATATTGTATGCACTTATTAATGTTATTATGTTTAACATATTTTTAGCAAACATAATATGTATATGCATTTGTTTTGGTGAAGCTCGGCAAACAAAAATATATATCATTGATAAAATGTAAGTTTGTTTTTGTCCTCTAGAGAAAAGAATTGTGGGACTAATGCTTACTTAAGGCAAAAAACAGTATAGGGGTAATATGAGAAATAAAAAAGACTAACCATGAAAAATGCAGCCATTATTCAATGCATTTTGCCTTTTACCTTTGGAATAGTATGTACAAACAAACTGTACAGAACAAACTGGTCATCTAATGATTTAAACTGAGGTTTTCTGGAATCCTTGGTATTTGTGACTTCCGACAAAACAGTTGTGAAAGGCAATACTGTTTCCAATGATGAAATACTTTTAGAATTCATACTGACTTCCCTAAGCATTATGGGTATGTGCCAAGTACACATGATTTATGGCAATATTAAGGGGTAGTAATTCTCTTTTTAAGGCTGCATATTTTATACCATCACCTAGATTCTGTTAAATGATGTGAATTAAAATATGTTGAAACTTATTTTTTATAATTGCTTATGCATGTTACTACTGACACATATTCCTAGCAAGTATACAAGATGTAAGATACACAAGGCAGCAGGTCCTGATAAGACAGGTCCCAGTGATCTGGATATACACTATTTTATTACACCTGACCAATCTGGGCTTTAAAGTAAATTATTTGATATAAGACTTATACTTAAGTCTTCAAGAAAAAATACTGTACATTTCTTTACTCTGAAATGTTTGAGAGATAATGGCATACATGTACCTGTAACGATCAAAAAAGAAGAAAAAAAACACATCTCCTTATAGCATACAAGTATTTCTTTGCAGAAAAAAATATTGTCCATTGCTTTACTTAGCAACATATGACATAGGACATAAGGACATAGCAGTATAAATTAAAAAAGAAATAAAACTTATCACCCATTTAGCAGTTTCAATAAAATTACTAAAAATAATTAAAAAGCAAAAGTCAATGCTATATAATCAAGACATATTTTATCTTAATCACTCAAAACCTCTTGAAACCACTAAATTGAAAAAACACACTTCCACAAACAAGTATCTTATTCATACCCTAGCATTTTTTTTCCTGAAAGTATGTGCCATTTGGCAAATATCAAGATGGATATCTCTTTCATCAAAAGCCTAAAATTGAAGGATTTATTACAAAGTTATGCAATACATATCTTTCAGCAATCTACTTACTGAGCAGTCAGCTTTAGCATCAACCCAACACTTTTTTACATATAAGTAAAAAAATAGGTTTATATTCTATGATGTCATACTTTAAAGAATGAAAATTATGTTGAGTCATTTTTCATACAACTTGAAGACACAAAAATAACACTGACAGAAATTAAACATGACTTTTTAGGCACACCTAAATCCCTAAATATCTAAAGGTTTTTTGATAGACAATGAGCGTTTGTACATGAAAGTATTCTAAACATGGCTAAAAAAGACACCATTGTTCAAGGAATGCAGAAACAAATTATGTTGGTTCCAAAGGCAAGAACCAAAATAGGCTGCGTTGTACTAAAAGCTAAACTGGGAGCCATCTGATCAAAACTGCAACTATTTACGGCCATGTTTTTATCTTACAATATGTTTATCATTGTATTCAGAAATAAGCAACAAACTATGATACTGTTTGGTTTATGAACAAAGTCAGCTTGCTAAGCATCTATTGATAAGGCTCAGGCATAAAGTGTAAATCCAGATCAGCCAGCTCCCTGCTAGGAGCTGCCTGGTAAGGTCCCGCACTACATTCTGTTGAGTCTCTGGCAACAAGGCTTTTGACCCAGTCATGAAGTTTCTAACCAATAACTGAGAACTTAGCAGTGATTAACAAATGTAGCAGGCTAAGTACTAAGGGTAAAACCTACTTGCTTACACCTGAACACAGTGTGCTGAAACACTGATTCCTATGCTGATAATGTATCTGCCATAATGGCCAATCTTTATATATTCCCTCACCTGGTACCTTCCCATAAAGCCAACCTGGAGGTTATGTAATTGTACAGGCAGATGTACCAGAGTTCATTGCAATATCTACATATCAAGACATTACATCATCAGAGATTCTGGTAATAAAATGTTCATCTCTAATTCCAGTGAGTAAAATGAACCAGGATCAAGCTAAAAAAGCACACTGCATAGAAGGTAAGATATGAAGAGGCAAGTGTTTCAAACTAAATCAAACATAAGAAGAGAAAGTTTTATTGCTCATGGCAAGCGTATCACAAACTGTGTGTAACACTACTAAGACAAAATATTTAAAAAAGTCTGTCAAATCGTTTTAGAGACACTGTGAAATCATGAAATAAACTGTAAAAAAAGTATCAAATACAACTAGTGCAAACATTAAGTTACAAGTCAATGCATACAAAACCCTATCAAACATTACAAGAGAAAGTGCCAAATTCCCTATCAGCCAAATTCCCTATCTTTATTCAACATCTTCATTTTCTCCAACCAATATCAGGTATCCAGGTAAAATATTTTGGGTAATAGATTGGGCCCCTGGATAATTCTGGGGTTCATTTGGATCAATGGTATAATCCAGACCCCCTGTCGGTCAGGAATGATACGGAGATTTGCATAGGATCAAATTCATGGAGGTGGAATTGATCTGATAGGCTTGGGTTGGGAAAGCTGATAAGCCCCCCACCATCTTAATGGGAAGCAGCAGCAACATCAACTGCTGTAACAACAGCAGTGGTAGCAGCAGCAACATCAACTGCTGCAACAACAGCCATGGTAGCAGCAGCAACATCAACTGCTGCAACAACAGACATGGTAGCAGCAGCAACATCAACTGCTGCAACAACAGCCAAGGTAGCAGCAGCAATATCAACTTCTGTAACAACAGCAGTGGTAGCAGCAGCAACATCAACTGCTGCAGCAACAGCCATGGTAGCAGCAGCAACATCAACTTCTGCAACAACAGATATGGTAGCAGCAGCAACATCAACTGCTGCAACAACAGCCATGGTAGCAGCAGCAATATCAACTTCTGCAACAACAGCCATGGAAGCAGCAGAAACATCAACTGCTGCAGCAACAGCCATGGTAGCAGCAGCAACATCAACTGCTGCAACAACAGCCATGGTAGCAGCAGCAATATCAACTTCTGCAACAACAGCCATGGAAGCAGCAGCAACATCAACTGCTGCAACAACAGCCATGGTAGCAGCAGCAACATCAACTGCTGCAACAACAGCCATGGTAGCAGCAGCAATATCAACTTCTGCAACAACAGCCATGGAAGCAGCAGAAACATCAACTGCTGCAACAACAGCCATGGTAGCAGCAGCAACATCAACTGCTGCAACAACAGCCAAGGTAGCAGCAGCAACAACAACAGCCATGGTAGCAGCAGCAACATCAACTGCTACAACAACAGCCATGGTAGCAGCAGCAACATCAACTGCTGCAACAACAGCCAAGGTAGCAGCAGCAACATCAAATTCTGTAACAACAGCCATGGTAGCAGCAGCAACATCAACTGCTGCAACAACAGCCATGGTAGCAGCAGCATCAACTGCTGCAACAACAGCCAAGGTAGCAGCAGCAACATCAACTGCTGCAACAACAGCCATGGTAGCAGCAGCAACATCAACTGCTACAACAACAGCCATGGTAGCAGCAGCAACATCAACTGCTGCAACAACAGCCAAGGTAGCAGCAGCAACATCAAATTCTGTAACAACAGCCATGGTAGCAGCAGCAACATCAACTGCTGCAACAACAGCCATGGTAGCAGCAGCAACATCAACTGCTGCAACAACAGCCAAGGTAGCAGCAGCAACATCAACTTCTGTAACAACAGCAGTGGTAGCAACAGCAACATCAACTTCTGCAACAACAGCAGTGGTAGCGGCAGCAATATCAGCTGCTGTTGTTCTGCTGCAACATTAACAGTGAAAGCAGCAGTATGTGAAGCCAGTGCCCAAGATTTAGCCATAATTTAAGTGACAAGGTTGAAGGTTAGCAGCAACAACAGGAGCATTATCATCATCAACACCAGCAGTAGTGTTATGGCCCTTGAGAGTCAAATAGTGAGTAACACGAGAACAGATAACACGAGCCCCCTAAAAATGTGAGTGAAGAGCAAAGGCAATGTTTTTTCTCCAGTTTTCGATAAAAATTCATCTAAGATGATCACAGAAGTTAATTATTGTGTTGTGCTTTATGAAAGCATAATATAATAAACTGAGTATTCTTTAATTTAAAATATTTTCAAATTTAATGGAAAAGAATAAGAGAAAAGTCTTTCAGATATTGAAAATAACATCAGCAGACATTTGAGATAACCACACCCCACCCCAAACCCTGGCAAAACAAAAAGATGACCAATAACTAAAAGTACCTATTTCAAATAATTTCCAATGCATCAAGGAAGGTTAAGTTTACCAAACAATACCATTTTTCTAAGAAATACATGTATCGAAAGCCATTGAAGGTTTAAGCTGTTCTTGCCTTGAAGAGAACAAAAACAGAAAGGCAAAAACAAATCCTATATTTAGCTTCGTATGTTCAACCTCTATTCAGAAGGTGTATCAGACAGTACAGAAAAAACAATTTCTACAATATCTCTTTTATTGGCAATAAAACTGTAATAAAATGCTGAGTTTTCTATAATAATCTGCTAAAATGAACTTCTGTTGTTTATTTTAACATTCATAATGTCAACATGATAAAAAAATGTGATGACCACAGGATTATTTATCAGATAACTGAATGTGAAGATATAATGCAACATCAAATATATCATTACAGAATATCTTCACTTATATTTGAGATATAAACACTCTGCCATATAATGCACAATCACTGCTGTAAAAACAAGCAACAGGAAAAGAGAAAAAATAAATAAAAAATATCAATGATGAATGTAATTGTAGGCTAAATCGGATACAACAAAAAATCCTCTAGAAAAAAACTGGGGATGGTATAAAAATAGTAACTTAAGAAATTGGATAAAGATATGGGGTGATGCAACTGAGTTACATCTGACTTTCTTTTTAATTTGCAAAAACGAGCATCAATTATGCTTCCAGTTTATAAAAGATTCAATAATCATAGAAGTAAAACCTTGGGGTGATAAAACACTCCCTAGCTTACAGCAAATCACATGCAGGATTGCTTTGCAGAGATAAACTAATCAGGATACACACCTCAAAATTACAAAACAATTTCCCACTAAAATGGTTGCCAGAGAAACAAAGAATTCAGTCTGGTTTTACAACTGCTGTGGGTAATATCACAATAGTTGCAGTTTAAGGAAATTGGTCTTAAACTTAATATAGTACTGATCTGTTATTAGGGTTGATTGCATTGAACCATAGAATTATGTAAACCCTAAAATGTTAATACATTGCTTTTGTACTTGTGTTTTTCTGCTAATAATGTAGATAAGTTAATGGCTTTGCTATAGAGTTCTGGCTTCAAACTTCCATTTTTGATAGTATTCAGACATCTTTTTTAAAATATTTTTTTATAGAAACAATCTTTTTTTATGTTTTATACTTGCCTACTTTTCAGACCCTTGTAAAAGTTCATGCACAGATTCTCCAAATCCTTAAACAAGTATTCTTGGTTTCCATAGCAACCTATTAGCATCTCAAAATTCCAAACTAACTGGCAAACTAAATGAAGTTGCTTCCAGGTGCACCTTTGAACCCATTCTTCTAATGAACATCCCCTGTACTACTGTAGTTTATTAAGCTACAGAGCATGTACTTGAAACTCCTAACCATGTTCTACTCACTACACAAACTTCGACCCTTACACTACTAAAAAAAAGCACAAAAATTAACCATAGCAAATAGTAAAGAATTAGGTCAATCAGTTCCCACTGGGAGCTGTTTGATCAGGATTTGCACTTTTTGTCTCTGAGTCTAAATAATATTTCTATCTTCCTTTACATGTAGTTTTGAGCAGATAAAGAGACATTTAAATTGACAAATTTAGCAAGAATAAGGTCAATTAGCTGACCACTATTCACTAGAATGGCAGATACACCTGTGCTTCTTGCAGCCGGTCATCTTCAGGATTGAACT
The DNA here is from genome assembly GCA_007844125.1 of Sinonovacula constricta. Taxonomy (NCBI): domain Eukaryota; kingdom Metazoa; phylum Mollusca; class Bivalvia; order Cardiida; family Solecurtidae; genus Sinonovacula; species Sinonovacula constricta. The sequence continues at coordinate 3,908,923 of CM017561.1, read as the reverse complement.
GACCACCGGGTTACCAGACTTAACCCTAATCAAGTAATCATGCTTCATTTGTTACTTATCTGTTCACTTCATAGCAAGGTGTAGATTTTGACTGGACAGCCCATAGGAGGGAGCTGACTGACCTGGACCTTGACTATTTGTATATGCCTGGTCCTCATGATAGGCAGGATAAGAGCATACAAATCTGCTATATATCTACCTACATAACCCCCAAATCAGCTACATTTCAGCCTTCATACCATCCCAAATCAGCTACATTTCAGCCTTCTTACCATCCCAAAGCAGCTACCCTTCTACCCTGATACATCCTAAATCAGCCGCCTTTCTGCCTTTCTACCATCTCAAATCAGCTACCTTTCTGTCTTTATACATCCCAAATCAGCTACCTTTCTGTCTTTCTATCATCCCAAATCAGCTACCTTTCTGTATTTATACATACCAAATTAGCTACCTTTCTACCTTTATACATCCTAAATCAGCTACATTTCAACCTTCATACCATCCCAAAGCAGCTTCCTTTCTGTCTTCATACATCCCAAACCAGCTACCTTTCTACCTTCATATCTCCCACAATACTATCTTGACCAAAGAACACAATTATGGAACTCATTCAACTGACCGATGGACCATTGCCTAATCACACATTGGACTACCCTTCTTACCTACCAAATCATCCTACAGTCAAAGACCATCTACTTAAAGCTGGTCATGCATGGCATGTTTATTCAGATAAATGGACAACTCAACATGTACAGATGCTACCTTAAATGAACACTTGCTCTTTTTGACTATTTCTTCTTTTATGATACATGAGCATAAGTGTGTATTTGGGCTTCAAACCTGTAAAATACAAATTGATTAGACTAAGGCAAGGAGTGTAGATCCAGATGAGCCTCCACTCTAAATCTGTGTTTCATCAAGTAAGTTCTTCCTGTGCTAAATTTAAATAATGATGTTTGAATGTTTTTTTAACAAATGATGTTTGGATGTCATTTTAACATTGATGCCTTTAACACAAATATTAAACTTCCAAGAGGATATTCAACTCTTTGCTCAACAATCACAGTTGTAACTTAAACTTTCAAATCTAGGAGTTTTCCATTGTCTTTTTATTCTTATAACTATCACCTCTACCACCAATGTACAAGTCTTAAACAATTAACTACACTCTTGGCACAGAAAACACCAAGACTGAACTAACTTAAATATGAGGCTTAAGAGTTATTATCTACAATCTCCTATTCAGAACAGCCAAGAGATAGTGCATGTATATTTTCTACAAATTTCAATTCCCCATTTGAACTGATGCCAAAGGAAATATTAGTACAGGTAGAGTTACAGCAAAATGTATTGATAGAGAGGAAGATATCAAAGGGAGGTAATTGTAGCATAACCACTACAGGCAAGAGTTGACAACTACAGCAAAAGGCTCTTACAACAGAAATAATTTCTTTCCATGAAGTCATAAACATTTCAGACAGACTTTGAAGAAATGGAAACAAAAAGCAAAATTGTTTGTTGTATATATACATAGCACTAACTTGTTTTTTATACAATAAATATAAGAAATATGCAATTTCATCCATGAGTAAATCTCACTTAAATGTATTTGATGTTACAATACAAAGGGCATCTATATGCAAAGCTTTCTATAACATAAAAAAAATAAACTACTCAGTCAAAACAATTCATTAACATTAGAACTAAGAATACAAGTATAATATAGTGTTAGATGCACACATAGAGCAGCAATTTTGTTATTTGAAGCACACATACACTTTTTCATTAAAATCATCCTAAGAATATTCACAAACATGACTGACTGTAACAAAGCAGACCCTGGCTGTAAACATTTTACTGACCAATTTCCCATTGCAAAAGGTTTCAAACAGGCAAAACTACAACAGCTTTTGTCCAATATTAAAGAGAAAGCTTCTGACTGCAAAACATTGCAGTTTGCAGGAAAATGTTTTTTGTCAACATTTAAATTTCCTTCACTGTTGGTAAAATCTATTTTTGAATCTGCAAACCTTTGAGACTGTCTACAATTTTGAGGGCCATTGTGACTTGCTTGGGAACAGGCATATACAATATTTAACAAATGGCATTTTTTGCAGCCATTCTAAAAATGCTGGTTATACATGGCAAACATAGGAGACAACCTACATTTTGGGCATGCATCTTTACTGGCCTGGTTGCAAGCATCCCCAATTTGAGACAGGCCAAATATAGGGTTGCCATTTTGACATGGCTGAGTAGGGGTACAGATACACACAACTTATAGGCCTACCTGGATGATGTATTCTCCCTCAGGTATGCTCTGGCCACCAAACTTGATGCTGATGCTGTAGTCTCCTGGGAAGGCTGGGGTGAACAGAATGCTGAAGGTGCCGTCAACATTCTCCACAATGTCAATGTCAATCTCGGCGCCAGTTGGGCTTCGGATGCGGCAAGTCACCTTGCCTGTGCCAGCCTGAGAGGCATCCACAGAGATAACTGTCTCTTTCTCCACAGGGATTGTTTGCTGGAGGCCTTCTGTCAGAATGTTACAGTTATAATAATATTTTTTTTTTAAATAAATAATCAGTGAAAGCTTAATGTAATTATTTCAAATACAATGAAATGCATTTAAAACTAACAAAGTTCATACTTATCTGTTAATAGTTGACAGATTATTGCTATATTCTTTGTCTTTATTATCATCTTTATTATTTAAACTTGTATAAGCATTAAACAATGCTGGACCTTACATTTTAAATTCAAATAAAACTTCCTTCTTTTGTACAAACACAGAGCATTTTTTCAGTGCAAGACAGTATATTGTTCAAATTAGGTATGTTTTTGTAATAATGTCCATTTGCAATTAGCAAACCTAGGTCTGTTCTAGGTAGTCTTTTTACAATAAAATGTGGTAATATTTTCAAGATATACATTCCCTGTTTACCAGGTTAAATAAGATTTATTATCCCTTTACTTGCTTAAACACCATTAACCCCATAAAGATAAAACATACCTCACCCACCCTAATGGTGTTTCCTGCAAATAAAGGGTTAAAGAGTTATCTTCCAAACAAATCCACCGTACCTGTAATTCTGCACTTGGAGGCATCGCCAGTAGGTATGGCAGTGGTTCTGATTGGTGTATTAGGTACAGGCTTTCCACCGAAGGTAATGCTGATGTTGTATGGTCCACAATCCTCGGGTGTGTAGCGTACAGTGAAGGTACCATCGCCATTGTCTGTGATGCTGGGGCGGATGTATGTACCATCAGGGCGCTATATTAAAACAGACAATTCATTTTATCAACAAAGAATTTACATAATTATAATTATCAACTTTAGAGAATAGTGGTGACACTTCCAGAGCAGATGTTTTTGCAGGTTTTGTGAATAGGACAACCTTCAATTAAAAAGAATGGAAAAAATTTGCAAAAAACAATTTGTGTTCATGACTACAGAAATCACCTGCTCACTTTCATTGATGGAGTAATTTCTATTATACTTGAAGTATGTGAAATTCTGTTTTATTTGCACAATTATAGTCAATACTGGCTACAAAATCTTCTGCATTTCTTCCTTCTTTTCTTTCATATACAGCCAGAAACTTACTACAAACGATTAAGATAACAATATAACCAGAGAAATTCTTATTTTTTTTTTACTTCTTAATGTTAAACTAAAAACAAACAATAAAACAACAGTTATACTATGTCCCACCTGAATAACAACATCAAGCTCAGCAATGCCTGCATCCCTGGTGTCGATGACAAACTGTACTGGCATGGATGCAAGGACAGTGGGCTGGACACCATCTCCAGATAGACGCACCTTGCTGGCATCAACACCTGGCTGGACATTCACATTGAATGGGCTGGAAACAAAAAACATATTAACATAAAGATATCTAACATAAAACCAAACAGAAAATTACAAGAATATCAAATTTTACATTTTATTTTATTCATTTATTTTATTTAAGAAATTTTACCAACCAATTATGATCATTACATTAATGTCCAACTATTTTGGTGGAGGAAGACTCCAAACAAATGTCTGGGTAGAACCAGTGGCACACCGCAGATCAACTGGAAGACCTTCCTACATAAAGTACTTTGCCCCAAATGGCACTTGAACTCATGCAGTGGGAGGCTCAGCAGTCAAAGAAGTTACAAGTTGGTGACTCTACCACTATACCATGGGTACTCCATTTTACAGTAGAACATTATTTACCCTTAGCCGGCTTATCACGAATTTACAAAGCTTAGCCAAATAGTGTAGATCCAGATCAGCCAGCTTATCACATATTTACAAAGCTTAGCCAAATAGTGTAGATCAAAATCAGCCAGCTTTTGTGAGCTGTCTGATCAGGACCTACTCTACTTGCTGCTGAGTTTCTAACAATATTTCTTATCTTTCTCTGTAGTTGTTACCAAATAACTAAGATTTTAGTTTTGCTTATTAACACAATTATGTATTCTATAATTTTTCCTTTCACGATTTCACCATTTATTTATATTTCTACACCATTCAACCTGCCACAAGATACATTCTACTTCACAACACACCTGTTGGGTACAGCCTGGTTGGCATAATTCACCTCTACCTTGCATTTGCCCTCATCCACCGGCATGTAGGTGACCTGGGTTTTGCCAGGTTCAATGGGCTTAATGTCAGCTGGGCGTTTAGCACCTGCAGTGAGAGAAAGAGTTAAACATAGGAAAGTTGTTCACTTATATTTTGATTTGTTCACATATATTTTGATTTAACTATAAATAACTTAATAAGACCCTGGCCCTGAGATTAGTTGCATATTTTTATCTAAAATACTGGTATATGACATACTCAAACAGCATTTTATTGAAAAACACTTAATCTGTAAAGACTGTTATGGAAAAAAACACTTCCATAAAATGACATCAACTATGTATCTAGATGTTGGGCTAAGAAGTTATTTGACTTCAACCCTCACTGCCTGTGTTTGAGCACTATAAGAAAGAAATCAGAGGGGGGTGAAGTCTTTTAACTGGCTTGCGCATTCCCAGACAATTTTCCTCAACCAGTAAAAGCTGGAAATCACTATAATATAGCTGTTCTTGAATCTGAAATGTTTTTTAAAAAACAAATCTAATTCTTTTTACAACAACATTGTGCAAGTTTAACCACTTACCTGTGCTGTCGGTGTAAGTAACCTCCAGTGGGGCCTCACCAGCCTCGGTGCTGTCCACAGTGAAGGTGGCGGGTTCATGGGCCTTCACAAGGTTGCTGTCCAGGCCTGGGCCATAGCATTTCACCTTTGATGGGTTCACTGTGTCTTTCACAGGCACCTTGAATGGAGACCCTGCATGGAAAACAATCATTGATAAGCGAAAACAATTTTATTTGTGTGTACATACGAAGGATGCCAAACTTTAGAAAAAAAATTAATAACTTTGACATGATATTAAAATTTTTGAGGAAAGCAAAATTTTTCTGAATGTTTATACAGTTATACAGATTATAGATATCTGTTTTATTATGGAGTGCTTGCAGTGATTTATCAAAAGGTTGAGATAAAAAAAGATTGTTAAAATAAAATACATCATATTTCAAGGACAGAAGTTATCAAACAATGTATGTTTAAAAACAAATAAGGAATCATAAAAGGGACAAAAAAATAAAAGCTGTTTGAATGGTTATTGTTTCATTACTATAAATATCTATTAAACAAACCTGGCACATGCTGATCGGCAAACTTGACTGTGATGTCATACTCTCCCTTCTTGACTGGAAGATACTCGACCTCACAGGTTCCATCACGGTTGTCCTTGCAGTTAATCTGGGTTTCTGCGGGACCATCGATGGCAAGTGCCAGACCTCCCTGACCGGCACCACGAACATCAACTGTGAATGTCTGCTTGGCATCAGTGACACCACCTTCAAGACCAGGTCCATAGGCCTTAACCCTGCTGGCATCAGAACCAGGAGCTGCATCGACCTTCACAGGGCTCTGGGGGATTGGGCAATTTTCATACGTGATGTCAAGGGTGTTGGGACCTGAAAAAGCATGGTGGGTTTATGATGTTTGTTTTCTGTAAAAAATATTATTCTAAGTATTCAATGTTAAGTCATGATCTTTCTGTCAAATGATTATGAAGAAAATTGATTAATATGTGACATATATTTTTTTTTTCAAACAAGTGCAATTTATTGCAAGCCAAGTATTGTTGAGAGTCTGAATGGGTTAGTGTGAATATATGTACGTTTGTGTGTGTGTTTCTGAACTGTGTGTTTATGTGTGTCCATGTCTTTCTGTGTGTGGTGTATTAATGAATGTCTGCACATGTATCAACTCTGTGAACATGTATGTTGTGTGTGCATTTTATCTGTATGTTCATCTTTGTGTCAACATATGAGAAAGTAGATGCATTTATTTGTAAGTTTATTATCAGTGTGCAGTATTTTTACCACCATTACTTTGTTCTCACAGTAGTTTAGAGCACATCATTGAAGTTATCCTTGTTGACTTGTTTGTGTGCGATTGCTGATACTGTATATGTAGTTGTATGTGTCTGATGTATTTATGTCTGGACATGTAGTTGTACGTGTCTGATGTATTTATGTCTGGACATGTAGTTGTAAATGTCCAATGTATTTATGTTTCATTTATCCATCATGATTTACCACATCCTTCCTCATATGGTGCAAAAACCACATCATATGTGACATTAACGTTATACTATGTGCAAAGAGATAAATTAAGATGTCTATGTCTGTGTGTGTTGACATCTTTTTTCCCCCAACAATTACCTTGTTCATATGGTGTGTAGAGCACATCATAGGTGCCGTCCTTGTTGTTCTTGACCAAACTCTCTGTTTTCTGGCCGCTGGGTGAAGTCACGATGGCACGCACCTTGCCCTCACCATTGGGTGCCACAGACTTGGCATCAACAGTGAATCCAGTTGGGGAGTCAAGGAACACATCTGCAGAGAATAAAATGAGACAACATCACAATTTGATGAAGCATATTATTTTTTTCTATAACTCAGATTTAAACTTACATAAATCCTCTTTTTGTGAAATGTTTTTTTGTGTCTGTTATACAATGTCACTCTCTCTTTATTTGAAATATCATTTTTCACGGTTTCATTTAAAAGGCAATAGTTCCCTGCTAAAAAACAAACTGTCTCATTTATTTTCTTTAAGAACAGACCTGACTGTCTCTTCACTTCATAACAAATATCTGTTTACAGAATTTTAGTAATCAAAGTGATTCCCTGTACAAATCTTATTGAAATATACCTCTAAACTAAACTATTTACAAGGAGACAGCAAAATATTCTATTCATTACACAAATAAGTAATATTCCAGAAAGGAATCATCTCTGAAAAAATATAAATATAGTATGAATAAGAATATATATAACAAAGTCCTATCAGCATTACACAAAATTTAGTTTTTTTCATAACCTACAAAACACAGATTTTGTTAGTGTAAGTATTCCAAAGCAGAATGCAATTAAACATCATAGAAAAATGATCTATAGATCACAAGTGTCCATGCTTCTCCTAAAATGAAAACATTCAAGACAATTAAATCATAAACATTGTTAAGCATTTATATTTTATTCATACAATTAAAAGCTACAAAGAATGTTATCAGATCAAACTGAAACCAGTGTGAATTAAGGATGCATACAAGAGATTAGACAGGGACATGATTTAAGGAAATATGGCATAACAAGGTTATCAGAAGAGCAAACAAGGTTGTCTAAGATAAAAAGAAAGTGATGAACTATCTAAAGGCATCAGTCATTCAATCATGTTAATATGAAAGTCAAACATATAATAAAAACATTCAAGGCAAACAAACACATGCATATTTCAGTATTTATTATTTGATAGAAACAAACACATCATTAATTTTTTAATACACCTTAATTGTTGCAATTTAACATACATAGTTGAAGAATTGAAAGGTCATTCATTTAACTTGTACATGCTTTTAGTATAATGCATTTTTTATGGAGGTAGACATTATCTTTTATCAGGACTGAAGAGTCAATATGCATGCAAAAACTGTAAATGTCATTCAGCCATTCAAAGAACATGTAAAATTCATTCAGCCAATTAGAAAACATAACACATTCTCAGATTGAGCAAATCTGCCAATCAGAAGACACAATGCATCCAGTCCAGGCAGGAGGGAGAATTCATATTTACTTGGCTCCAAACCAGGCCCATGGGCTTTCACTCCACTGACATCAATATCTCCACTTGGCACAATCTTGGCTGTGAATGGTGACTTGGGAATATGCTCATCAGCATAGGTAACATTGATGTTATAGTCCCCAGGGATGGTTGGGAAGTAGGTCACTTCACATGTTCCATCTTGGTTGTCACGGCATTCAATCTTGCTTTCAGCAGGTCCTTCCACAGTCACACCAATACCGCCAGGCTTTGTGACTTCTCTGGTATCAATGGTGAATTGGCAAGGCTTGGTGGCCATGCCATTCTCAAGTCCAGGTCCATAGACCTTAACCTTGCTTGCAGGAGGTCCAGCGGGTGTGGCTTCGACAGGGAAGGGAGACTTGGGCACCTCCTTGTTGTCATACTTGACGGCAACAAGGTGAGGGCCTTCCTCCAGAGGAGCAAACTGAGCAACATATCCGGTAGGCGTCTTCTTCAGAGGCACCTCACGCACCTGTCCCGCAGGATTGGTGGATGTCACTTGGCATGGGGCATCAACGACACCACAATGAGCAGTGTCAACAGTGACAGGACGAATCTCACCAACCTCAATAGCTGCAAATGTAATCAAATAATTTATAAATAATACAATCCCATATTCATATGAAATGTTAGTTACTTTTATATTACATGTTTTAATAATCTTAAAGTGAACTGAATAGACAATACTTGAGACATTCTTATTGTCTGCTATAAAACTGAAAAGATATAAATCATACCAAATTAAACTTCAAACTATTCAAAACTTCAAAAGCAGAATTAAAAGCATGAAATAAATTATTAATTTACATGTTTTGTTAAAATGTTCAGCAAAGTCTAAAAACTTACGCTTTTCCAACCCAGTGACCTTGACTTTGTTGAAATCAATGGCAGGCTCTGCCATCACACTGAATGGTGACTTCGGCACCTCCTTGCCATTGAATTCCACATTCACCTTGTGTGGACCAACTTCCTGTGGAGCAAGTGTAGCGGTATATCCTTCAGGAATCTTACGCGTAGGAAGTTCCATGGTCTGGCCCGTGGGCTTGGTGACCAAGACACGGCATGGGGCATCAGGTTTGCCCGTGGTTGATGTCATGATAGTGACCGGGCGTGGTTCACCCACCTTGATTGCTAGAAAGATGGGAGATATGGTCACAAGTTGCTAGCTAGAATAAAGAAGTAGGTCTACTGATGACTGTCACAAACTTGCATAAGCTCAACATTTGGGAACTTAAAATACTATGATTGTTTAAGTAACAATTACAATTGAGAAAAAAGTTACATGATTTACCTTATTTTTGTATAGGTGTATTTAGAAAATATAATTCAGCAAACTTCATATCAAAAGTCAAACTCACTAAACATAAACTATATTAATAACACAAGAAAATAGGTGCACTCTCCAAAATGAGTTGATGTTTTAGGTAAGATCTTGTACAGCATATAAGACCTTTCCCATGTTGCAACCATTATCAAACAATGTATCACAGAAACTCAATAATCATAATTCAAAATCATTTCCACAGAATCATATAAATGAAAAATATTTTAAATAACCTGATGCAAAAAAGAAAACATTTTGAAAGTCTTACTTACATGTACAGAAATCATGCAGTTTTTATTTAAACAAATTAACATCATGCTTCTAAAGACACACAAATTTTCCATTCACCATATGGATGGTATTGCACACAAAACATTTTGCTCTGGGTAATGCATTTTTGTTTTTAGTGTAAATGTTTAAAATGAAGCTTGTCACAAGCCTGGCATATGAGATTCCTGTACACCTTGGCAAAATAAGCTAGTCATGCAGCAGAAAAAATATCATAGAGATTCTACTTAAATGAGCAAGTACATGTACACAGCAACAATATGACTTGGGAAAGACATCAAAGGTTGGTGACCGTGAAAGTTGGTTCCTCTAATCTTCATTCATGACTTCAGGTTCAGGAGAACAGAAACAAAAGAACAATACGGGCAATAAAGATATGGAACCTAGCAAGGCAAAACATTCAAAGACAGAAATGCAGGTATTTTGCTGGGCAAATCAAGCCTACTGATGAGGACACGATGTAACAAGAATGGGAGAAATATGAAAATGACTTGTCTAGCACTAGCATAGCAATAACTAGAATGGCAAGACAGGATGTAAAATGACAAGACACTTACAGCTTGAAAAGGCAGAAACTGTTTTCGCAAGACAATTAATTATAAAGTAGTAAGGCAAGACAGGAAAAAATGCAACATGATATTGCAGAATATTGAGTTACAATAAAGGACAGGGAATACTGCTCCAAAAGTTCATAAACAGAATAAGACAAAGGAATAAGACATTACGAGACTATGCATGAACAGAAAGACAGTTCAAGTCATCTATTTGCAGGGATCCATACCTGGTGTTTGGGTTTCTGAGAAAAGTAGTAAGTCATGCACACATTTCTACCCTACAACAAAGAGGACGACAAATGATAGGCTAGAATACTGAATGTAAGATAGCTCAGCCAGGCAGGCAGCAGTGAAGGAAGCCAAAGTCTCCTTTTGAGGACATTCTCTGAACAAGGCAGCTTGCAGAGCAGCAAGACATCTGCCACAAATATGACACTTACGAGTTTCCAATCCTATAACCTCAACAGCTGCGATATCAACCTTTGGTTCAACAGTGACATTGAATGGAGACTTAGGCACTTCTTTGCCTGCGAAATTGACATTGACCTTATGCGGGCCAGGTTCCAATGGGGCAAAGACGGTCTGGTAACCCTCAGGAGTCTTCTGAGCTGGCAGCTCGAACACCTGACCCTTAGGGTTGGTGGCAGTAACACGGCATGGGGCATCAGGTTTGCCGGTAGAAGCAGTTTGGACTAGGACTGGTCGAGCTTCACCAACTTCAATAGCTACAACCAGAGTACGACTTTGTGAACCAGAAAATCATAGTGAACCAGAAAATCAAAAAGTTTTAAATTGTATTTTTTCTTTTTCTTTCATATGATCATGTTGTTTATTATTAAAATGCCATTATCACATAAACAATATTGAATTAATTGAAGATACATGCATCTTTACTGACCTAAATCTTGGTCTTTTTTGTATCTGATCATTCCTGTAATTTCTTGAACATTTATTTTGTAGTGCAGATCTTTTGTTTTTGCTTTGTGCTGTAACTAATCAACAGGCACATGCAAGAGAAAATTAAAATAAATTTATATTTTGATAGGTAATATATTAATCTAATTCATATGACTATTTAGAAAATATATGTGATAAAACACTAACAAACTATATGTGATGTTTCTGACACTCTGGACTATGAAACAAAAAATCAATAGACTATAAAACAGAATAACTCCATTTTACATGACTGCTGACTACAAACAAAAGGGACACATTTTAACAAGGCACAAACAAATAAAACACTACAGTTACAGGGATAAAAACAAAGATAAGACAATTTCAAAGCGAGTAGATGAATAATGAGCCAGGCATACTAAAACTATCATCTTTATATAATATTTCCTAAACATCACAGTTAATTTGATCAATCTAAAGAAACAAGAAGTGCTGTTTCTAGAATTGCAAAAGATGTTCCAGAAAATGTCTAGGAGATGTACCTACTGTAGCACTAATAAATCTGTAGGGCAAACAAAATCATAAGAATTATTAAAACTTGCTTAACAGTATTGCTTCTTGCAAGCAACTAACATATTCTGAAATAGAATCATACCATAAAAGCAAAACTTAAAAATAACTGAAGCATAATTAAGAAAATAAAAAGTTAAATAATGTCTACTGGCTATCATTCTACTGTACATTCTGTGGATGGTTGCACCAGGAATAATGTTTTCCTGCAATCCCTAGTAAAGCTATACGCAAGGCAGACTTCGCAATCACAACTTACGGGTATCAAGTCCTATGACTTGGACTTCGTCAAGATTAGCCTGAGGTTCAACATTTACACTAAACGGAGAGTAGTAAGGGACAGGCTGGTTGTCAAAGTCAATGTGGACTAAATGTGGTCCTGGCTCCATTGGAGCAAACAAGGTCTCATAACCTTCAGGCACTTTCTGCAGTGGGAGCTCGGTTGACTGGCCAACCGGATTTGTGACAGACACCTTACATGGGGCGTCAGGTCGGCCAGTGGATTGAGTGTCTATGCAAATTGGGCGTGGCTCGTTTGTCTCGATAGCTACAGAGGGAAATGCAACAGGGTAACGTTACAACACATGGTACATTTATATCACACCAAATACATATAACAAAATTTATGAAAACATAGTTATACACATTTAGAACAAAACTATATAGTTTTATACTACAAGAAAGTAAACGCATGAAATAAACATACATTGTATACAAGTACAATACCCTAGCAAAATAATTAGCAGAAAATGTTATATTTTGAGTAGAAAAAGTACATACTATGAGAAATTGCATGTCTGGTAGGACAAAAACTATATGTACTATAGAAATGTTTAAAGAAAAACATGTATTTTATTATTAACTTATTTTTAAGCGATTAAATTAAAGCCCCAATTAGCAAAGTTCTATAAACTCTGGTATGAAAATACTTATCATACAAAGATATCAATCATACAAACATTGGCATTTCAACAGAACCATAAATAATATTTATAACTTAATACAAAACTAAAACAAACACCTATCTAATAGTATAAGTAAAACTTAACTAGATCTAAGTGCTAGCTAAATTTTCTCATCTAAGCATTGTTAATCACAATAGTTGTATGTTAGTAATAAGAAACACAAAACATACCAAAACTCAAAATGTGAACAGAAAAATCAAGTCTTGTAATGGCAACTGGTTTTTCATCCATGCTGTAGATATAAATATGCATGCAAATAAAATAGGTATTTATGTATTAATTTCCAGAATCGCATTATAAACTTAACATAATCAAACCATATCATACAAAAACAACACAATAAATTGTAACTAAAACAGGGAAAATGACGATATTTGTTGACCAAGTTCTACACCAGGTCAGCTCTACAGCCATCATATATATCACTGTTGATTCTACAACATCTGATGCAACCATGCCACACTTACGAGTCTCCAACCCTCGTACTGTAACAGCATTCACATTTGGCCTTGGTTCTACTTGTACTGGGAACGGTGACCTTGGCACCTCTTGGTTGGCAAAGGTCACACTGACTTGGTGCGGTCCAGGCTCCAGTGGTGCAAATGTTGTTGCATAGCCTTCTGGTGTTCTCTGAGTAGGAAGTTCTCCAAATTTTCCATCAGGTGTGGCAACAATGACTCGGCAAGGGGCATCTGGCTTTCCAGTTGATGCGGTGTTAATAGAAATTGGACGAGGCTCTCCAACTTCAATGGCTGTTGTTCAAAAGTTAAACAAAAGGGCTGTGTTGTAAGTTGGGACAAAGACCAGACAGAATAGATATAACAAGGTGGTTTGGGGGTCTTGTCATCAAAATCATTCCATGCATGGATTACTGAACAATTCAAACAGTTCTGTATTAGGATCTCTGATACATAAACCCCTAAAAATAGACTGTCTTTCGTAACACTTTGCTTCTGTGATAGTTTTTAAAAGGGAAATGGTTTAGAAAAGTTACTTTTTTCCAAAACTGGAGCAAAATTTATAGCTGAAAAACTTTAGCCATCCAAAACTACTCATTATTAATTTATCTTGATCACATCCATACAAAAAAAGAAGCAAAAGTTCAACACAATATATTCTTTAAGCATTATTTAGGAAAGTTTGTGCTGATCTTGCTGTTGGACGTATCAGCATTCATGATCTTGCTGGAATGTTTGTTATCAAAATGACATGCATCCCTAAGAAATCCACTTCAAATCCAAAATAAAACACTCTGAAGCATGCGTACCATAAATAAACACCTTAGTCTTAAATATGAACGGATAGTAAACATAGACAATCTTATAGTTTTTGGAGACCATACAGAGATGCTATAGAGGAAGGCCAGGAACTAAAAATGCTTGTGAAATCGACATAAATGCTACATGTTTAGCAAAAGAGGACCTCCTCCAGACCAATTCCAGTTTCTTTTGGTTTGTTTTGTGTTGGAATTGATTTAACATGGATTGGTGAATTGCATGATGGTCCTAGTCAGATGAATCACTTTTTGATATTTGTGAGTAAAAATTTAAATGTTTGCTGTTTCTTTGAGTGCAATATGTATTTGATAAAGCACAGTTTCTTAAATGTGGCTAATTGTTTGACAAGTGGTGATAATAATTACAATGGCTGGCAATGTTGATGCTATGAATTCTTTTTTACACCATTTTATAATGAAAGGAAGCCATTGATAACCTGTGGTAAGCAAAGCTGTTAGAAGCAATCCCCATCTTAGTAAGACAGGAGAAACAGAATGTGCAGAAACTTACGAGTTTCCAATCCCTTCACTGTAACTGCGTTGATATTGGCCTTAGGCTCCACATTAACTGGGAATGGAGACTTGGGCACCTCCTGGTTGGCAAACTGAACACTGACCACATGCGGGCCAGGTTCCAAGGGGGCAAAGGTTGTGCCATAGCCCTCAGGGGTCTTATGTGTGGGCAGTTCACCCAATTGTCCTTGGGGTGTCTTGACCAGAACCCTGCATGGGGCATCTGGCTTCCCAGTGGAGGCAGTGTTGATGGAGATGGGTCTTGGCTCTCCAACTTCAATTGCTATACAAGTTGAACAAAGGTTTGTACTTTATACCTGAATCTTTTTAGTTCTACTGACAAAGTCAGGTTTTCTTTAGATTTCATCCAATGTCAGCATTTTAGACTTTGAGTATCTTTCTTACACTTGTAAAATGCTAAGAGTTTCATTTTAAAAAATATCTTTCATATTTCAGTTAGTTTGCATTTAATTTTATAAATTTTAGGCAATATAATATTTCTGAATCTACTGCAAATATTCAAAGTAAATGCATCATGAAATCAACATCAATATATTAAAAATATCCAAAGAGAGTGTTTTAGTAGGTCATTCGCATTGTCATTGTAAGTTTTCTACAAAGCTGTTAAAATGTATGCTCTAACAGCTTTCTAAGTTTGTGTTTTTTAACTAAGTATCTATTTGCATTCACTGGTGGTTAAGCAGAATGATTCTCAATCAGTGATATATGCTACAATTGTTACTGTGATTTCTCCTCTCTTGCAGAACAAAAATGTTGCTGAGGTTGCTGAGGCTAGCACTTACAATTACAAAACTGCTAATACTACTGAAGCTTTTATTGCTGTAAAAGGCTTGGTTCCAGATGCTGAGATTTTTTCTATGCTTCTATAGCATGTGTGGAAATTAATGGGGAAACTATAATAAACTCAACTACTTCTATTGGCAGGGTAGCCTCCAAAATGGAAACAGGATGATGAAGTTTTTCTGGATGAAGCCATTTAACTAATCTCTAGGGCCTGTCAATCCAAATGTCCATTTTGCTCAAGCCTTTGAACAAGTCTCGATGTAGATTGTTTTTCTAATGTTAGTTTCTTTGACCAAAAAGCTTTCATTAGCTGCTGATGCCACATTCAGTCTGACTGAGCAAGAAATATAAACTGCATTCTTTAACAAAAAGGAACAAAACTGAGGATACTAAAAGTCTACAGCTTGGAGAAACGGTTTAAAAACCCTGCATAAAGAAAGCCAAGGCTGCATGGTCTGCATATCTGAGGCAGGCTGAACAGTCCAAGCAGGACACTTACGAGTCTCTAATCCCTTCACAGTGACTGCACCAACATTAGCCTTAGGCTCCACATTAACTGGGAATGGAGACTTGGGCACCTCCTGGTTGGCAAACTGAACACTGACCACATGCGGGCCAGGTTCCAAGGGGGCAAAGGTTGTGCCATAGCCCTCAGGGGTCTTATGTGTTGGCAGTTCACCCAATTGTCCTTGGGGTGACTTGACCAGAACCCTGCATGGGGCATCTGGCTTCCCAGTGGAGGCAGTGTTGATAGAGATGGGTCTTGGCTCTCCAACCTCAATTGCTACACAGTGGTAAGCAAATGTTTACTAGTTAGTGTTTAAGTTATTGTTTACAAAACACCTTCTAGCCCGAATAAAATTACAATTTTACCATTGTACAAAACTGTTTTTAGAGACATGTTCTTAAGATATTGTAACTTTTAAAAGCTGCCCTCTTATGATAAAAAGATTTTCTTTCTATGTCGCCTTCCAAAACAAATACCTTGATAAGTTATCTTATATTGTTCAGCTTTATTTACTTATTCCTATCCCACCTTATGAAATAAGTATTGCTTGCAGAAATATCCTCTGGACGAATCACTACTGTTGTAGCTCAAAAAGTAGCTGATGAACAGAATTATTACCATTCAAGGATGATCCATGAGGTAGTATATGAAATTTTCAAAAGATCTTGATTCAGCTTTAAAATCCTGAGTGGTGTTGCTGTTCCTCCAAAGATATGGGGGCTGGTTAGCTCTACTTTTGACAGGGTTAATTTTTTAATATAATCTTAGCAGATATTTTGTCAAATAGCTGAAAGCTTGATGCAAGGTTGAATGTTTCATGGAATGAGTTGTTTACTGTGTTATCCATTTATCCAATAAAACTTTGTCGATGGACTTTTCTCAGAATGAACCTGTAAAATGCAAATGTCTTTAAAGCGAAAAAAACAGCAATGGGGGCTAAGGGTGTAAAGGATGTTAACTCCATGCAGAGGTCAAAACAACATATTGAGCCTGTTAGTCTTGATAACCTTTGGTTTTGCAGCTAGATTCAAAGCTTTTTTAAAGCCCGTAAACTTGTCTGTAATGTTGAAGTTTTGAACATTCAAGTTTGTAGTTGTTCTCCTGTGTGAAGCCAGCCTCCTGTCTGAAGCCAAAGTATTTTGAAGCAAAGTCTATCTAAGGTAAACAGTTCCCATGCAGAACACTTACGAGTCTCTAATCCCTTCACAGTGACTGCACCAACATTGGCCTTAGGCTCCACATTAACTGGGAATGGAGACTTGGGCACCTCCTGGTTGGCAAACTGAACACTGACCACATGCGGGCCAGGTTCCAACGGGGCAAAGGTTGTGCCATAGCCCTCAGGGGTCTTATGTGTGGGCAGTTCACCCAATTGTCCTTGGGGTGACTTGACCAGAACCCTGCATGGGGCATCTGGCTTCCCAGTGGAGGCAGTGTTGATAGAGATGGGTCTTGGCTCTCCAACCTCAATTGCTACATTGGACGAACAAATTGACATAAGAAACGGGGATTTGGGGTCATGACTGACATTACTGCATATGTTTTTTTAAAAGACCTTTAAAAAAGACATTTCAAAGAGGTTTAGCAGTTCTTTCTCATTTTCAAGTATAGGTAGTCAAGTATTTCATAGGGAAACTAAACTGACTTTGCATTGATAATGATTTTTTAAGTCATTATTTACACCATCTTTTCAGAAACAATACATGATAACAATACTACCTGTTTGAAACATGAAAATGGAGGCTAAAACATTTTATGTTGAGAAAATATAATAAAACTTAAAGAATTCCGAAAAAAACACTGCTAACAGAGTAAGTCTTCACCAGAAGCTGAACACATTTGAAAACAGCCAACAACGTTGAATGCCAGACTAATGATCATTGCCATTTACATCTCAAAAATATGATGTCACAAAGCATAATGTATTAACAGAATTGATCACAATACAACCCATCTACAAAAGCCATGTCTATACGAAGCACTAATTGTCAGTATATGTTATGTACAACTATTAAAACAAAACAAAACAAAGTGTCAAACCAACAGTCACATGCTTGATGATGGAGTTTTAAAAACTCAGAATGTCATGATTTTTGGTTAGAAGTGTTATTTCCATGAATATCCATTTCATGTAAGTGTTGTGAAGCTGCTGAATCTAGATTACTATGTCAAGCCTTTTTGGAATAGACAATCTAACAACACAAAAATCAGACCATGTTATACAGAGACTCTTGTCCATGCATGAAAAAACATCCATTACTCATAAAATCTGAATAAAAGCAAGAATAAAAGCAAGAAAAAAAGCTGAAAGCATATTAACAAGGAACCAGTTTCATAACTACATAACTGATGTCCAGGACTGTTTGTGTTAGATGTAATGAAGTTCAAAGAATGAATTGCTTGAAACTTCCAAAATTATATCTGTCAACTCAACAATCTTGTTTTTCTCAATTGATAACAAGATGTCCATGCTTCGAGGTAAACTTCAATGAATGATGATGCAATGCTTCCAAGATGCACCCTGATGCTGATTCAACTTACGAGTTTCCAAACCCTTAACAGTGACAGCACCGACATTAGGCTTAGGCTCAACATTGACCTTGAATGGTGATTTTGGAACCTCTTGATTTGCAAATTTCACATTGACAATGTGAGGACCAGGTTCTAGCGGAGCGAAGGTGGTTGTGTAACCTTCCGGAGCCTTCTGTGTTGGCAGCTCACCAACCTTGCCAGCAGGGTTTGTCACAAGGACCTGACATGGGGCATCTGGTTTGCCAGTGGAAGCAGTGTTGATGGTAACAGGTCTTGGTTCTCCCACCTCAATAGCTGAGGATAACAAGTGGGATGTCACTCTACAGGTCTGTACTACAGTCCACTTCAACAGTCCTTACACTCTTTCACAATATTTGAAAAGGAACACATAATTTTGTGTCCAAAGCAAATGAATGCAAAAAAGTTAAGTTTAGAATTGTCTGCAAACAATATTTTTTACTTCAAAGCAAGGTGTTAAGACCTTATGGATGGGGATGCAAGAGATAATTACTATACCAACTTAGAGAAATATCTTTCATGCAAGACTGCATGTACCTATTGACACCAATTAGTTTTACATTAATGCACAACAACCAACCACGACTGCATGCTTCTAATAAGATATGAGGGCAATTGATGCCAGAGATCTATCGAGTTTGGGGAACTATCTGTTGAAACTTGAATCAGAAGGTTTGAATTCTTATTTCTAACCACTGAGTAAGTACAATATTGAAGTATTCGCTGTTTGTTGGGTGAACTTTTGGAGGGTGATGATGCAAAGGTCCCATGCAGAAACTTACGAGTCTCAAGCCCTTTCACTGTAACAGCACCAACATTTGGCTTAGGTGTAACGTTGACAGGGAATGGTGACTTAGGCACCTCCTCATTGTTGAAGGTCACATTGACCTTGTGCGGTCCAGGCTCCAGAGGGGCAAAGGTCGTAGCATAACCTTCAGGGGTCTTCTGAACAGGAAGCTCACCCAATTGACCTTTGGGTGTTGTTACAATTACACGACAAGGAGCATCTGGTTTACCAGTGGAGGCAGTGTTAATCAGAACTGGTCTTGGCTCTCCAACTTCAATTGCTGTTGAGGGGGAAAATCGGGACATCTTTTAATGTATAAGACAAACCATTCCCATTGTTCTTCATCTGGTGAAATTGTCTTCATGGATTTTTCATGAATGAATTATGTTGTTAATTTTCATAAAGCCAAATATGTGTTGATTAAATAAACACACATGTTTAAGTTTAGTCTGTGTCAGCTAGATAAATGTAAAATTAAATATGAAACAGTAAGAAAATTACACAGCAAAATAATTAGACATAAGTTATTAAAAAAACAAAATATTGTGAGCAAAATGATTTATTTTCTTCAATAATGTTGTACAAAAAAGACATATCAAAAGGAAAGCAAATATAACAAAAATAATAAACAGGGTGGTGTAAAACAAAAAGTAGCATGGAAGCTAGTGGGTTGACTGTGTTAGAAGCTGGATAAATGTTGTAAGATTGGGCTTCCTGGAAAACAATAACCTGCAAATAAATATAGGGCTTAGCAGAAGAAAAACAGAACAAAAATAAAATAAACAAGGAATTGGTAAAATAAAAATAAAACTGCAAGCACACTTATGTCAGCAAACATTGTTGAAATGTTCATTTCACCAATAATGAAGCTTTGAAATAAAAAATAAATAATACAAAATTATTGTGAAAAAAACATAGATTCTATCATACTGCACACACATAAGTATGTTGTAGACAGATATGTAGTTTCAAGCGATGTGAAGTTATGCTATACATGTAAATAAGATACAATCTTTGGCACATTGATGGAGAGTTGCACAAGAGATGTCCATCAAAGTTATAATAGTTACCTCCCTTGTGAGAAAGAAATCAACAAGTGACACCAAGACAAGACAAAGTCAGGAAAAAGGGAAGGATTTTATTCATTTTTTTACAAATCTATGCAGTAAAGCTGCTATTGCATCTAGCTACAAGAATCACCAATGTGTTTGAAGATTTTTCTTTTGGTTTTTATTAGTAGCTCAATGAGTTAATGATTTAAGCTGGAAGTTTGGGGAAATGACTAAGATGATATTGATTAGAACATGTGGCAAATAATGCCTGAATATTAAAGCTTAGAATATATTTTTTTTACAATGAAAAGACCATTACTTAAAAAAAGTTTCAAAGCCTGATGCATTTAATGCATCAACCAATGGCTGGATGTGAAGGATAGAGATCAAACTTCAAACACAACATGGTGAAACATAATTTACAAGATCAATTTGAAACACAAAGCCAAACTTGCTACCTTTATGCATATGTAATATTCTTGGCAAACCTCATCTTGTGCTCCATCGGTTTTGCCAAAGATACACTCATTCAAAGTTAAGTTCATTAGTGATTGCAAAGTATTACTCCACAAAAAAAAATGCCAAGATGCTCTCGAATAGTTCCAACAAAATTAAAGGCATATAGACACAAACCATCCTTTGCAGCAAAAATATTTTGTTTAGTAGCTTGTTTGTGTGATTTTAATTTTTTGTCATTCAATGCCACTTTTGCATAAAAATAAATCATGCGTCTTTCACGAAGAAAGAAAATATCCCATGACTTTCAATCATCATCACAATCAATATACAGGAAGATGCTTCGATGCAACTTCACGCCGTAGCACAAAACATGGCAAAAAGTACAATGCAATGATTCACTTCCTGTACACTTACGACGCTCAAGACCCTTAATTTGAACTTTGGCAACATCAACTGTGGGTTCTGCCGGTTCAACCTTGACTTGGAAAGGAGAGCCTGGTACATCTTTTTCAGCAAATTGAACCTTTACAAAGTTAGGCCCAGCTTCTTTAGGTTTATATGAGCAAACATATCCCTCCTCATTAATTTGTGCAGGGACTGCCTGATATGGTGTGGTTGGTCCTTTGGCCATAACAGTGCAAGGAGCATCAGGCTTGCCAGTTGAGGCAGTGTTTATAGTGACAGGGCGCACTTCACCAAGTTGAATTGCTGGTGAGAGAAAATTGATCAGATTTAGATTGGACTTATTTCTTGTTTATTCTCACATATAGTTTCTTTTAAATGAACATTAACCAAACATTAAGCTTCTTAAATACTTATTTTAAAATACTAGATATATCCAGAGTTGAATTGCAACTATTGATTAGCTCTGTTTAAAATACATGTTTCTTTAAAGAAATTCATGAAGCTTTCTAAGACAAGAAAAGAACAAATTATCCCTAAAAGTCCTAAACTACTAACTACCCCATGTAAATATTATTTGCTCACGTTTTTCTAGTCCTTTGACTTTGACCTTGGACACATCAACAGCTGGCTCAACAGGCACTTTGAAAGGTGACTTTGGAACTTCTTTGTTATCAACCTCAACTTTAACTACATGAGGGCCCGGCTCAAGAGGGGCAAAGATTGCCTGGTAACCCTCGGGTGTTTTCTTTGTAGGAAGGTCACTAGATTTGCCCTGTGGATTACTGGAAGTAACCTTGCAAGGGGCATCAGGCTTGCCAGTTGATTTTGTGATGACATCAATTGGGCGCTGATCACCAGTTTTGATTGCTGAAGATTTATATATTGACTATGCTTAGTTTAAGTGTTTTGAATAAGTGATAGAAAGTGAAATGGTTTTTTTTATTTAATTCAAACATATATTTTTTAATCATGATTTTATGCTTTGTTTTAAAACTATATTTACAGTAAGACTATATTTCTGGAAACCTTAAATAGTATACCAATTTAAATAAACCAGTTGATAAGCACTTACGAGTTTCAAGACCCTTGACTTGCACTTTGGAAATGTCAAACTTGGGTTTGACCTCTACAGAGAATGGTGACTGAGGCACTTCTTTGCCATTGTGTTCCACCTTAACCTTATATGGCCCCTCTTCAAGAGGTGCAAACAGTGCTTCATGGCCCTCAGGTACTTTCTTAGCTGGAATATCAGTTGGTTTGCCTTTAGGATTAGTAGCAGTAACCTTGCATGGTGCATCTGGTTTGTTCGAAACAACTGTGATAGGTCTCTTCTCACCCACTGTTATTGCTGTTTCAGTACAAAAGATAATACTTTAACTGATTTGTTCCAGACATATCAAATAGAACATATTTTAGAATTTGTGGCTTAACTGCAATTAACTTGTTAAAATGAGTTTCAATAACAAATTATACAGTTGTTTAAGAGAATTAATTTTAAAATGAAAAATGCCTGACCTGTCTGACCAATTAACTAAATGTGTTTTTAAAACATCTGAAACTAGAACCAAGAAAGTGGGAGTACAGGAATATTCTATTCATCCCCATTATTTTGTTAAATAATCTTTTCAATTTGAGTATTAGTCATATTCCATAAATATTCTCTTCAATACAACAAATGCTTTTAACTGTGATCAAACACTTACGAGTCTCTAATCCCTTAACAGTAACAGGTGTTTCCTTTGGAGCATCCTTAATATCCTTAGTCTTGGGTTTAACCTCTACAGGGTATGGTGACTTGGGCAATTCTTTGCCTGCATATTCAACCTTAACCTTGTGTGGTCCAACTTCGAGAGGAGCATAGGTTGTTTTGTAACCCTCTGGGGTTTTCTCAGTTGGAAGGTCCTTGGTGTCCCCTTTGGGACCAGTAGCTTGAACCTTACAAGGTGCATCAGACTTTCCTGCCTCTTTAGTGAGAATGTCAATAGGTCTTGTTTCACCAACTTCAATAGCTGGAAGGAAATTGTTTTCAATGTGGGTCAAAGGTGCACAATCACAATGCTATGTTATTTATTTTGTTTATACTTATTTATTCTTAATTAGAAAGTTAAATGGTCAAAATACATTTCATCTTCATCTTTTATGTTAGTATTGTAGGATTGTTTCACTTATAATAATTTTGTTTTTAAATTTTGTCTGTTTATGTCATTTCAACTGTTTAAACCAGTGTACTCAATGTTATTATACTTTGTGCAATAAAACATGATTAAAAGTATGAAAGCATATTCTACATTTGTTATGTTGGCATATTTACTCCTTTAAGTAAAGGATATATAATTAAGCCTGCTTACGTTCATCAAGTCCAGTCACTTGAACCTTTCTGACCTCCAATTTTTCTACCTCAAGGGTAATAGGAGAGTCAGGAATCTCTTTGCCATTGTGCTCGATCTTGAACACATGTGGTCCGGGTTCATTCGAGCTATAGATAGTTTCAAACCCAGTGCTTGTACGGTCAACTTTAGGCTCAAAAGTCCTATTTTTAGGATTTGTGACTGTGACCTTGCAAGTAGGTGGGGGCGCAAACTTGTTTGGCTTTGCAGGAGCTGAGGCTAAGATTTTGATTACACGTCTCTCGCCCATGAGGATGGCTAGAAAATTGGACATAAAAATTGGCTTAAGAATAAGTCCTTACTGCAGAGAAAATATAATTTGCATTTTAAAGCTGCTTCTTGAATGTTTCAACTGTCTTAACCAAACCCAGCACATTAAAATAAAATTTGCTTACTTAACTTCCTTTATAAAGGTCAGCACTGTGTATATGTAATCAGCTGTGACAGAAAGCTTAAATTTAAGATTAACAGAAGACTAATAAATGCTTACAAGTTGTTAAGACAGTTATTATTCTTAAATGCTTACGAGTATCAAGGCCTTCCACTTCCACTCTTTCCTCAAATTTAGTCACTTGCACAGTGAACTCTGACCCAGGAACTTCCTCTTGGGCCACAGTTACCTTGACCTTATGTTCTCCTAGGTCAGTGGGCTCGAAAAATGTTTCATGACCTTCTGGGGTTGGGGTAGTGAACAGCTCAAAGGTAGCATTCCTTGGATTGGTAACCTCAACCTTGCATGGAAGGTCTTTCTTTCCAGTAGAGGTTGTGATAATAGAAATCTTGCGCTTCTCTCCCACCATAATGGCTAAAATAGTTCAAGGACAAAAAAAATATTTTTTCTGTCTTGGCAAGTCAAGTTGATAGTCATTTGCTTATTGTTATAAATCATTTTATTGTTTTTAAAACTTTACAAAGTGTATTGGGAAGAAGTAAAATTATAACTATTGAAATTACTCATCATGGTCTTGGCACTATAAATATGTATTTTATTAAATGTTGTTTTTGAGGCACTGCTGAATACATCAGTAGTATATTGATATGAAGTTTATTTTGTCCAACATATTTTATTTCAACAGCACAGCAGAAAGACTTCTTAACTTACGTTTCTTAAGACCTTGAACCTCTACTCCTGACACATCAATTGTCTGAACCCTCACAGTGAATGGTGAGTTAGGCACATCCTTTCCAGCAAATACTATCTTAACCTTATGTTCACCCTTCTCAGTTGGAGTAAAGAAACTCTCATAGCCCTCAGGCTTTTTCTCAGTGGGAACGTCAGAAGTTTTGCCTTTAGGTGTTGTTGAAGTGACAGAGCATGGAGCATCAGGAGCCCCAGTTTCAGAAGAGTCAATTGTAATTTTCCTGGTTTCTCCCAACTCAATAGCTGTGAGAAGGAATAGAGCTTTTAATTGGTAGTGGAAAGGAGCTTGTAGTATTTATATTTACTATGTAACGAAAATAAAATATGTTCAGATTTTTCTAAGGTAATATGATGTAAATATGTCCAAAATATCAGTAAATCTGTTTTATATGTTAAATTACCATCTATGAGTACATGTTAATTTATAAACAAGAACCAGATATATTAGGGTTTTTTTAACACAAAATCTTTACTACAAATATTGCTATCTTTGTATCCATTATGTATTCATTATTGTAACCTTCATATAAATCCTATTTGTTTACTGATCAATAAAATGCCTTAATTTAGAGAATCATTACTCTGAGGCTTACGAGTTTCTAGTCCAGTGACTTTTACCATAGCCACATCGATCTTCTGAACAAGAACCCTGTAAGGAGAGTCTGGGATCTCTTTGCCATCATACTCTACATTCACTGTGTGCTCTCCCTTGTCCCAAGATGAGAAAGTTGTCTCATAGCCCTCTGGAATAGGCTTCAGTTTAAGCTCAATGGAGCGACCTTTAGGATTTGTATCAGTAACCTTGCAAGGAGCATTCTTCTTGGGAGCTTTAGATGTATCAATGATGACTGGACGCTTTTCTCCAGGATTTACAGCTGTTTTGATAATCAGAGTAAAGTGATTTTATTTATCTTTTATACAATTAAGATGAAGGAATATTTTCAAGTATAATAATTGCATTTGAATTATTTGAAAGTAAATGTTTTGCTTTTAGTTAAATAAATGGAAAAATATATTGACTTCAAATTCTGCGATTATCCCAATGCTGACCTCAGTCATGTGGATTCTCTTATATGCTGGAAAATTTGCTTTTTCATCGTAGGGAATCCTTGAATAATCCAAAGAGACTAGACATGCATTTTATATGTATTGTGTATTTATTGTTTATTTCTCATTTTAATTTATAGTTTGTATTTGAACAATTTTTAGAAGTAAAGTTCTCATAGGTACTTGCAATGCCCTTGTATTCAATTAGTCAAAAAATATTATCCAACATAATAATTATATCCTGAGACTTACGAGTCTCTAATCCTTTTACAGTGATCTCAGCTTTAGTGGGTACCTTGGAGTCAGGTACATCTTTAGGCTCAGGTGCTGCCTTAGGTTCAGGGGCAGCTTTAGGGGCAGGGGCTGCTGCAGTAGCTAAGAAAGGTGACAAAATACTCATTTAAATACTTTCTGGCACAGTAGCTGACAGTTAGCATAATATTTTGTATAAATAATTCTGGAGGTATTAGGAAAAAGGTTAAATTTAATGTTTTTGTTGAGAAGAAAATCTGCTTCTTTGGTATGAATGCCAACAAAAATCTCTGATACAGAAAATAATTTATAGTTTATTAATTCTTTATGTATTCATTCTTTATGTTTTCTGCATTTTTCTTCTGTTCACATATGACTGGCTTTACTTAAAATCTCTTTTGAAAATCTTAACAAATGAAAATTTGCAACAACTCACGAGCCTGTTCCTGTGGAGTGACTTTCTCAGGCTTGCCAGTTGATGGTGTAACCTTAACAGTGAATGGAGACTTGGGCACCTCCTTTGAGGCATATTGAACTTTGACCTTATGGTCCCCTGGTCTTTAGGGGTAAAGGGCAAGTGTAGCCCTCAGGGGTCTTCTCAGTGGGCAACTCAGAAGTTTGACCTTTAGGGCTGGTCACAGTTACAGAGCAAGGCAGGTCAGGTTTGCCTGTATCTTAGTGACAACTTGGATGGTCGAGTCTCACCTAGTGGAATGGCTGGTGACAAAAGTTATTGATTTATTATTTTCAATTTAACTGTAAAGTGCAATCGTTTATCTATATTTATTGAATCAACTTAGGTAGTTTCTGCTTTGCAAAATCATTTTTTACTTTAGTGTTTAATGACAAA
The DNA here is from genome assembly GCA_007844125.1 of Sinonovacula constricta. Taxonomy (NCBI): domain Eukaryota; kingdom Metazoa; phylum Mollusca; class Bivalvia; order Cardiida; family Solecurtidae; genus Sinonovacula; species Sinonovacula constricta. The sequence continues at coordinate 3,882,087 of CM017561.1, read as the reverse complement.
TGCACTTTTGTTAAAAATTGTTAACGGAAATATTCATTTATATGTTGTTTTTTTCCTCAAAATCAAGTGTTACTGTAAACACTTCCCCTTTTAAATAACTGACAGGTTTTAAGGAACTCATATTGCTCAAGATGTCAACATGCCTTAAGTTTTTTCCTATAAGTTTAAAGGAAATTAATCGTTCTCACGTTTTTTCCAGTCCCTTGACAGTTACAGCAGCCAGATTGATTTTGTACACCTCCACATCAAAGGGTGACCCAGGTACAGGTTTGGAGTCATACTCAATAACAATCTTGTGAACCCCAGTATCCCAGGGAGTAAATGTGGCCTCAAAGCCTCCAGTGACAACCTTTATGTTTAGGGCTGATGCACGGCCCTTAGGGTTGGTGCTGGAGATTTTGCAAGATGCACCACTTATGATCTTCTTGATCATGATTCTGATTATTCGTTTCTCTCCCGTCTGAATTGCTGTAATCAATTCAAATTTGACTTCATGTTTTTTCACTGCTTTTTACATGCCTATTTTATTTCAATGAAATTACCAGGAAATTCATATTTTTAAAACATACTTTCAATTGCAAAGTTTTAATCTACCAGTTTATCAGATCATCTGAAACACAGTATGATTTTTTAAACCATTTGAAAACAAATGCTTTTAATTTCAAATATTTAAACATCACTACTTTTAAAAGTTTTATATTTTCTTTGCATTTAAAGTTCAGGTGAAGTTTCAAATGTTTTTTTCCAGTCACTTACGAGTCTCAAGCCCTGTAACTGTTATCTCACATGGAGTTTCCTCTTTGGGTTCTTTGGCAGCCTTTGGTGCAGGTGCAGCTTGTGTGGCTAGGGAATGGTTAGGGTTGAAAATGATCTTGTTTATATCAGGGTTATATAGGCACCAATGTTTAATAAAAAAACTACTATTGTTGGTTATTTAAATTAATTTTGAATGGTAATAAAACGATTCATTTGCAATTGCTTTTTAGAAGAATGCCAATCTTTATGGGATAAATCCTATAAAATGACTTGAGTTTAGAAAGTTTTAGCTTCTTACAGTGAAATACCAGTGTTCTAACAAAACATTAAATTACAACCTTACCGGAGGCGGGTACAGTGTTTCTAATAAGAATTTTTAAATCTAAATCTCTGACAGAAAAAAACTCACGAGCCTGTTCCTGCGGAGTGACTTTCTCAGGCTTGCCAGTTGATGGTGTAACCTTAACAGTGAATGGAGACTTGGGCACCTCCTTTGAGGCATATTGAACTTTGACCTTATGGTCCCCTGGTTCTTCAGGGGTGAAGGGACAAGTGTAGCCCTCAGGGGTCTTCTCAGTGGGCAACTCAGAAGTTTGACCTTTAGGGCTGGTCACAGTTACAGAGCAAGGCAGGTCAGGTTTGCCTGTATCCTTAGTGACAACTTGGATGGGTCGTGTCTCACCAAGTGGAATGGCTGGTGACAAAGTTATTGATTTGTTATTTTCAATTTAACTGTAAAGTGCAATCATTGGTCTATATTAATATTTGAATCACTTAGGCTAGTTTCTGCTTTGCAAAATCAATTTTACTTTAGTGTTTTAATTACAAATGCACCTTTCTAAAAAAACTTGTTAACAAAAATAGTCATTTATATGTTGTTGTTTTTTCTCAAAAATCAGGTGTTACTGTAAACACTTTCCCTTTTAAATAACTGAGAGGTTTCAGGAACTCATATTGCTCAAGATGTAAATGCCTTAAGTTTTTCCTATGAGTTTTAAGGAAATTAATCGCTTCTCACGTTTTTCCAGTCCCTTGACAGTTACAGCAGCCAGATTGATTTTGTACACCTCCACATCAAAGGGTGACCCTGGTACAGGTTTGGAGTCGTACTCAATAACAATCTTGTGAACCCCAGTATCCCAGGGAGTAAATGTGGCCTCAAACCCATCACTGGCAGCCTTTATGTTAAGGGCTGATGCACGGCCCTTAGGGTTGGTGCTGGAGATTTTGCAAGATGCACCACTTATGATGTTCTTGATAATGATTCTGATTATTCGTTTCTCTCCCGTCTGAATTGCTGTAATTTGTGAAGCATGTTATTTTAGGACCGAGTCTTCATTTAATTACTTTAATAGTATGTTAAGTCAAATTACTTGATAAAGTTTATAAAGTTGAGGTTTCAATACATATGTTTCTTAAATGATACATTAAATCAGTTTTATATCTTCAGTATAAAATAATCTGAAAAGTAGCAATATACATTCAATTACTTTAAAACTATCTTTTTTAAAAGCTTCAGCTTTGTTTTTAAGACTGCTTACGTGTTTCCAATCCAAGTACAGTGATTTCGGGACTTGGAGGGCCATCAGGAGCAGCTTTAGGTTTGCCCCCTTTGGGGTATACCTCTACCGTGAATGGAGATTGGGGAACGGGCTTATCATCAAAGGTTACCTCAACCTTATGAGGCCCTGGCTCAAGAGGGGTGAGGATTGTCCCATGACCCTCGGGGATCTTTTTCAGAGGAAGCTCAAAGGTGTTTCCTTTTGGCGTAATACATTTTACTGTAGTGGGAGCGTCACGCTTAGGTGCAGATTTTGAGATACAGACAGTGATTGGTCTTGCCTCACCAACTTGGATGGCTGAATAGAAACATTAAGGTGTTTGATTTTTGTAGTTTGTTATTTCTTACATTTATATCCTATGTACACCTTTAACTCATATAGCCTGAATTAAGATTTTATCCCAAGAGAGTGTTTTGTCTTGCTTTTTACGTTGAATTATTTATAATTTTAAAACTAACATTCAAATCTTATCTTGACATTAATTTTTTAGGATAATTTTAGATTAGTAGTATAAGTTTTTACGTAGTAATTTGACTGGTTCTCATATTTTTTATTGTACCAAGTTAAACATACATAATGTCTATCATAAATACTGACTAATGTTTTGCATGGACCAGGTCTAGCATTACTTCATTTATACTTTATTAAGATTGAACAAGATATGCCAAACAAAATCTCTAAGCAATTTCAACTTACGAGTTTCTAATCCTTTTACTTCTACCAATGCCATCTTTGGAGGAGGAGGGACGACTTGGACAGTGAAAGGTGAGTCGGGAGCAGGTTTTGTGTCGTAAGTCACCTCAACTTTGTGAGGCCCTTCTTCGCTTGGTTTAAAGTCAGTACTGTAGCCTTCAGGGCTCTTTTTCACTGGTAACTGAACAGTTTTGTTTTTAGGACTAGTAACAGTGACTTTGCAAGGGGCATCCTTCTTTGGCAACCCCATGGTCACAATTGAAACATTACGCGTAAATCCGAGAGGAATGGCTGTACAAGAAATATTTAATTTTCTATTATCATTCCAGTGAATGATATAAGAACATGGCATGCACATGTGTAAATATTTCTGTAGTGCTGAAAAAAGTACACAAAGGGGTAAGGGATAACACAATAAACAGGCACAAAAACAAACACACACACAAAATACAAATAAACTTTCCATCAATAGTACCAAAGATTCTCTTGTCCTACTTTTGTTCACTTTTTTCTTCTTTTGTTTGTTTACTTTATCTAAATGTTTGCTGAAATAAACCAGTTTGCTGAAAAAAATTGTTATCAATGTTGGACATGCTTCATGGACAGGAATAGAGGAAGAGAATAGTGCAAGATAATATTAACTTTTATAGCAAACTCAAAGTAGTTTTGCTTTGCATCTCTTTGAGTTATGGGAAAACACTTAGAGATTGTGTAAGCAGAGGAGGTATTATTAAATTTGTTGTTTTGGTAGGCAAATTGTCTGGTTCAAACAGAAACAGGGATTTCAGCCACAATTTAGCTGCCATGGCAACTGCTTCCTGTTACTTACGAGAGTCTAAGCCTGTGACCTTGACCTTTCCAACATCTACTGGGATTTCAACCATTACAGTGAATGGTGACTTAGGTACAGGCATTGTGGCATAGGTCACAGTTACTTTGTGTTGGCCAACTTCAGTTGGCACAAACACAGTTGTATAACCTTCTTGCACTAATGTCAAGGTCATTTCTAGAGTTTTTCCAGAAGGCATTGTGATCACAATGGTACAGTGGGCATCTTTCTTTATGGCCAGTTTCGTCACAACAGTGATTGTGCGCTTTTCACCTAGCGTAATTGCTACATATAGGGGGACAAAGAAAACCAAATCATCAGTCATCTAAACCTATCAAGAAATGCAAAATACACAATTCAGAGAAATATGTATAAGCTTAAAAACTGTTGTTTTTTTTTCTTATTTTTTTATTTGCTATATGTATGTGAGCAAATTAGAATGAAAGCATGTGTAATTTCTATACCTACATAAAAGGAAGGCTACAAAATCTAAAGAAAGTATTCATTTTAAGCTTGAAAATAAAATTCTTGGGGAATCTTACTGTAAAAACTGATATTGATAAGCTTTAACATTGGATGAATAAAGTGTCTATAATTGCACTTTATAGGAGCATTTCAAAACACTCTTAACCAGAAGCAATATACTCTACATAAAGCTATATATTTCATAACAAAAAATATGGTTAAGTAAAGGTACAAGTTCATGTAGGGCGGACCTGTTGTTAAAGTCAGCATAATAAATATTCTTATCATTCTTAAAACGTCAGTCTTATACTCTTAGTAAGGAAGGGTTTTATATAGTAATAAACACAAAACAGCAAGTGGGGAGTGTTAGCATAATATATATAGTGGTCAGTAGACAGATTACAATTGTTTACATCACACACAAAGGAGTTTTACAATAAACTAAAATAGTGGGATAATGTTTACATCACACACAAAGGAGTTTTACAATAAACTAAAATAGTGGGAAAAAATGTTTAAATATGTATATATAATAAAACCTGTAAACATATAGAAGGTAAGTGGTGAATGAATTTATCTGTAATATGTAATATGGCTAAAATATATTCAAAAAGGTTGTAAAATATACACAGCAAAAAAAAGGTTCTTACTTTCAGCAAGAATATTTTACTTGATCTATTTTTTTATTTCAAGGGCCCACACATTTTTATTATGATATAGTCAGCTCTACAATAGTGAAATTATTGACCATGTCATGGAATAATTGGTAAATCAGTGATTTTTGCCCGTGTTTTTTAAAATGTAAAAATGGCATTTTCTACACAAAAGGAATGTTTTCAAAAGAAAAATATGACCCACAATCAACAAAAAGCAGGTTTTGGAAATCTATCAACATACATGTATAAAATGTGCACCAAGTAAAACATACATTCCTGCCAAAAGTTTTTGAATATGGATATTATACATACAAATGATGGCATTATTAAGAAAAAGTCAGTCCATAAAAAATGGCATTATTAAGAAAATGTCAATCATATCCATTGACAATTTTTGGCCATTCTCTGGCATTTGGAATGCATAGACAAAAATCCTTAGAAACTACTCTACTTCAAATAGGATAATAACAATCTTAAATAATGCCATCAGTTTGTTAAACAACAAAAAACATTGCTGCAAAGTGTGTATCCTTTGGGTTATCCCCCATTTCTGGAAGAAAACAATCTTTTATTATTAAAATGCATTATAAATGAGATTTACAAAACTAAAAATGATGCTGAAAATATTTTGCATCTTTCAGCAAAGTAGCATACCTCATAATGAGGATATTTAACTGCAGACTTATCTGCAGTGAAAACAAAACATATGGTAAAGAATACACATAGCTCAATGTTGGGAAAGGCAAAGTCAACTTACGTGTTTCAAGTCCCTTCACAGTCACCTTGCTGAGGTCGATGCTTGATTCAACCTTGACCTTGATGGGCGTCTTCGGTACTGGTTTCTCGGCAAAGTACACAGACACGGTGTAGGTGCCAGGTGTCTTAGGCTCGTATTCGATAGTGAAGGTACCATCGTGATTATCAATGGTGTTAACAGGAACATCTTGTCCCTTCTCATCTGTGAGACCAACAGCAACGTCACCTGCAAAAATTAGTTAAAAAGGATTCAAACAGTGAGTTCAAGAATATACTATTTCAAAATAATACTTAAACTTAAAAACAATTTTGGGTGACAAACTTTAAAGTCAAAATTCTTTTTAAAAAAATCAAAAATGTTTATTATGTTATAGATGGTATATCATGCTGATTATTTTGTGTCTTCTTAATTTCCTACATACCAACTAAACTGCATGGTTTATACTAGACACTGAGTACAAGTTTGAAAATGCCATTTGCGAAATCTAAATGCAGAAATAGATCATTAAAAACCTTTAGATATTTTTTTTTAAAATTACAAATTTCATTAACTTGTGACATTAAACAAGGGAGATAACTCTTACCTGGCCCAGCGGTCTTGCAGTCGACAGTGAAGTGTGTGAGGACAAATGTCTTCACTCCCTTCTCCACTCCTGGTCCAAATACCTTCACATTGCCAGGGTTCACAGGCTCAGAAACATACACCTGGGATAATAAAAAAACAACACATTTATAAACTAGCATTTAGCAAGTTTCATCACCAATTCTTCTTTTTGTACAATCTTTGTAGTAATGTTCTAAATAAATCTATAGGTATACATCTACTAGATTTAACAATGGCATAAATCTTAATTTATCTGAGTATAAAAATGACTAAATAGCTCACTTTCTTCAAGATTTATCATTGTATTGCATCATGTACATGAAAAGTTCAACTCGACTTAATGTCACTATAACTTCAGACATAACTTAAAATACCAAGCTCTTCTTTTTTTCCCATTTCTATTGGACAACTACTTAATCTCAAATCTGCATAATGAGTGTACAAATATGAACAAACTAGAAAGGTAATAAAAAGCTATCCAGCAGAAAAAATCATTATAATAGTATACCACATGAACAAAAAATGTAAATACTAATTTTGAAGGCAATTTGCAATCTCTTCAACAAAGATTGTATCAAGTCTGAAGTCTGTTAGAATGATAATCATCTAGTGCTACAGTGTATTAATCATTAGATATTTACATACCCTGAATGGACTCTTGGGAATTCCTATGGTCCCCCAAGGTGATGATGATGGTGTGTCTGACAGGGCTTTTGGGCGTGTACTTGCACGAGTAGGTTCCATCTTTGTTGTCTTTAACAATCACTTCCACTGCTTTGTAGTTCTCGTCGATACATGTGATGTTAAGTGTGGCCTTGCCTGCCTTCTTGGCATCAACAGTGAACTCAGCAGGCTTGTTTACAAGAACGCCAGTAGGCTCCAAGCCTGGACCCTTCGCAATCACCTGTGAGTAACAGAAAAAGGGAAAGTTAATTATATTTTTATAATTGTATTTGTTTCTTAACATTGTTTGTTTGTGTGTTTATTGGGTTTATCGTCCCACTAACGGTATATCAGTTATCTGGAGACAGTGTTTGCTAGAAGCAGATATAGTGCTGCCTTCACTGTGTATAGCATGCCATGAACACCTGGCATGATATCACACCCAGTCACATTATCCTGACACTGGGCCAACCAGTCGTGGAACTACCCTTATATTTGCTTGAGCATTAGCAAGGGAGCTATACCACTACCATTTTTAATGACTTTTGGTATGTCACGGCCTGGGATCAAACCCGGGGCCTCCCGTACCTGGAGCTGACGCTCTACTGATTGGGCTACCAGGTCCAGTACTTAACATTGTAATTATCATTTTTTACTTAGTGCCCTAAAATAAATGTATACTATTATCATCCTTATCATTATCCTCCATCATTTTCACTAAAATAAAAAATATCTGTTTATGTTTGAGTTCAATTTTTGATGTCTAATACATGTATGGTATATATGACAACACAGAAAAAGTTGAAAAGTGCCTTGATTCATGTGACACCAGTAGATGTGTATGTTATCATGAAAAATGGTTATCCTATAGTAAATGCCGATGATAATGTTTGTTGTAGTTTAAATAAGGTTTGTTATCATTTTCCCCTAATCAATATTTACTTTTTAAAAGTTTTTTGTATGATTAAAAGGCTAGAACTTCTTTCACTAAATGAAAACCTAAATCTCATTATTTTAATGTTACTTAATTATAACCACACAAACTTTATTAATATTTTTAACTAACTTTTGTAGGTTACATTTCAACAAGAGCTGTCCATAGACAATGTGCTCCACTTTTCTCAGTGCTGTATAGTATAATGAAAAATATAAGCTGAAAAAAGGGCATAACTCTGCAAACATTAAACCTCTCCCTTTAAAATTGTGGTCCATGTTTAACAGAGAAATAGTATTATAAGTATGAAGGGCATATCTTTGATAGTTCTGAGAAGTGGACCTTAATAATGAAGTTTACCAACACCACCAACACTGTTTAGATGGTTATGACAATAGCATCATTTGTATTCTTAAATGGAGTCAAAAACCTATTACTGAATTAATTACTGAAACTATTTTCATACCTTAGAGGCATCGAAGGCGGTGGTGGCTGGTTGGATCTGAGCCATGTAGGGGGCCTGGGGGATGTCTTCCTCATTGACAAGGATGTGGATCGCATACTCTCCAGGCATGGTGGGCCAGTAAGTGATGTCAGCTGAACCATCTCCATTGTCCTTACAGTCAATCTTGGCCTGGGATGGGCCCTCGATGGAGAAACCTAGATGAAGAGTGAAGAGAAATGATGAAAGAAAGGGAAATGATGAGCAAAGGGGAAATAATGAAAGAAGAAGAAATGATGACAGAAGGTAAAATGATGAAAAGAGAAAATGATGAAGAAACCTAGGTAAGGAATAAAGAGAAAATGATAAATGAAGCGGAAATGAAGAAGGAATGGGAATTAATGGAGAAACCTATGTAAAATTAAGATGATAAAAGAGGAGAAAATGATGAAAGAAGGCAAAAAGATGAAAGAGGAGAAAATGATGGAGGAACCTAGATAAGGAATAGAGAAATCAGTGAAAGAAGTGTATGATGAAAATTAGAGAAAATGATGAAAAGAGAGATAAAATGGAGAAACCTAGATAAAAAAGTGAAGAGAAAATTTAAGAAATTTTTTTGCGGCGAAATGATTAAAGCAGGTGTCTATTTAAGCTGAAGCCATATATTTGAGAAACAAGCTAAGCATCTTAATGAAAGATTATCATTATAAAATCACAATAAAAGAAATCAAAATGTTCAGTGACATTATTTTAAACGGTTTTCCTCTAGAAGAAAAGATTGAAAATAATATTTTACCTAGAGCACCAGTTTCACCATTGGTTTCAACAGTGAAGCAGGCAGGCTGGTTAACCACACCACTTTCCAGACCTGGACCAAAGGCCACAACGCGAGAAAACTTCTCAGGGCCAACGTCTACACGGAAGGGGCTCTTTGTGATGTGCTGACCTCCGAAGGTGATGTTGATGACATACTGGCCCACTTTGGGTGGAATGTACACACAGTTGTAAACACCTTCCTCTGTCTGGGATGGGGTAACCTTGCAATCTAGGTTGACACCACCTGGAAAAGAAAGGTAAACGATGAAAGTAAGGAAGTTTAAATATCCAACAATATTGTATTTTTGTGTTGTCTTTTTTAGTCACATCCCACGATCACAGTTATGGAAACATTTGCAATGTCCAGCTAATTATTGGTGGAGGAAGACCTAGACATATGTCTAAATAGAGCCACCAGCACACACTAGGTCAGCTTGAAGACCTTCACACAAGTAAATTCTGGTCAGACTGGAACACAAGCCCATGCAGTGAGGGGCTGTGAACCTAACCGCTCAGCCAAGAGCACCCATTAACAATCATACTACTACTAAATTAAAGATATCAATAATATGGTTGAGATTTTCCACATATTTTAACATAAAATTGAAAGAACATCCAACCTAAACATCCTTGTCAGCATTCATCTGTTTAACAGCATTACCAAAAGAGTGGAAAGGTTTGGTCTGTGGTGCCAAAATAACAAGGGCAACTCAATTTTATTATTTTGCAGGTGTCTTAAGAAAACTTTGTTTTCAACTTATAGTAACCAAAGTTCTAACTACCACCATTTGTTTTTAAAACAAAAAATTAAGGGTAATCATAAAAAAAACACAATGTACGTAACCATACCTGGGCCAATGATTTGAACCTTGACCTCGGCAACACCGGCATCTTTGGTGTGGATCTTGAACTCTGCTGTTTGCTTCACCCTTACGCCACGTGGCTGAATACCACGCCCTGTGGCATAGACAGCCTTGGGATTGAGGGCTGGTCCAACGTTGACGCCATAGGGAGAGTTGGGAATTTGCTGCCCATTGAACAAGATGCTGATTGAGTACAGGCCCTGGATGGTAGCAGTATACTCGACATAGTACACACCGTCCTTGCTGGCCGGCTTAATAGGTAGGTTTCACAGTGTCATTTTTGCCATTGGGGTCAACAATGACAACATCCACCGTTCCTTTTCCGGCATCTAAAGAAGAAGAAATTGAACAACTGCTGAACAAGTTGCATAAATTTATTTTGTTTACCTTCCCCTTTGTTTCATAAAAAAAGTTATTCTTCATACGAAAAGTATGTTTCTTTTTAAATTTTACCCTCTTTTGCTTTCCAATATCATAGTTTAATTCCTAATGCTTTTAACTACATCAGGTTCTTCCTGACTTCTAAGTATTTTTATACAGTTCAACTTAAAGTATGTCATGTTTCTGAAAGGTTATCCGTCAAATATTCAGCATTCAAAATAATCAGAATAGATTTACTTTAAGTTATTTAAAGAAAAGAAAAAATAAATGCTGAAAGACTGATTTACTATGTAAACTAGCATTTATTATAAGTATATTTTGAGGAAATTATAAGAACAAAAGATTTTTAAAAAATATTAAAGCTTAACAAATAATGCAGTGTTAATTTCTGTTAATCCATTGTCCTTTAAGTATCACAGTTAAATAGATTGTATTATTCTCAAGTTTTGACAAGTCAATGAAGTGAGTTGAAATATTCACTACAAGTACTCTTTCTTGGTTGAACATACTTTTCCTGAATAAAATAAAACAAACATAAATATTAAAGCATTACCAATAAAATATTTGGCCCTCTTTAAAGGAGAGATGTTAAAAGATAGCTTTTCTGATAAAGGATTCATATGAATGCAGATAAACATATTTATCAACAGTACACATGGATGGGTTTCATACTATGTGGTATATTCTTGTGTAACATAATTAAACATGTTTATACATCATGTTAACATATTGCATCATATAAAAATGAAATGCTTAAGTTAAGAAATGTCATATAAAATACAAAATTGTTTTAAAGACTTTGACAATAAAACAATTGTCATAAGTACAAAAAGGCCTTGACATTATTTTTTCCCCAATTTAAAACTGATAACAATCTTTCAGCTAGCAAGCAAATGATACACTAGATTTCATGTTTAATATAGTAAATTAACTTCCATTTCTATATTATTAAATTAAAAAAGAATACTTATGATAGATTGTTTAAAATATTTTCTTAGCATAACAACTTAAAATAAGTTTAAATAACGAATGTCCTAAACCTGTTTTCCTACATATGTAAAAAAAAAAAAACTGAATTACAAAAATCTAAATAAATCTCGAACCAGCATAGAAATTCAATTTAATATGTCAATGAAAAGTATGAATAAACATAATGAAATAATTAATAAACTAAATAATACAAAGTTGACAGAAAAAATAAAAAAATATCACAATGTTAACATCTCTTATTAAATCCCAAGCTATAATATGGGGATGTTGGAGAAGCTGAATAAAGGAAACAACAATCAAAACTATAACAGCAACACAAACCAAATCCATATTATTTGTTTTGGTTTATAATCAAGATAAATCAAGCTGCATGCTTCTCCCATATACCTGCAACATGTCAAGAAGATTATAACCAAGTCCTGGATATTTATCAGAACCAGGCCCCACAGATACACTTCTCATTTCAGATTTTTGCTCTAAGCTTAAATTTTTACTTCCAAAAGGTTTCTTTCAGAAACACAATATGACTCTTCCTTATTTTTAGCCACCTTTAACCTTGATAGGTAGCTGTGTCAATCTATTAACATGAAATATATATACTTAGGATGTTGCATCCTCAGAATCCTCCCATAGGAGATTACATCTCTGTCACTATTAGAATATTATTCAGCTTCTACTACAATTTGGCACAGAAGATTAATTAATACAATTCTGAAAAGCAACATGAAAAATTGACTACCATCGCTGGGACTCAAACCATGTGTGGCAATAAATTTTTCATGCTGATTTTCTAATTTTTATTACAATAAAGTGTTTTAAGATGCAATAAGCTACTGCAGATAAAGTCAACATTAAAAATTTGAGCTTGAGAAAACTCTCAATTGAGAAATGATTCTGCAAGGACCATGTGTCCTGGTCACAGGGCTGAAGCATGCATAACAACTTTCATGACAATTTGATTAGTATTGAATATTTGTATTTTTTTATTTTAGAAATCCCTAACAGTTACACAATTAAGGTCATTATAGCCAGCTATTTTGGTGGAAGAAAACTCAAACAAATGTTTGGTTAGAACCACCGGCACACAGCAGGTCAGCTGGAAGACCTTCTCATATTAAGTCCTTCACTCTAACCGGGACTCAAACCCACATGATGAGAGGCTAAGCAGTCAGAGGAGTCACAAGTCGGTAACTCTACCACAGGCGCCTTTCACTCTTTTATTAATTAACACAGCTATTTTTTGTGTAGGAAGATCCCATGATATTGACCACGAACCGGTAGGTCAGATAGAAGACCTCTGCTCATTAAGTAGTTTTTACTGTTGTCAGTTGACAGTATGTTTGTGAAGGATTTTCATATATGTATATAAAATGTTTACTTTTTTATTCACATGTTAAGCAGTTTTGTAAAAATGTAGTTACAAGCATTTCTAATCTTTACTTATTTGTTCAATTCAAATAAAAAGTAGTGTTGTTTGTTTTTCTAACTGATTAGAAAAATGTTTGGTTACTGTAAATGGTAAAGAGTTGACACCTTTTACTACAATACTATTGTAGTTTGCGGCTGAATGAATCTAGTAATCGCTTATTTCTTGTCTGTTTACATGATTAATAATACTTGAGAAGTATAAAAGTGTACATTATTTATATTATTTTTTGTTTTCATTCTTAAAATGTGCAGTATAGCTCTTTAACAAAACAAAAATAAATGTGAAATAAATTGCTGACTTTTAAACAAACAAAAACCCAGATTGCCACAACACTTTGTCTATTTAAAAACTAAACAAATACTAGGTCTACAGTATCTAATTACTAAAGTACCTCTAACTTAAAAGCATACAAGAATACCCCAACATAACATTAACAAATTTAAAATTCCATCTGTTTCTTTTTTAAATACAGGGAGCATTTTGGTTCTTATTTTAACACAATTGAAAAAAGAAAGATAGCACTTTTACAATATCAATGTTTTTTGAGATATGGAAAAAAACACCTATAATCTTTTAGTTTTCACTATTCTTCTTAAGAAATTTTTTTTTATCTAATGGACGTGACTTTTTCTGAAGACCAAAATATTTGGGTGGAGTGTTGACTGCATTAAACCTGTTGCAAATCTAACAATGATGTGACCCTAAAAAAATATGAAAACTTTCACATTTCTAGCATGCTACATGTGTATCAGTTTGTAAGCCATTGAACTCACCACCATATTTTCTGATTATATAACTGCATAATAGTGGCATGCCTTCATTCTGGTTAGTATAACAAACATATGCACAATAACAATTGGCCTGAAACAAATTTGCATCAGATGAATCTGTGTGCTAGTTTTTTCTTATCCTAACTTCAGCTCCAATAACACCATAACTTTAAGTATCCTAAGCACATAATCAAAATCATTTGTAATTCCAGCAGTATGATTGGTTGCTAATTATTATGATTGGACCAATCAAAAAGCAAGAATTTAACATGAGTTTAATTTTGAACAAAGAATGATTTGCAAACATATGCCTTAGATTTTGTAATATACAGGAAATTACTTCTCTGTTTAGCCATTAAGAGTACTTTATCTAAGTTATGTTATGTATGGTACATTAAGCAAACAATACTTATCTTAATTGTAGGCTCAGATATAGACTAAATTTCTATAATCATGATATTTGATGCTATTTTAAGTTTTATTTCAACAGACCTTTAAAGTATACCATAACTCGCAATTAAAAGAGCACACTTCAGCAAAATCTTCATGCAATAGCTAAAAAAACACCAATACTTCCAATATACAAATATACTGGTACATAACTGTATTGTAATCAAGCTAAGTTTATAAGCTAGCATGCAACATATTTGATTATTTGTCACCCATATGCCACCATTTCCTATTAATACTTCAAGCTTAGAAGCAGACGTACAATAGTTGCAGACGGGACAACAAATTAACAAAACTTACAAAATCACCATTAGCGTTTTATGTTACTCCAATAGAGGTGAAAATGGGACTGAGCTGGACAAAAAAATGGACACCACTGGACAAAAAAAGTCACATGACTGGTACAAAAGGACATGTGACCAGGAAGAGAAAAATTATTGTAGTGTGCAACGCTACACGAATTGCAGGACAGTCTGTAAAAGGAGATAAAACTACGAATATCTTACCATTGGTAACAGATAGTTTGCCGGGGAGACCTCCTGCTGAGGGTCGACCTGGTTTTCATAGTAACAGAATCAGGTAAAAATGTGACTAATGCTTTGTTACCATAGCAGCAAGCCCGATTTTTAAGTTTTTGAGTCTGATTAAAGAAGCTAAGTATGGTAAATATTTGGCTTAATCTTTAGTATTACACAAGATGGCAGTTAGGCTGAAAGAAAATGGCTGTTAAAGATTTGCTAAATCCAAGCAGATACAATAATTCTTTGGTTTGCATTTTTGGCCTTTTGTTAAATATAGATTTTTGCTCAATTAGAATTAAAACACATATTTATATTAGCTGAAATAAAAATTAATGAAAGTATTACACACAATGGCCAAAATAGCAAAATGGGCATTTTTTATGGCTCCAAATTGTTTGGGAACAATATTCATACTTATAACTACACTTATCATATAGCCATAGCTTTAAGAGTTGATAAATTCTCAAGTGCATTTAAAAAATCAAGACAATTTAAAAGAACACTTCCTATTGGTCAATTTAGCAAGAAAGAGACCAATAAGATATCTTGTTACAAGTTGCTTCTTGAGAATGAAAATGCACTACAGAATATAATCTTGTTCTTTAAGCCATGCTTCATTTACTACAATCTAAAATCATATGCAACACCTTTATTTCTTAACAATCTCATGCCATCTACAAAATAATCTATGAAGCCTAAACCATTCTTTACAAAAGAAACACAAACTTTGATCTACTTTTGGTGGTCATTACAAATTTCATAGGTAGGTCTAACTCCTGGGATTTGGGAGGCATCATGTCATTAAGCAAGGAAAACTAATGAAGCCAAGTTTTGGTTCATGTCCATTGCATTCCTCTATATAGCAAGGACATTAAAAGAAAGTGGTTTATTTTATTATATGTTAATGCAAAGCACTAATGTACATGTAGATTGAATGTTATAAATCAATAAAAATTATATTTCCAGGATTTCTTAATTTTGCCATACTTTTTGTTTGCTTCTCAAAATAATTATTATATATTTTTAAATAAGCTTATAGCATAAAATCTCCCAGTCTGATAAGCTTTAGGTTTATTACGCTTTTAAGAATCCCACATGACAGAGTACACATATGTAGTTACAAAAAAGACTTGTACCTGTTAAATATTCTAAAAGCAACAATTATATTAGGGCTTAATGTATACAAATGAAACAGTACATATAATTATGGCTGTTAATACGTAAGACAACATAAGTGCCAAAGACAAAAAGTCTAAATTATAGTAAATCTCTATATGATGATACATACATTATAATGCAAAATAAGCTTAGCAGCAGAAATCACCCAAAATATCAACATTCAAACTTTTTTCTATGTTTCTCTACTTCGCACAGCAATTTTCCCACAAAAAAAAACAACAATATCTTGCATATAAGATAACCAAGCAGCAGAGAATGCTTGTAGAAGAATGGACTTTGCAGTGAAAATGCTAATAATGTAAATAATGATATGATCATGTGAAATTAAAATATAGGTCAAAACAAAAATGAAGAGATGGACTGTTAAAGGATTTTTTATTATTTAAGTACTTGTATGGATTTTAAGCAGTGAGTTTACTCAAATCTTGCTTAATGAATTTTGAATACGGCTAACACAAATATTGTAGATCCAGATCAGCCAGCTCCCTTGGGAGTCTCTAATTATATCTTTGTTATTGCTTATTAATAAAAAGAACCCCAAACTAGCCAATACTTATGATATACAAACTATTTAAGACTTCTAAATAAGGGGAAATAACCCTAATCATGGTTTGAGGACATATTCTCATATCTAAACTGTCATGTTATCCCTGAATAAGAATATATATCCCGAGATCTCAAAAACACACTATGCTTTCTGCAGTCTGTATGATTTATGAATGATAATGTGTTGTTGTGACCAAAAACTAAACAAGAAACATGATATACTAACTAAGAGTTCTGGATTAGGGGAGCAAATCTGTTGCAGGGTCTGGGGAATATCCTGTATATCTCAATGTAACCATACATCCCTAAACTCTCCAAGAATCTCTATACTGTTGGCACCCAGTTGAAACATCGTAATAAAATGATTCTAGTGAGTACCAGGAGTAAGTTAAGCCTAAGCTTTGAAGTACATTGTCCAAACATAATTAGGGTACTATAGAGTGACACCCACTTATTAGTCGTGAAGATCATAAGACAAATCTATAGGATAGAACCAGTTATGCACTACTGGTAAGCAGGAAGGTCTCCTTCAATAGCGCTTCTCGCCCTGACCAGTAACCCAGGCAACAAAGGGTAGAGGAGTGAGGCAGTGTACTTTACATAGTCCACAACTCCACTACCTCTACTATAACAACACTTTAAGGTTTATCATCAAAATCTATTGTTTCACATTCAGTCCCCAGCTTTTCTTGGTTAGTTGCTTCCCTATGGGTGGATCACAGTAAAAATATATAGCTTTAACAACAGAAATAATCCCCTAAGTCTGAAACTCTGGACTAATAAACAACAAAAGGGAGGTAAAAGATGGTGGGGATGGCTATACCTTTTGTGAACACCTCAAAATGAGTCTTTTTGCTGACGCAGACTCCGGTTTTCTCAAGACCAGGACCTGCAGCTGTGACCTTGCTGGGATCGCCAGCAGGTGGGCCAACGTTGACCTTGAATGGGGATTTGTTGATCTCCTTCTCGCCGAACTTGACAATGACACGGTAGTCACCCTCAATGGGAGGGATATACACACAGGAGTAGGTCTGGTTACGATCGTTGTTGAAGACAACCTCACACTGTAATGTTACAAACTGTGGTTTGAGAACTATCAATTAAATACTTAAATGTTTGAGTTTGTCTAAAGGTTAAAGATATTTACATAATCTGGCAAAGTATGAAATACAATGTACATTACAAGTTAATGATTGCCCCAAAGTTTTAAAAAAGATTTTGGTAGATAATTAAGGTTTTGTTTTCCTATAAAGAATATTAAAGATTAAAGATTTAATATAATAACTGATAAAAATAAGAATTATTTTATTGATATTTATTCTAATTAAAATGCAAAAATCACATAAGAAAAATGACACTACCTTGACATTCTTTCCTTTAGGATCAATGACAGTCACCTCAACAGTGCCAGATCCAGCGCTGAATGTCTCGACTGTGAACTTGGCAGGTATATTCACCGAGTTGCCCTTGGGTTCCACACCAGGTCCATATGCCCTGACTCGGCTGGCATTCATTTTTGGGCGCAGAGGAGCGCCCGGCTTGAGCTTGGCCTTGGGGAACTGGGACAGGTAGGTCATCATACTGAGGTCATCCACCTTGGGGTTGGTCATCTCCTCTGGTCGAATGAGCTGAAAGTTATGGAAAAAAATAGCCAGGTGAAAAAATGAGAAGGTGAACAAAGTTCTGTGATTTTTGCTGACCACAAAGGGTACATTTAGGCCTGCATGACAGGTCTGCTAGGTAACTGTTCAATGACCGATCTGATAATTTGTGACTAAACAATTTTCATACTCAATGTTCTAATATAACCTAATTAGAAAGAAAGGAAGCACACATGAAAAGCAGAACCATTAATTTTAACAGCATATACCTAATATCACTGATACAAAGCTTGCAAAAAATAAAAAAAACTAACTCTACCACACCCTACAATCAACAATGGGCCCTAACCATGAATACTACTGACTGCTGACCTACCTCTGGCATGGACTCATCTACATCACCACTTGCTGCACCACTGACACTTTCTTGACTTGTCATTTTTTTAATCTAAGATGACAATCACTTCATTGTTTCACAGATAAAAATACTATCGGACACCCTGTTTATATCCTTTGGTTGCACACTATGGCACAATGACTGATCACTGATTTAGTTCCTGTATAGGAATGGCCCTATATTGACTGGGACTTGGATTTGATTGGTCAGGTAAATTAACCCTTATAGTGCTACAGTTATTAAGAAATAGAAGCAATACAAAATGTTTGCAAACAACTTGAATCAATGGTTACAAGAAGTATAAAGCTAGAGATTTGGAAGCAAGCAGTGTAGATCCTGATCAGACAACCCCCAGTGGATCAGACTGATCTGGATTTATACATGACTTGCCCAGGCCTGGCCAATCTGGACTTAGCAGGCTAAGAGTTATAGACCACAGTTGAGGACAGTTTGTATTATGATAGCAGTTAGAATAGAAACATGGTTATACACATTGATTATGTCAAGGTAGTTTTAACAACTAGTTGGGGTTTCAATGGAAATTTGATAAGTTTAAAGCAATGGAATCATATTACCAGTGGTTATTTGTGTACATTTGTAAATAGTCTTGTTGGTAAATTTCAAGTATGTTTAAGTTTTAATTGGTTAAAATCTTTTATTGTTACATATTTTAGAATTAACTGTGAGTTAAATTTGAAGCATTTTAAATTGTCTGTATAGAAACTACTTTACCACTTTATAACACACCTGCAGAATAGAATTTGAAGAATGTCTCAATAAAACCAACTTATTATAGTATGAATAAAATAATTTCTGAGTTTACTTAAACCAAATAAATCTAACTTCAAGTACAAATTAATAATGTTCAAAAAACTTCTTTTTTAACCTTTGCATGACATTTTAATTTTTGAGTTTTTCAAGCAAACATCTTACATTTAACTGTGACAAAGAAACTAAGCTAAATGGGGGGGGAGAAATAATTACAAAATACCACACAATGTTAATACTATCTCAATATCAAGCACAGTTATGCTTCCTTTAATTATATCAAAGAATATCCTTACAAAATAAACGTTACCTTTAATTAAATTTGGTTAATACACTTCCTTAGAAGTATGAGATATTAAACATTAACCCTTAGCTTGCTACATTTGTTAAAAACAAAGACAAATTCTTAGTCACTGACACTGACATGTAAAAGCACCTAGTTATATTGCCAGAAATTCAGCAGCAAATGGTTCAGATCCTGACCAGACGGCAGGGAGCTGTTATACAAATATGTGTTCAGCCAGGTAAGGATTAAGCTGTTTCTGATTTAGATCTATCTGATTTATGATGAAAACCTATGATGACAGTGTATCTTAAACCAAGATGTTGTCTGCCAAATGTAAATGTTTTTAAATCAGAATCTGTAGACTAGTCAAGAGAAGTCTATGCATCTGAAGTCAAAACTAATTGATTTTTGGTTCACTTACTGAAGTTAAAAGTTATTATCATCTTTAATAATGATAAAAGTCTATCAGTCATTTACAATAATGATTTCTAATGATTGTAGAGAAATGGTGATAGCAAATACATTGTAATAAAAATAAAAAATACTTTTAAATACAATCAAGTAATTAACTTAAAATATAGTAAAATTAGTAGAATTATGGCCATTAAACCTTATGAGTTATAAGCAACATAGTCCCTAAGTTAAGATTTAACTTTTTACTGTATTTTATGTGCTAAAACCATTAGCTGCGAACCACAAAGTGAAATCATAATTATGTAACAAAACAACACATTGCTTCTTGTCAAAGCTACGTAATTCTCTTCATGGTGACCTGGATTTTGGACACTTATGCCAATTATATGCTTACTCAGTTGAAAATTCTGGCAAGTGGGCCTACCTGGTAACTATGGTAACCGAGAACCAAAAAATGACATAAAGGTAGGCAGGTAGCTAGGGAAGATGAGGAGAGAGGACGCTTTATCCAAATCAGATTTACCTGTCTGCAGTACACCATTAAAAGACAAGGAAGTCGGCAGGTAAATTAGGAAATACTCTGGCATGAGAGAGGAGGAAGTATGCCATCACATTGAGGAGTGAAAAACAACCTAATGAAATTGTTGTTCTGCAGACAGATCTGTCAAAAAAATATCCTAGTAAAAGCAGTCTAGAATAGCATTTATGATGAGTTAGATAAGTTAAAATTCGTATCATGCGATCAATCATGAAAGAAAATGGAACTCTTGAAAATATAAATGATCTATTATGCATATATAAATTTTGGTAGATGCCTTGTAGATTTTTAATAGTTTTTATACTTTTCAAGAGATCACAAGTTAATGAAAGCTCTTAAAAGTTTAAGGAATAATTAGTTGTATCAAGCAGTTGCTAAGTAGAGCTAATCATACTTCAAAAGAATTTAGAAAGCATTTACAAGTAATTATACAAAGTTTAGAAGAATTCTAAAGTACATTATCATTATTATATAAGTGACTCTAAACCTGAAGTAAATACATTATAATTATATAAGTGATGCTAAACCACTTTTTTCTCTGTTTTTTTTTATGATTTATTTTTTCTGAGGCATAGCTCTTAGATTCACTGTCCTGAAAGAAGTGATAACAACAGAAAGGTGGTATAGCGATTACCCCCCTTGGCTTGATGGTATTTCCAGACTTGTTCTCTTTCTTTTCAGACATTTTTTGCTATGATTTTTTTCACCTATTGGAGGCAAATTATGTGAACCATTACATAGGTAACAATATTGTAATGTCATATGTGAGGCAGTTATTAATACTTCCCTTCAAACTGTTTTGTTTGTAGTTGCCTTTTCAAATAATACATTCCCTGCATAGAAACAGTACTCAGGTGAAATATTTTTAATAAGGTTTTCTACTGCTTTATTTTCTTAATGTGATATTCAGTAGACTAATTTACTAATAAAAGATCAAGATCTATAACTCACAACTCCGTACTGCAAACAAATGTATATAGGATGGCATAGTATTTGAGAACGTGCAACAGCATTACAGTCTGCACAAATGCTTCATCAAAACACTTACTGCTGTTGAAGTTTTTGGAACTTTTTTAACAAGCATACCTCTGGAAATGAACTAAACTAGAAACCAGTATGCTGAACAGTTAGTACTGTGTGCAGATTGGTGACTAGTTAAATTATTCTCCAACAGTAAAATAAGGCATGTCTACCAAAAAATGCAGAATTCCAGTTTCAATTTTTCGCTTTTGTTTTGTGCAAATGGTTAAGTTAAGTTCTAAAAGAAAGCAATGATTACAACATGAGTCAAAAGATAATAGGAAAGATGATATGGCATCTACGCATGATGCAAAATGGTAAAAAGTTAAATAAGATCGACTAAATTACCAGTCTTTCTTTTATAATTTATAAGTAAGACTGATACATGTACTTTAAAACAAATGTGACTAAATAGGACCTTCTATTGTGAACTTTTTGCAAGGAGTTCTAAATTATTACAAATGATGGCAAATAAGTTTTCTTCTTACATCTATTGTGCATTTCTTTTTACCAGGTAATATTCATTTAGCACTAATGGAAGGAAATGAACAGTGGAGCTTGTATCTTTCTGATTACTTTCGGACACTGCCTTATAATTCCAAACATACCAGTTGTGAGGATCTTTTGAGGCCAAATGTTAACCATGGTATTTCTGTCTCATTTCTGCCATACTTTATCTTTCTAACACTGTTAATGCCTTCTCAGCATAATACAGTGAAACCTTAGTCTGCTCTGTTAACTACATGTGTAAACACCTCATACACACATTAAAAGTTATGTAACTGTACTAGGAATAACAAGTAATTAAGTGAGTTACAAAAGGAATTGGCAGCAAATTGTGCAGATCCTGATAAGACACCTGTCATCAAGGGCTTGCTGATATAGCTCTCTACACCATTTTCCTAACCCTGATCAGTTTGTGCTTAACAGGCCAAGAGTTAACACAGGTCATTCAACAATCTGCATCAATCTAAACAACACCTCAGCATTGAGGCTATCTGTACCCATCATACAACACCATCCTTTCGCAGCTATCGGCAGGAAAATGACTTGATAGAAACCAGCTGTTGGTTCCAGTCCTTAGACCAGACAGTCAACCTTGTGTTGGTACCCTGTCTTTAATAGAGGTCATTCACTTATTGTATCGCACATACAATTTGAACAAAAAAAGTAATATTATTATTATCATTATCATTAATCTTCAAAAGGATGAATGTTACAAAATGACATGTATACATATAAAAGGCAAATTTCAGAAATATTTAATGCTTAGTATGTTTTCTCTGTTATTCTTCTTTCTTAAAAAAGACTTCTTAATAAAAATAGTATCAAAGACAAACACTAAGTTGTTTTTTGTAGCAATTTATAATGATTTGGACTGTAAAGTATTAAAGAACAAAAATATTACAAAATGAGTTCACATAAAAAAATATACAACTACAACTCAGCTCAACTTCAGTGTGATATTCTTTCGAAATATACAATTATTAAGAACATTTATGCCTAGATCTCCCTTTGATAAAGACATCCTACAACAGGCAGGCATAAAAACAAATGCATCCTATTCTATTTTCCAAGCACATAACAGTTACATGTTAAAACAGCTGTAGGGTAAAGTCTGCAGAACAACTGATTGTATTCACTTGTATTTTATGAGCTATAAATCCTACATCAATTTTATGTACCATAAAGGGAATATTTAGCACCTATGGGCACAAACAAAATGCATAGCACAACAAAACAGACACATATGAATCTACTTCAGCTTAACTTCAGGAATATGCCCACCTGAGAATAATGATTGCTCCTCTATACTTCACATACCTACTGATACATGAACTGCATGTTTATAAAGCAGGCTCTACTGTATTGCAACAGTATGGAACAAGATTATTGTGTGTTTGTGGCATGAAATGCTGACTTGTAACTATTCCTTTTCAGCTATGTGTAAGACAAATGATAGGCATAAACAGTGTTGTTTTCTGTCCTGTTAGTAACACAACAGAAATAATGAATCAATTTCTATTCAATCATAATTTTTAAGCTAATAATGCCAAAGCAAGAAAATAAGAGCTACATTTAAATGCAAAGTTCAATACTGAAAATGAACAGTATTCATTAGCACCCCATGTGTTATATGTATCAAGCCTACCCTTTAACTCTTAGCCGACTATTCACATATTTATAAGACTGAGGACAAAGAGTGTAGATCCAGATCAGCTGTGATCTGTGGGGATGGGATTAGAATGGGATTTGCCGGCATTTTTGCCAATACTGTGCAGTACATTTCTATCATTATAGCACAGGGGCACTTATGAGGTGCCCAGGGACTGAACCCCGCCGGTCCATTATACTGACATTGACGTGTCAGGGGTAATGCTGTCCCCTTAAATCCAAGTGTTAGGAGGGAAGATACTACTATCAAGTCTTTGGTTTGACCCAGCTGGGGTTTGAACCCACAACCTCCCGATCCGCAAGCTGACTCCCTACCACTCAAGCTATTGCTGCCGGTAGCTGTAATCTGTCTGATCAGGATCTTCACTGTTTGCTGCTCAGACTCTGTAAATCAATCTTCTTATGTACATGTATATATATTATCAAAGCAAAAAATAATCCTGAGAATTTAGCATGGGCTTTTAACAAAATGTAGCAAGCTAAAGGTTAGTGCAAAACTACAAGTTTTTGATGCAAGTGTTTAAAGAAAAGAACAATGTTCTTAGAAAAGAAATGTTAAGGTGATGAAGATGAAAAATCAAAGATCACAAGATTCTGCCCTTTCCCGGACATTTTAACAAGTTTGTATCAACTCAGATCTCTGAAAACATACAGAAAGCTACCCTAAGTCTCTGTTCAACTGGATCATCATCCCTAGTTAAAAGCATATTTGCAATGGGTAGTTCCTATACACCATGTAATATGTCTGAAATTAGATTAACATACCCAGAAAATGTGGTTCTTAATCAGTTCATTATTAGATTAGATACTTTCTCATAAGTATTTTACTGAACAAAACAACAGTTATTCCCCTTTGTGGCTATGGCAAGGTGAAGATACTAATTGAGTTGCCCCCCTTGTTACATTAAATTTCCGTCCAGTTTTGAAGTGATATTTGGCGCTGGAAACAAATATGTATGCTAAACTGTGGCAAATGGAAGCTTTATTACTTTTAAGTCAATAGAACTGACAAACGCTCACCTCCCAGCTTCCCCTTTTCAAGTGTATTTCTCAAAGATGATGAAGTTTAAAGTAAATACTGTACTTAGAGTTGAGGATGAGACACAGAGAGGGGATGGATATACAGACAGGTGCACAGACAAATTGTCTGACTGCTATCATGCCACACTTCCAAGGGCATAATAATATATAAATATAATCTTCAGGAGAATCATTTACAGATCAAAGATGTTGTTTATAACTACTTAGGTACACACTACATCATATCTACTCATAAGATTAGACTATTGCACTTATTAACTTTTTACAAAGCATTTGTGCATCAAATTTACAGATAAAACCTTTACAACCCCATCATTATATAGTTCTATCCTCTGGCATATATGGCTTTATTTAATCATTATAATTTTTGTTATATTTCTACTAGGTGTCCGTTTAAAATAAGAACAAGATTATGATCCAGATTTCCTCACTATATCACACTTATATGCCAAGGTCATGAAAATGTATGTCAATACCTATAAAGCCATCACCTTAAATGGTAACCACAGAAGTAATGTCAACCCTTGTAATGTTACACTGAATAATAAACAAAATAAAACATGAGTAAT
Organism: Sinonovacula constricta; assembly: GCA_007844125.1. Taxonomy (NCBI): domain Eukaryota; kingdom Metazoa; phylum Mollusca; class Bivalvia; order Cardiida; family Solecurtidae; genus Sinonovacula; species Sinonovacula constricta. Next base: position 3,856,973 of record CM017561.1, on the reverse strand, counting down.
TTACTTACAGTCACCTGCAAAGGTAACAAGACATTTTGCAACATAAAGGGCAGATTTTGATCTGACTGCACAAAATGGATGCTGACATGACAAAATCTATAATGTTTGCTCAAGCCTGACAAGTCTGTGCCTTTAGAGTTTCACTTGGATTTATATTTATGTCCCACTTAAAACAGCAACTGTTGCTGATTCCATTAATCATGTATCATCTCACCCTTGTTGAACTCGTCATGTGTTCATTGCACACCGCCCTCTCTTGCAGGTGGATATTTACTCTACCCCTGCTGATTATTTATAAACAAACTCTGTAAATATCTGCAACAGATACCCTGTCTGATGCTTTATGGAATAATTATCACTGGAATATTCTGCGCTTTGGCAAATTCTCAAAATCTTACAAACAAGTTCCTCAAAAATATGTTCCACAGGTACTCCTTAGATGGAAAATACAGCCAGGCAACAGTCAATTTTATGTCCAACTTTTTTATTTCTGCTAGCCACATTATGCATGTTTTTTGTGCATTACTTCACATGTTATGACTTTTTACAAGCTGCAGAATGGAAACAAAAATGGAGAAGCAATATTTCAAATGTCAGTCATGGACTATGTAGGTAAGTTGTTAGGACTGCATGACAACATGATTACAGATGTATCAAAACAATGCAGTTGCCATGCAAAATTGTTTATGCATTCTATCATTAAATTGTCAGCGTAAAATTTTGTCATGTTTAGGAACTGCTCATGTACAGCTTGGCTAGGAACAAACTGAACATAATATTGTAACCTTCTACTTGGGAATCCTTAAAGTTCTTCTAATGTTTGTTTAATAAAAGCATTTCCATCAAACATTTGGCTGTGCTCATCAAATAGGACTAGTAATATATGATGATAAACTACTAATAAAATTGAATTGAAATACAAATTAATGGTAAGTATTGCTTCTTTTCTTAATGTTTTTCCTGCACCAGCCAATATAACATGTATATACAGTTTAGGTATGCCTGATATAGACAATTAATCAAAGACAACTATTAACCAATCACTTATTTGATTGACAGACAAGCCATCAAAATTCATTTTCATCACCTGTATAAAACTAGATGAAACATTGGACATGGCCCAGTTTCATTCATCAATCTGTGTTTTATCACTACTCATGTCAACTCAGCTCCAGAAGATGACATTTTCATTCTCCATGCCTGCATTCAACTATCATGGTGAGGCTTACATCTTTACCTGCTACGCATGAAGTTTATCAGACCTGGGCACATAATATAGCTCCAGATCAGCCCACTCCAAATACTGATATCTGATAAGGATATGCACTATTTACTGCTGAGTCGCTTTGGCCCATCTTCATTACATTTTCATATTGATCTTGGTGAATAATATTAAATTTGGAACTTCACTAACAAATGTAGCATGATAAGGTCCACCATGTTAAAGTCCCCACTCCCCTTTCACTGAGCTCTGCTCAAACTAATGAGCGTCTTATCACCACAGCTAACAGTTAATTTAGTTTTTATTCCCTCTGCCATTTAAAGGGCTTATCTGAACCTTCATGGGTAAGATCTAAACCAGATGAAATGTCGCCATTAACAATTCACTATCTCCTTGTCAATACTACCACAGAACTTTGTCCACAGGTGTAACAATAAGGAACAGGTATTATATATAATTACACTTATCAAATGTATAAGCATTTTGCTGAAACTAAAACAGCAATGGCTGTCTTTAATAACTGGCTTATCCACAGTATACAAAACAGCCTGAGTAGAAATAAAGATGATACCATAAAACAACCCAAGTTTGTAAAACAATATGCATAATACACTTAATCCATAATAAGTGCTTTTAATTAAGAAAGATTATAGTGTCAGCTTCAAATGAAAACTAAACAATGACCTGAAACCAGCAAACAGGATAAAGAAAATATCTAGGCATGTAGATGTATTTTTTATAATAGATACACTTTTGCTTGATTTCAGTATAAAAATACTAAAAGGAACCCTGTATAAAACAAAACAATAAACATAATATTCCAACCATTGACATACAATCCTTTAGATGCACAAAATAAAACAACCCTTTAGATGTACAAAATAAAAATAAAAATTACAAACAAAAATTAGACTGTCTATTTGGCATATTATGAAAAGTCAGCATGTTCTGATAAGCCTTATTTCTAAGTGATGACAAGGTCTACCTCCTTATCTGTCTTTATGATATGTGCTCAAAGCTACAGTCTTCTGCAACCAGACAGCTGCTGCTATCTTCAATTATACCAACATCCCATATGCATCATGAGTAAAAAATGGATGACCCATAGGAATTTTACAAAAATGGACACAAGGCTTTCAGTCTAGTAGTTATTTCTAGCACTTATGATTAAAAAAAACTTTTATTTAGAGACAAAATTAACAACCTGCTGGAATTTTATAAAAAAATTCTTTCTTGTCTTTCTCAGTTCAGATGATAGCATTTCATGTTTACAATTAATCATGCAGCAGCAAAGAATCTACACAATAAGCATCTATGTTTATATCACAGAGACATATTCTTTGAACATTATTTCTGCTTTTGCTAGGTGGCATTTAGCATCTATATCAATCAAGTACCCTTGCTGGATAGATTCAAGGACAGGAATGCAGAACCAAGCCAAGATGTACAGTGGTACTAGTATTATATTCTCTGCGGGGGTAGGAACTAGGAACCCTATGGTGAATGTTTCTAGACAGTCAAGGTATGGGTGTAAATACCATTCTCTGTTCAGAATGAGGTAAATCAGGGGAAATTTCTTCTGTCATGTAACAACCAACTGCTGTTCTATGCCTTCTGCATGTTGGAGGCTCACCAGAAATTCAGACTGGCTCCAAAATACAGTACATGTTTAGCCCTGAATCCTTGTACAACATGAATGTTCACTGATAACCACATTAGGAACCTGTTGTTTGTTGTTTTGACATACATTGCAGCGAGTCAACACTATTCAGTACCCAAAAGTTAAACTGGAAGATGTCTGCATTATGTTTTGTCCTTTCAGTTACACAAGAGAAGATCTGGACATCAACAGCCAGCTTCAGAGCATGTTAACATAACAAGCCTGTACATTTATACATATTCTATAGTGATATACTTTAAACGAATATAAATCATTATATATCTAAGCTTTCTTAATTTTAAATTAATAATTAAACAGTTGTGAACATTAACATTGTGCAGCATAAGAATTTGAACTACATGAATGTTTGAGCCAAAGAAACTCATATCTATACAGGCAACTGATTTTCAAGGATATATATAGTGTGTATAAACTACCAATTTACAAGCAAGACTAACAAACCTCTTTTAGAAAAACATTTATGTCAATCAAAAATTTTGCTGACTCGTTTCAGCATTGTATAGTCTGGAGTAACAGTTGCTACCCTATTCCAAAAGTTTCTAGCCTATGGTCTGGAAATGACAATCAATTTTTGTTATGATGTCATGACTCTTGTTCCCTGAGCTCAACAAAAGGGTTTATCCAGTGAACATTGAATGAATATTTGTCTTTCGCCTTCATGAGTACATTAATTAAGGCAAAAGCTCCTTTGTTTTTATATGCAGAGTTTCTATCAATACATAAGTAAGACAATCAGAAGCAATTCCTGGCTATTTTACACCTTTTTCCTATATTGCTGCTCAAGATGCCTAGAGCAATAACATATCATGCAACAACTGCAATATTTACATGTTATGCAATGGTAATTATACATTCATTGTCTGTTATGGTTTTTAGTCAGTATGATAATACAACTGTTGAAATTAATTTTCCTCCCTAAATATTGGCATTTTGGAACCACATTCCTTTTATTACTGCGAATGCCTTTAATAAACTGTAAACAAGGTTTTCTCATGACTTATTTTGATATGCAAAGTGAAAAGTAGATGCATTGTTCAGTTAGGAACAAGATTTCTTGTCATTTTTATAACGAGAAGAGACATGAAAACTTAATACATGTATCAGTTTGCTCAACTTGGTTAAGCTGTACCAAATTGACACCTGGTAAAAGTCCCTATTGTTCACGATAAGGTGTTAATAGCATAACGTTTATAGTCAAATGCAAGTTTCAATAATATAAAACAAAACTTAAAAACAGTGGTTGTGCAACTTTTTAAGTATAAGGAGAGGGAACTGGGAAAAGGTATAATGGTAGAGCTTCGTAAGCTAGTCTCTGTTCAAATAACAGGTTTGGTGGGATAGTTACCTGGGCAACAACATACAGTCAGTATCAGATGTAGGGAGAGTTTATTTGTGTGTACATAGAAAAGGTGAGGTTCCAACATGACCTATCTGTTGTTGTTGTACCTAGCCCTGCCAAGGCGATAATGTCTTTTTGTTTTGTCTTGTCTGTCTGAGTTTATTGTAGTGGAAAATACATTGCAAATGTTCTAGACACCCATCAACTGGAAGGCCTATGTTAATACTGTCTGTCAATTTAGGTTAGTTTTGTTTAATTTTATTCTGTTTAATATCATATAAATGAATATATAATGCCAACTTCACAGCTATTATCTTATGCCCTTATTACCACAGCATATAATTGAAAATTATCTCAATATGCCATGTTGTAGAATATTAAAAATTAACCTTAAAATATTTTGCAAAGGAAAAATCATGACCAGGGTAAAATATTTATTGTATTTATATGTCTATTTGAAAGCCTTCTCCAAGCCAGAGGCCAAGGTCTAACACTATCAGCCATCTTGACATTGTTAGCCTTCTGATGGAAATGGAACACAAGGTTCCAGATTTCTCACTGCTTTCCAAGCAGACAGCTTTTCCCAGAGCTTTTCATGCCAAATGCCAACCTCACTGCCAGCCAGGTGAATATGCATTTTGTTCTTGAGCCCACAAGTTGTTTGGCTTTTTGCTAGTACTGTGAAGATATACAAAGTTCAACCCAAAGACCTTATGTCATAAAAGTTCTTGAACGAGTACACATATACTTGCAAGTACAGACTGAATCTTTTACCTTATTTTAAACACATTGCTTAACTTATACATGTATAGATGCCAGAAAAATTAACTCCTATTTGCATGTTTGGATGGTGGAAAAAGAAAAAAAAATAGGGGTGGGAAGACTTCCATGCTTGAATGGTATAAGTCAAACACGTGGTACAGTATTGAATCCGTTTTAAAACTGATACTTAATAAACTATTACAGATGAACCCTGCCAGACATTCAAACATTTGTCAGTATGAAAAATGATAATTCTCCCCAATAGATATACACCTGCCATATATATATTTTAGATCAAGATAGGTGAAAATGTTCCTTATAGAGAGATGGAACAAATGGGTGTCTGAGCTTGCAAAACCATCATTTATAACTGCCACTTATGTTTAACCAATGCAATGATAAAAAGATAGCTAAAACTTTATAGATAGATGTGCCAAATAAATAGTTAAACACAATCTGCATCAAAATTCTGGTTGTATGCTAACTGTCAAAGATACGAAACCAGATCTTCAACGGTTAAATATGAGCAAGGTGCCACTTGTTTACATCATACATAAATATTAGTACACATGCTTTTAAGAAGGGTTGAACTACATTTTCAAAAAGTGACTTTTGCAACTCCTTGCAAAATAAAATAAAAAAATACTTCAGGTGATCTGCATAAATCACAGTAATTTCATATAATATATGGATATAGAGTATAATGGCCAATTTTGAAATGAATGCAAATAGGTGCATTGACTGCAAATAAGCTGACTAGGTTATTATGTTACCAAATGTACTCTGACTAAACTTATATCGACAGACAAAAGAAAAGGGGTATGTGTAACTACTCTCTTTTTCACTTTTTTATGCATAACATTTATTGGTTTGTATTATTTATTTATTATTACATATTACATAAAACTGCTTTAATGTATTAATTATGTTGCCAAGATGGTGTTGTTCTGCTTTTAGAATAAATAATCAATTTCATTTTTATTTGTTTTAAGCTGAAATTGAACCGGGGGCCTTCTGTGCCTTGACATGAGGTTCCTCTCCTACATTTCCAAGACAGGTCTTTACTGTTTAAAACAACACTCTGGCCCTGTTGAGGCCGTGTTTCACAAGAAAAGCATCCACAATTTCCCCTTTCTTACCTGTGGGATGTCCAGCCATTCCTCGGCAGCATCCATGGCCTCTTTGGCATTCTTTTTGGCCTTTCTTGGGGTCCCAGTCCTCCCAGTCAGGGCACAGGCCTAAAAGGTCAAAGGTCAAATGTCAAGGTTAAAGTAAAAAATCAAGGTACAGCTACATAAGGTCAATTTATTTCAAACATATGCACTTAGATATTATACTGGACAACATATTTATTGATGAACTGTAATATAGAAAAGTAGGTTTTAAGTAAATGGTAAGTTGGGGAAACAGAACTCTGTTTTGATTTGCACTCTTCAGACAATGATAGTAACAAAGGTTTGACAAAATCATCTTTCACTGTTTGTACATGTTATTGTAAATTAGAAACAATTACTCCAACATTTCTACAATACACATTTATATCTCTCATATTATTCTCATAATATATAGATCATATGTCTTTTAAAGTTGGCAAGGAAGTTACAAGGCAAGGAACTCTTAGCCTGATGTTCACGTATTTATGGGGCTTAAGCAAATAGTGTTGATCCAGATCTGCCAGGGAGCCGTATGACCTGGATCTATGCTATTTGTTGCTCAGACTTTTATAAGTATGTCAACCCTGACATGCAACATATATAATAATAAAGCAAACAATCCCTGAGAATTTAGCATGGGTTTTCAACAAAATGTAGCAGGCTATGGCTTAACAAAGTTAGGACTTTTTAAAGTTTCTTCCCTACTTCCAAACCTGAAAAAATGGAAGGTGGTGGCATCTGCAATGTTATGAGTCACATTTTTTTTTCTGTTCCCCATCCCTCATAAACTACCCAAACAGCATGCAGTGTTGCAGACTGCATGCTCCATGTAATCTGGATAGCTATCTGATTTCTGTAAATAAACTGGTCTGTGAGCTTAATTATGAGGAGATTGTGTTTGACAACACACATCAAACACTAGATAACTGCCCAAATGCTAAAAGTATATACTTTCAAGGTCAGACAAAAACTCAGCTAGGTGCTGCAGCTAGGTACTGAAGTTGGTTCAGATTGCAAAAACCAAGTTTCATGTTTATAATATTTGAAGTGTTTTTGCAGCAATTGCGGAGTTTTCCCACAAAAAAATGGGTAGCAATACTAAAGATGATACAATGTAACAAGTTCACTTTATACACTTTTGTTTATCTAATTTCTGGCCTTGGGTAGGTATTTTCATCAGTACTACCAATAACATGAATACAGTAAACCCCTACCATCATCACCATCATCTTCACCATCAATCTAATATAAAGGTTCATCCTTTAAGTGGTTCAATTCCCAGTCATGACAGTAACTTTCATCCACTTTCAGCTTGGTTCCAAGTTATAAAACTTCGAGCTTAAGTGTGGGACAATTTTCAGGTATTTGAGTGTTTTAGATAAAGATTTTACTCAAATTTGACCAATCATGTGCTTGATATTTATTTAAATAAAAAGTCATGATACTGTCTATATTAGTTTTTGGGGCATTTTATATATCCAAACACAAATGAGACCAAACATCAACAACCATTAGGAAAATGACAGTGTTAATCAAACATATAATTTAAAGAACATTTAAAATAAAATTTCAGTGCACTATGGCCATACCTGGAGCCACAGCATCGACAAGGGCACCGATGGCCTTGCCGTCATTCCAGTCTGTTGTAAAGTTCTTGATTGGCAGGTCTGGAAGTTTGGCACCAATCCAATTGAGGAGGCGTTGTTTGGGCGTCGGCCCACCCTCTTGTGGCTGAGGCTCCTCCCCTTCCCACATGGGCATTGAGATGGAGTAGTGGAGAATGAGTAGTCCATATCAGACCAAGGATCAGTTTGAGCTTGCCATCAACAATGTCACCAGAATCTGAAAAAGAGAAGAGGTAGGTGTGTTATTAGAGAAATGGTTTACATCATAACATAACATGGGGCTATAAAGGGCCAAACAACAGAAAAATTGCTATTATGTGGCTTTTTTACATTTATAGTAGTGGTGCAACATAAATGTTTTCACAGTATTGTTACCACCTGTGAAGGTAAAACATGCTTTAACATGGGGAATTTTCTATAAAAAGAAGTGATAAAGAAAGAAAGAAACATTAAGACAACAAGAAAATGTATGATGTAAGGTATGCATTCATTTACAGTGCGTATGCTATTTAGGAGCAGAAATATGCAACTAATTATGCCTAGTTGATTTAACATTCCAGAGCAGTGGTTAGGCCTACTTCACTCACCATCTTGTTATGAGTTATGACTATCAAGACTATCATATAAATCTTATCTCTTTTTACCAGCCAAGATGTGATGTGCCCCTGCCTCTTATGACAAAAACAACAACTACAAAACTCAAGTGTTGAAGGCTACTGTGTGTCTTAACAAATATTTCTGCTCTCTATTAACTCAAATGTGTCAGACAGGAACTTGGTTTCCTAAGTAACCATCCTCAAGTAAAGTAGCCAGTAGCTACCATACAGGGTGGTGTCCCTTGATTTTTTACTCAGCCATTGTCAATGACAATCGGCAAATAGACAGTAAACATCTTGAAAGTGAAGTAACTTCTCTTACAACCATTCTTGACTAGCAACTAAAAAAATAACAATTTGTTGTGTCCTAAAAGGTGGTCTTCAAGTTGACATTTCATGATAAACATTCTTTACTCTCTATATACTAAAAATAAACACCAATCTGCAAGTTTCTGTCGTACTGTCTTAAGTGGCCATCTGTATCTTAAGTAGTTTCTCAATCTCTTACTATAATGTTGACTCTTTATTTGATCAGCAATGTTACTCACTAAGTAACTGCCACAAGTGAGCTATCTTCAAGTGAAAATACTCAATACAAACCATTTTTATTCTCTCAATATTGTCAATCAACAATCTTTGGGCTTCTAATACTTATGTTGAGTAATTTTTCTCTTGCAAGTTTCAGCAATGAACGAAAGGAATGTGATCTGCTACTGTGCCACTTAAGTGTAGTATGACCTTGATAAATGGTTGCACAATTCATGCAGTAAGTCTGCTCGATTTACGCTTGTAAGGAAAATGACAGCCACGTGCTTGGAGTGAAAGGTGTGGTTCAGCAGCGTGGCTTAAAGATGTTATTTTGATATGCTGTTCTAGTTGAAAACACAAGAATGTGTCAACAAATATTAAAGCAGACGATGCTTTTCATAAGCAGATAGTTTGCTGTCTTGACTAAGTGTTTTAAAGTGTGGTGTTTATTGCAGGATCTCTAAGCTAGGTTGTTATATTATAAGAAAAAAAAAAAGGTAAACAACTTATTTTGTTACATCTAATGAGGAACGAGGTCCATCATTAATAAAATGTTCACACTTACGCATCAGCATAAAAATGTAAATTAACTGAATCCACTCCACACATTCTTTTATAATTCATTTGATTAATAAAACCAATGCCACATACATAAATTACTCATACAAAAAAAACTTATTCCTTAACCAACATATCATGACAAGTAAAACCTTTAAACAGTTCATCTCAAAACATTTGCGATGCCATAGCTAGGATAACAGTGTAATGGAGTTCAAAGTCCTATTGTAATAACTGTCAAATTAATTAGTTGATAGATTGGCAAAGTGGGATTGAGGGGGGGTCATCAAGGGTCATGTGACCTTCACCTTTAACCCCAGCTGATCCAATCGGCATCCAGAAAAAACCTGACACGTTTGTGTTTTAAAGATTCATTCATGCAAAAGCAAATTGTTTAATGAAGTACAGGTACTTTAACAATAACAATAATACTATACTGGTTTAAGTTATATTGAGCTGGTTGTGGCAGATTTGCTAGTGCCTAAATTGGAACACAAGGACTTTTTGCGAAGACTTCCTCATTGAGGTTGTAGTTTGTATGACCCTTTTAGTCAAGCATACTTGTGAGTATTGCAACAACATACTGAATTTAACATAAGAAAACAAAACCTAGTAAATATTAACAATATGATGTATAAAAAAGCGACTGACACAAATGCACTGTAGTTGAATTGTAACAGGCATCACATCATTTTTATTAACGACCAGTAAAAAAGCCTATGCAACATAGAACACTATATTGCAAAATGTGGTAATTACAATTCAATGTAGATTTTTTCTTTCATTTCACTAAATCAGATTTTACTGCAAAACTGTCTTGATTTTTCACTGCTCCCCAAAAGAAAAAACAATCAAAGAAAAAGAGAAGGAAAAAACCTCATTATACACCTGTTTTTATCCCATACCTTCTATCAATCATGTGTTACCTTGATGGTGGGATTGGATGGATACCTAGCTAGCAATAAGCAGTGAGTAAGTGTGTGCAAAGGCAAGAATTTATGTTGGGCCCATAAATATTTAATGAGTTCACCATGCATGGGGAAGGGGTGGGTACAGTAGACACTAGACAGATAGCTCAACCACTGTAAAAGGTTTCATTTAAAATAATGAACATAACACATTTTCTTTTCCAGATAAAGAATACTTTCTGAAGAAGTTATAATAATCTGTTTTCATGAAAACAGTGGGCAGTTACATGTAATATTACATTTGAAGTTTAAAGTATGTGTGTTCTTAACATAAGTTTTATGCACATGTAGATTTAAATTGAGTCAAACTGCATGGATTTTTTCAGTTTTAAATTAACACTAAAGAGTACTTAGAATATTTTGCAACTGCTGTAGAACAGGCCACTCTTTCTTTTTTCTATTAAGCTAACATTATATAAAAGATTGGCATTAGAAAAAAAAACATGTTTTTTACGTACACATACATGATACTGCAGTTAACAAAATATTTTTAGCAACATGAGCTCTGGATCAGGTTCCATAACAACAAACCAGAGGAAACACCAGAAACAAAGTTGCAACATTTTGTTAGAATTTTTCCCACCACTAAAACAGTGAACAGTTTTCATTGATATTGATGTTATCTCCACTCTCTGATTACCCCATACAACAGCTATACAATGAATCATTTATTAACTCAACCACAACTTCCCTAGCTTTTGTATTCACTATAAGAGGAAGCAACCCTGTTTCACTGCTGCCAGATACAAACAGTTACAGTTTAACTGTATATGCTGTATTCTTGCTCTCATGTGTTGTACTAATTACGAGGTAATTTAGGCAATTGTATGAGTAACTGTTTTTAAAACATTCTAGATATTTTCATTCACTTTTGGCTACAAAAAGCTCTTTGCACTGACACAATAACGAAAGGAATTATCATGACTCTAAACTTTTATAAGCTATATGCACCTTAAATACATATAGCTCAGCATGTTCCGATCGTTAGCTTCGGTGAAACTATGAAATCCCCCCCCCGAAAATATGCAGAGGTGCACAGCTATGCTATATTCAATCAACTATAGATTCATTTAATAGTAAATTTTCATCATACAAATCCACCAACCTGTGCATTACAATATTAAGCTATATTTAATCCCAAACCTTTGGAACAACCATTCAATGAAACTTGATACAGGTGCATTGATACACTAAAAAAAAAAAATACTATTAAAGATTTCACTGTCTTCAATCAAATCAACCCACTTTAAAATTTTACACTTACCCTGCTAAGCAAGAATCAATAAAAAAACTATTAAGACAAATAGTGTAGAGTCAGATCAGCCAGCTCTCATTATTTGCTACCGAGTCTCTTAGAGTCTTATCTTTGTATGATGTTGTTTGAAAATGTATAAGTTAATGTATTGCTTAGCAACAAATGTAGCAGAATAAGGATTAGAAAATCTCCTCTTTTTCTCTTTTCCCTCCCATCATCAATATAGTTTATACCAACCACCAAACCTTGAAGTGGGATGGATAGTTTAAAGCAACAGGGTGTTTTCAAAGAATGTCAGTAGTGGGTTTAAAAAATAATTCATTATAAACTTTTCAATCCCTGTGCTTATGTGTCAGCTGGGCAACTTATTTGGTGATTACAGCTGAAAAAAGACATGTTGGCTTTTTATTAAGATGTACAAGGTTTGAGGCATGACTACTTTCTAAAATAATATGAAAACTATTGTTGTAAGAAAACAGTGTTAGCCTAAGGTCAACAGTTTATGCTTATTGCTATTTGTAAGTAACTTGAAATTTTGCGAGAGACTTGGCACCACAAAGTGCAGACTCCTGATTAGACAATGAGACAGCTCCAGAGACAGCTCCAAAGACAGCTCCAGAGACAGCTCCAGAGACAGCTCCTGAGATAGCTCCTGAGACAGCTCCAGAGACAGCTCCTGAGACAGCTCCAGAGACAGCTCCAGAGACAGCTCCTGAGACAGCTCCAGAGACAGCTCCAGAGACAGCTCCAGAGACAGCTCCAGAGACAGCTCCTGAGATAGCTCCTGAGACAGCTCCTGAGACAGCTCCAGAGACAGCTCCAGAGACAGCTCCTGGGACAGCTCATGAGACAGCTCATGAGACAGCTCCAGAGACAGCTCCTGAGACAGCTCCTGAGACAGCTCATGAGACAGCTCATGAGACAGCTCCTGAGACAGCTCCTGAGACAGCTCCAGAGACAGCTCCAGAGACAGCTCATGAGACAGCTCCAGAGACAGCCCCAGAGACAGCTCATGAGACAGCTCCAGAGACAGCTCCAGAGATAGCTCATGAGACAGCTCCTGAGACAGCTCCAGAGACAGCTCCTGAGACAGCTCATGAGATAGCTCATGAGACAGCTCATGAGACAGCTCCCAGTAGGAGTCAGCTGATCTAAAGGTTTACAATGTCCCAATACCTGATGAGTTTATGCAAAGTCAGCATATCTTTATACTAAATAAGACATTTTATACCTTTAAAGCTTAATAAGAACCACTCAAACATACAAAACAAAATATGAACATGTTTCAGATCCTGCAAAGTTGCCTTTAAAGCAAGAGAGTCGAAGATCCACTCAAATATACAAAATAACCTATGAAATTGTTTCACATCCTGTTACATTCCAATCTTCTGACTGAGATCGTCTGTAAAAGTTAACAATGTACTTTATATAAGACTATCTACACACAAAAAACTGAACCCTCAGCCAAAGTCAGTGACCATAAGTTATCATGGTCATGATAATGGCTGGAAGAAAATAACCTAAGCAGAACACATGCCAAGTAATAATTGGGTGGTGATTTATACCAATAGAAATACCTCTTACTTCATCACTGATAAAAGTATAAAAAGGCAAGCAAAAAATGTGGTTTATCAGTACAAGACAGGTATGGTTGTGGGTATGGTTGTTGTTTGTCAAGATTTTTTTCCCTTTTCCACCTACACAATATACTAAATTGATCCATGCGTGGCATGCCACTGGGAATTTGTCTGTTCTCTCCTGGGTGGTTTTGTTTGCTTGGCTTACTGCATTTGTTTACATTTTGCATGTGCATTCTACGGTCTGGTAGTATGTTAAATTGGCAATTTGAATTAACGGTTAGAGGCACCTGTGGTTCAGCATGCATTTATTAACTGAGTTTACCACTGATTGTGTCTGAATCTGATACAGAAATTCTGCAAAACAAGCATTTTGGATAAGGCTTTAACAAATATTGGCAGCCAATGTTAATAAAGGTTATGCTCGTAGGTGTAAAGAAAAATGTGTTTCTTATTAAGCAAAAATGCTATTGTACTTGACAAATTAAATATTACAAGTTAAAGCCTGCTACATTCTTGAGCAGATTAACCTAACAATAAGATGAGCATTGCTGATCATTGATTTTAATATCAAACATCAAGTTATGTTGTATTAAAAGCCTAGATGAAGGTAAATAAAAGCAAATATACTGAGTTACAGTAAGCTATAATCTCACAATTAACTTTGAAAATAACTTTGAAGAGAGCAGAATATACTAGTAATACACAAATTTTGTAAACATTAAACAATACAGACAACAAAACTACCTTTCCTTATATATAATTATAAGAATGGATACTTTATACTGTATCATCACATGACAAACAAGTTACAAAGCCAGGAAATGATAGGTGTGTGTGGGTGGTTGTTGTGGTGGCTCTGTAACAAGGTCCCAGGTCATATCACAATACAGGTAGAGTCACTTGAAACCTGATGATAAATAGATTCTAAATCTTCTCAGAGGCCTCATTTCATGATAGCACACTTTGTTACATTTCCAATTTAAAAATTGACATGTGCTCATACTTGTTAGGAGTTTCAGATATTGGTTTCACAAACTGCTGTATAATAATTTATATCAAATAAAACAAATCATGTTGAAAGCTTTAAATCTATGTCCATATAAAAAACAAATTCTGCAGTCATGGCAAAATTAACATATCTCTTAGTTTCTAAAGTATGTAAACTGACATAAATATTTATTTGTTTATATTATATTTATAAGATACCATAAGGAATATATATTCAAAGAAAAATATTTTATTTTGTAAAAAAACTGTCACCTTTCCAATTCTTTATAAACAGAATGCTTTGTCTTGTTTTTTTCAGTCTTTTAAAATTTTGCTTAAACAACTGGTTCCTTAAAACCCACGTAACAAACAAAAAGTGTTTTTCTAATACCCAACAATAGCTTATAAAAGAATAAAAAGCCCAATAAATAAAAAATAAAAACGATATCCTAAATACAAACAATAACTCCCCAATTAACACCCTTGGTAGCTATTCATTTTTTTAAGTCAACAAATCCAGACTTCATCTTGGCAAACAAAGCAGGCATTAATAAAACGATGTTGAAATATGTTACAAAAACCACAGTCAGCAAGGTAAATAAACTCAGTCTCCCAGTCCATATATAAACAGGAACTATAGATACATTGTATTGGGGCTGTTTTATTACTTATGTACACATTTTTCAAATTACAGATTAATTCAGCCATGTAATGTTGGCATGCTGTAAATTAATCTGTTAAGTTGAAAGAACTTAAAATAAAACTGTTAACCCTGTCATTCATAGAATGCGTATACAATTTTAAAAATTCATCTTACTTCATTGCTTTTCTGTAAACAGTTTAAAGTATTTTTAATACATGCATGTTCAGCATATAATAATAGATGCTAGACTAAGCAAATCATAACAATTAATAAACTAAACTTAGTTGTGCAGATGCTAATGATGAGATAAAAGATGCAATTGTGTACGCTTACAAAGGTAAAAAATTGCATACTGATGAATGAAGACTTAAAATCAGTTGCAATGTAAACAGGGGTTCTGCTTTTTGGATTTATTGGGGGAAAAGTGTGTTTTTATTGAGAACAAAAACTGCTTGATATATGCCAATAATTACTATGCAGTTGAATACTTATACATTTGTTACATACCCGTACTTAACATTGGCATGAAATAAAAGTAACATCAGCAATATTAAGCATGTATCTGTAACAAAATCTGGCAACATTCACAAAACAAAACAACAACACAATGAAGTGGACTCAGAGCCAAACTAAACCATTTCCTCACTTAGTTTTTAAAACATAATACAGTACTGATCCACACTGAGACCACTGCTGACACATTCTTTAAGGTAGGAACTTTAGGAAGTATTTAATTTTGTAAACTGATAGGTGGCAGGTTGATTTTGACCCTTAGTCTGCTGAGGTCTAATGTATTATGAATTAGTACTTTCCATGGAGGGTCAGTGATTTTGCACTAAAATAACATGTATGAGGCAAACTTTTCATTACAGGAAGTAAATTATACCAATATTTGTAATTGATACTTACTTAAAACAGTAGCTTTAAACTCTATTGACGTTTCTCAAAATATAAAACAGCGATGAAGGACTCTACATTTTGCTGTTCTGTTTTTACAAACAAGAATTAAAAATGGCATTGTTTATGATTGTTGATGATGGGAACAAAAATGACGTCATACAGTTGTTATGCCAAACATAATTATTTAATTAAATACTAGATTTATAGTGATCAGACTGACCATTATGAATCATACTATGGTAAATTTTGCTTTTATGAGCTATTTCGAATAAAATCAGAATTATGTCAGATGCCCAAAACAAACTTGGTGCAATGATAAAATTCTTAACTAAATGAATTCTTTTTGCTTCAATACATGGACATTATGCTAATTATTTATCTGAAGGCCTATCACATTCTGTAACATTAGAATGTACCAGAATTTAAATATTCACAAGCATATTTTTTAGTTATTTATTTAAAACCATAAATAAAGTCGCTCATTACTGCATTGACAAATCTAAGATCACGTAAACATCCCCCACACTCAGACTTAAAACATGCAGCATGCATTGTAACATGCATTTTTACTCACACTCCCCGTCTAACATGCATTATACAAGCCTTTATTTGAGACCTTTAAAAAGGAATAGCATAGAAAAGAAGCATCTAATGTTGTAATTTGAGATAATGCACACTGGGTGCATTGCTCAATGAAACTGACATCTCAATGAAAATGTAAAAGGAATTGGTTTAAGATTTATTATGCTTGCAGGTTGTTTTAAGCTTCTGATAATCATAATCTGTAAATTCAGTAGATGAAAGAAAAGAAACTTGCTGTATGTGGGTGAGGTGATATGAGAACTGATTGGACGCCTGTACTTTAGGCTGCAGCTCAATGGTTGGTTGCCTGTTTAACTTTTAGCCGGCTATTCACATAATCCTGAAGCCTTAGGCAAATGGTGTAGATAGAGATCAGCCAGCTCTGGGAGCTGTCTGATCAGGATCTACACTATCTACTGCTCAGTCTATGTTTATAAGTATATATAACAAATAGTAGCAAGCTAAGGGTTATCAACATAAGATTATTAGAAACCTTTATTGATCTTGTTTTATTTTTTGTAATCTTAGATGCAGATTACCCCTGCTGATGTATGACAATTGTCAGATGCCTTCTTAACTAATATAATGATACTTCAATGCTGTGTTAATTTTCATGAATAGCATGTCTGAAACTTATCATATGACTGTTTTTAATTCACATCCTATGTGATATGTCAACAATAAGGGATACCAATATACATATGTGTAATGTGTATGTGTAAAAACACTGACATGCACTTGCACCCTTACAATCCCCTTACCATATATGGTAATGTGGTGTCTGAAGGGTCCCGTTACTGTTTCCCTGCATTCTCTGAGCCTCCCAGGTACTTGGTCCATTAATCTCACAGCATGGTTTCCCACCCACATACAATAACCAGGTAATCAGGCATACCTTAATGCCCCCTCCAAATAGCTGCCATAAAGAGCCCCAATCCCCGAGAACTGTTTTTATATTCACTGTGTTAGAGATTGAAAGCAAGAATTAAAAAAGCAAAGATTCAGACACTAATACTTCAAAACTAAATATTCTAGAACCTTTCCCCAATCAGATTTAGGACCCTTACCTAACAACAGAAGAGATGCAATGGTTCACTACTGTTACAAATATGCCTATCATGGCTTAGATATTTATTATTGTATAAAAAATATTTCTTTTATCCACTTCATCTTTTTATTTTTCAAATATAATGTCAACTCCTGTTCTACACATGCTCAATCTGGCTCAGTACTGTTTACACATCATTCATCCCATCACTTTTATTTGAAGGGCCCTATTTCATCAGAAACATTCCATGGCATGACCCTATGCACTGTATTAGGTTTAAGCCAATTATTTAATTTCACACCACATTAACAGTCTGGTCTCAATACCCTTGTTACAGTCTCAGGTTTTAAAATGCCTTAAATCAACCCCTATGTTTATCATCTAAACTGACATTCAACTTTTTCAATTTGTCAGAAAGTGTTGTATATACAAACTGGATTCAATTTCATGTCACATGCTTAGGCACAATCATTCATTCATTTCTAACATGCTGTTTACATGAATCACAAAATGAGTATATTTTCATGGGTGTAAGTTTTGACCAAATAAGGCAATAAAGTAATAAATCTATGCACAACAGTCATGCAAGACAGACATAGGTTCTTATTTACCACCTACGCATATTATTTAAAGTGGCATGTTGCTGTCTTATATAATTTCAGTTACAGATAACAGTTAACAGCATAAACTACCTACCTGCACTTAAAAATACTATGACCAGCCTTAACTTCAATAGAATATAGAATTACCTGTATTCATTATATAGCCATGCCTGCACCATAGATAAAGCATACTAGACTACAGGTAGTTATTGAGTGAAGATCTTTCTCAAAGAAAGGTTAATTGTTTTAAATGGGTGCCACATAAATCATTAGTCAATAAACATTTTTTTTATTGCAGGGGTGTGCATTTGCTTAAATTTGCTTAAAAATTTTCAGGCATTATTTGCAACTTAAGAAAAAAAAGTGCTGTATTTTGGTATGGCATTATTTGCAACTTAAGAAAAAAAGTGCTGTATTTTGGTAACATTTTTTCCTTTAAAAAAAGCAATGATATATATTTTTATGTAATAACTGTTATATCATAACTTTATTATATTGTGTAATTATTACTGTTTTTTATATGAATAACTGCCATATATATGTACATATAGAAGAAAACATCTTTAAATAATAACCAAGCATAACCATCTTTTCAGTGTAAAGCATTACAATTATATATGCATGTATATAGACATAACTAAGATAAGAGATAGTTTTTATGTCTCTTTTTGACAATCAAACATAGTTTGCAAAATTTATATAAATGAAATAGCATTTATAATCAAACCTAAATACAATGCATATTATTTGAAGCAAACTGTTTAAGAAACTTCAGACTCTTGTTGCTATCGTTACTTACAATTCCATGGATCATTATTTGCCAATTAACAAGTCAGGAATAATCAGAACTCTAGCTATCTCAGAGTTCCTACTTAATAAAGCTGTAATTAAAAACAAATCAAGCCCATCTCAGTCTTGAGGCATTGTACACCTATGATGTATTCACACAAAGATTTGTTGGCAGAACATCCTGCCAACAATGTGTCTTGAAACAGATCCTGTACTGCTTTTACTGTAATATCATGCCATGATCAATTGACAAGATATGGTGCAACATCCGAGTCATATTTCCCAGATAAAATAAGGTCAACAAGACCCAGAAAAATCCCTTATACAAAGAGAAACATTTTTCATTGGTCAAGCGATGTCTGACTGGGGCCATGCACTTGGACATGGTTGTGTGACTGACACATTACAGCATGTGAGATTTTTTTAAGCAATTTAAAGGGCCCTCTCATGTTACAAGTTAAAAACTTAAGCATACCTTAGCCAGGGATCTGGGGATAAAAACCCTTCACAATCCTTTCTTAGATCAAACATACAACTGAACCATCAGATCTGGTTTTCAGACAGGATTTACAGCTGTAGAAAGTAGCTAGTACATGGATTCTACCATCTATAAATGTATAGGTAATATTCTCCAAACTACAAGGAGTATAGGTCTACCTGGTTATGGTTAGGTTACTGCATAATGAAAATATTATGATAATTTTATACCAACACCCTGTGGCTAAGGTATATTAGATTTCAAATGGAAACAATTCTGAAATGTCAGGATATTTTTCTAACACTGATTTGTAAAGCACTGTAGCATATGTAGAGTGTTATAATTGGTAACATACACATACAGAGATCACATGGCTAGTTTGGTACATGGGGAAGTCTTCCAGCTGACCTGTAGTCATCGGTATGTTGCCAATATAATATTTATTGTCTGGCTTTTGTGTTGGTGAAATGTATTTTTAAACAAACTAATCATGTAAGTATGGCATCCATCCACACTGGTGCAGCATTTTGTGGCTACTTTTGCAAAAAGACATGATTTACTTTTCTAAGTTCAGATAAACAAATATTTATAGTATTGGCATGCATATGTGCCTTAAGTACAATCTGTATTATATATGAGCAAGTCACTATTGTATTTTTTAATGTAAAAATTCAATTAATGTATTTTTTTGGAACCTTTATAATGGGTAACATACAGTAACTTATCAAAGTATGGAAGGAAAGGTTTAACTGCCAGAAATTATAATGGTGAATAAAAGTAAAGAACCAGTTAAAGTACATAATAATTAATGTTGTTGTCAACTTTCTAGACACCATACAGTCTGGAAACACTCACCTTCCCAGGGAATGTTAAGGGTCATAAATATTCATAACAACAATGTCTTCTAACACTGAAATATTGCAATGATAAAAATGGCCTCATATAAGTTGTTGATTTTAATTTAGTTGCTAGTTAACAAACAAATGAACTACGATGGTGTAAAAGTAGGCATTTACCCGAACCATTAAGTATAAAATTTAATAAATTTAAAGGTGTTATGAGTCCTTATTACAAGGTTATGTTAACATGTTTATTAATGGAACTTTGCTTTTACTGAACATGAGACACATTTATTACAGAGGACAGATTTTTTTCAACTGACTAAAATGATCATTTGCCTGTTAAAAGACTCCAGTGAACACAAATTTAGTGATATGCAGCCTTCTGAAAACAGATTAAGTGGTTTGGAACAAGTTGAAAGAACCCCCACTAGAAAAGGAACATCACCATTTAACCTGGCTTGACCTACTAATTATACATGAAAAGCTCAAAGTGATAACATTTTGATATACACCAGCAGTTTCTTTTGATCAAAATACCCACTACACCTACCCCATATAAGAGCATAGAGAAAGAAATTAACCCTTATTACATGTATTCATGCTACATCTACTAATAAGAAAAGTTCCATTGTTCTCATATATGCAAGTTAACAGGACATGTTGCACAAGACCCCCGTAACAAAAAGTGCAGATCCTGGTCAATTCAAGCTTTAAAGGTTAAGGTTTGTAGGTATGTGCTTTTATCCAGTATCAATGGGATTATTAAACACTCATTAAACACACATTAATCACTCTGATTCGATGTAAATTGGCACTTGAAGTTACCAAGGAGTAATCATTGACGGGGATCAAAGCAGGTCATCAGAATAACTACCCAGTAATTTATATATGAAAAATGTCAGGTTTATGTTATCCCTATACATTTAACAACAAGTAGTTTCCAGCTTAAGGAAAAGTGCATTTTGTAATACCATTTGAGTGAAAAGACATTAACAGATAAATAAGTCATGACTTAAACTAGAAACAGCAAAATCATTACCAAGCAACTTTTTTCAATGTGTAGAGTAAAAATACTTTTAGTAAACCTGCAGCTCTAATTTCAGTGAAGAATACATAGCAATGTCTTTATAAAAAACATTTCTGTGCACACTAAGTATGAAAGCATTCTTTATATAAACGCATTTGTCTATGTGGGTTTTATAATTTAAACAGTAAAGAACTGATGGGTAATACGTCAGCAACCTTAACTAATTGGTCAAAGCCATGGGAGCATCAGTTTTTTAACCACCCAGCCAATTATACCAAATTTTCCAATGACTCACTGCAATTAAGTGTGTTATGTGTGTTTTACTATTTTGGCCATGAGGCATGCTTTTACATAATACCATTGCAAGCTGTTTAGGCTGATAAGCCCCCATCTGGCTTGTTGTGGGCCTAAGCTGAGTGTGCATTTAGTGGTTCATTGCATTACATTGCTTGCAGTCAAGGTGAACAACTTGGGAACCATCCAACTTCCAAGAAAACAACATCTGATAGATTTCAGGCATGAAAGCACTTAAAGTCCATGTTTTCTAGCAAGGTATTCTGGAGAAACAGAAGGGGGAGTGGGTGGGGGGAAGGAGCACAAGGATGATAATATTTTAGTAGGATTCCATGCATTTGAACAATTTACCAAGGGTAATGTTGAATTATGTACCTTCAAAGCTTAAAATGAATAGAAACATCCAAGCTACTGGTAGTACAATTCTTCGCCTTGGTAAGCAAAATAATTATCAATGTTCAAGGTAAGTTTCACTAAAATCAATGTTGACTTAAAAATAACTTGGCACACTTACAAATTATAAAATGTATCAATTTAGCTGACACCTGAATGCCTGCATTCTGGTAACATAGCCTGGTTCCCTGCATCACACCAGAACACAAGAATGTATTCTAAATACCCTGTGCATATTTATTTACATAAACTGGGAGGGGAACCTGTCAAGTTTGGAGGCTGCACTATTTTGATTAGGTAACAGAAGATTCCTTGAAAGAGGTAAGAAGGAAAAACTGTTATGTTTTGGATGATAAAGCAAGCACTTTATCTTATCTGATTCCAAATATTTCCAAATAGTATTTAGTAATATGAAAGATATGAGTATATGTGTGAGATAACTTAACATAACAGTAATGATGTGCCTTCAGTATGTGGACTAGAAACTAACAGTGACTGCATGGCATAATACAGAGTCAGCCAATTCAGCATTAGTTATAGCACATAATGAAGCAAAAATATAATAAAATCATAGAAAGAATATGGTACAAGTACTAATTTTCTTTTCACTCTAAGCAATATTAAAAATACACAAAATGACACTAACATAGCATAACTGCACAAATTTACACACACCTAATTCACATATTTGTTTTTAATCTAGATGACATCAAATGAACAGTTAAATCAGCCAACCATTACATGTCATGAGTACCAATGATATGAAAAATGTCAAACTAGGTTTCCTTAATGATTAAGATGTAGGTGGAGATTGGACACATTCAACCAATTACACTAACATTATAATGTACAGCATAGGGTGTGGAAATGTTCCCTGAGAGTAATGTTATGAAGACACAAGTTGTTTTCTTTTTATCCATAAAGCAAGACTCCATCAGACTGGCACAAAACGTGTCAGTGTAGCTCTAGATCCACATGCTTCCACTTGAAACTGTCCGATCATGATTTATATTATTTTGCCATTAAGACATAAGCTAAATGTCACCTTAAAATAAGCACATAAAAGTTTTAAAGTTTGATCACACCTATGTACAAAGTGCGGACTCAGATATTAGTCAGCTGCTGATGGGAGCTCTGGATTGGGATACATGTGTATGTGCTGCTTAAGCTTTAGGAAAAGCTGTAACTACAATACATGGAACAGTTACAAATAACTGAGCAGTTTTATGTTTTATTAACTCTTATCATGGTAAGCATGTATAGTTGTACCTATACAGCTTTAGGCAAGTAGTGTACATCCAGAGTAGCCAGCTTTCTGATCTGATCTTCACTATTTGCTGTTAGTCTAGATTATATGTACATTATAGGATGACTTAGTAAAAAGGGACCAGGAGTGTTTGGGATTAAGCAGTGTCAATCCACAAGACTGCCAAGTATATTAACCTTTATCATGTAGTATATATAAAACTACTGGTAATAATAATTCAGCATAAGGTATTAACTTAATAAGGGTTAACATATGCAGCTAGCTGGCAAATGTTTTAGATGTCTATACTGATGCAGGAGAGTGAGATAAACACCTGAGAGCATCCCATTAAGACGGATCATTATAGGGCCACAGGGCTGTGTAAACATGTGTACCTACATCTTTATACATGTGGATGATGTACCAACAAAAAAATGTGTTGCTGCTGTTAGGTAGAATATTTAAAAGAGATGTTACAAATAATGACAGAACTTAAACTGGTAAGGAAAATCAATGGACTATTTTGATAGCATAATTTATCAGACTACTCCATAAATAGCAATAACTCCTGTAAGGTTAGATAAATTAATTAGATTCTTGCACAGGTAAATTGAATGGTTTGATTATGGTAAACTTATAATAAAAAAACATCAATTTTGCAGAATACACCCTTGCATATTGTTTGTATTTACCAAATATTGAATAAAAAATGACCATATAAGACTGCTATGATATTCATGTGCACCTTGAGTTGATGCCTTCACACAACTTTGATCAAAACAAGTTTACCAACAATAAAAAAGGAAGCTTCTCACAATATTTATATAAAATATTGCAATTTTTCTATATTGTTTTATTAAAGTGTAGTATAACAATGAAAGGTAATGTTATACCACCCAATGATGAAGGTGTGCAATATATTGTCATTGCCATGAAAACAAACATTCTGCAGTGATCTTATCCAATACTTGTATATATCTCCATATTAATCTGCAGAGTGTTCAATCATCCAAATATACCTGGGTTGGTGTATACACTTTATGAAAGCATATATTTTGTAATGAAAGAGGTTGCTACTCTGAGGTTGTATTTATGTTAATTTCAAACTTGATTTTTGTTTTAAATTGGATTGAAATACAATAAAATTAGGAAAATAGTTACTACAACATTTAATGTACACATATTTTCCAAATAGCTGCACCACAATGATGGCATTGTACAATGTATAATCAAGTTTAAAGCATAAACAAACAGCTGCAGCATATTGATTTAATAAACATTTTATATCCCTATTACTACTGAATGTATGAAGCTGACTTGTTGTAGAGTTATCTGTAAATATCACAGCAATTACATGATAAGCACTGGTGCACTACAAACATGTCATGATATGTTATATCTTTAGAATCAATCACAGCATTACAATGCAGACAAACAACAAACTTACATGGACATAAGATGTAGGCATGACCAATCTACTTTGGCTTATGTATACAACATGTACCTCAATTACTTTTGAAAATGATTTATACTTAATTACATCAAAAGCAAAACCCACATATGTAGAACTTAACCCTTGTTATTTATTTACAACTATCAAATTAAGAGCCAATATATCTGCTTCAGAAATATCTGTATAACATATTTTTTTCCCCTATTTTTTAGTAGATTCTAACTTATACATTTAAACCCAATGATAACATTCAAGCTAGCCTATCAACCTCCTAAGTGTATCACTATGCCAACCTAAGAAGACAACACACAGATAAAGTGGGATGACCACCCTTATCCTATCCACTTACTGAGCCATTATATTCTATGTTACCTGGCCCAGTGTCATTCTAGATAGGCCTCCAAACTAAGCTTAGAGCTGCCATGGCTGCCCTTTCTTTCTAGATCTAGATCAAGCAGTTTAAGCTTCAGACTTGGGATTACAGTTCTAAGGGCCACAGGTTCGAGCCCACAACCAACAAAAAGCCAGTCCTTGAGCAAGACTAGTTACTAAGCATGCAGTGACTATTCACTGACTCTGAACCAGGAAGTTACTATTGAGTACAACTTCTATCCAGGAAGTGGACTGTTTACAAGGATTTACCAAGGGTTAAAGAACGTGTTTTCCCACATACTTAACCAGTCATATGGGTACAGTTGTCAAGGATTTATCTGTGTAATACAAAAACTTGTTTCATAATTGACAATATGAATAAACAAATTAGTTCAAGCTTAACTATCATCAAATGTTATAATGTAGCCTATATGTTTTGTCCCACATTACTATTGACCTTTGACCTACAGGTGCCTGTGCCCTAGTGAGTTGATTTCATTGATTTGCTACCCCTATGACAACATGGCCCCTTACAATGTAGGTTCAAGTCCCATTTAGGTACTAGAAAAATAAACGTTCAAGTGGGGATGTCTTCCCCATGACCTGCAGTGTACTGGTGGTTCTACCCAGACACTATGGGATCTTGCTTCACCATAATTGTGTCTAGGTGAAGTATCTCAAAAACAAACCTTATACCTATGATCCCACATTATTATATACCCTTTATGTGTTATCTCCCATATCATCTCACATGTGACCCACCCACAAGAGGTCAAGTGTCTCACACTGGTTTTATGGCATGGACAGATAAGTAAAGAGGCTTTAAGGGGACAATAGACTGCCATAGGGTGGGTCATTTGGGGTCACAAAACATAACATTGTTAACTTGCTGCAGCTGTGTTAATCATTATGTCTGTATTTTCTTGGTTTTATTTTACAGCACTTCGTACATAATTTTGATTTTTGAATTATATTCTGCCTTAACCAAAGACAGATAATGCATACTCAGCTTCAAGTTTACATTTTTGACCTCTGTTATGACATTTTGAAGAAGCAGTCCAATCAAATGATATCCATGTAATGAAGATATCATATATTCCAAGATACCAGCACAGCTCCAATGAAAACATTTTCAAAGCTGGCTGGATAAAGTGGGATAAAAGGGAACCCGGCCCTAAGGATTAAGTTAAGCCGTGGGTTTTTTGTCTTGTGTATTACGGTTTTGTGTCAAAATGGGTAAGGAGACTGAGTGTGATATTCATTACCTGGTCAGGTGGAAGTCATTGCCTTCTAACCCCTCCTTCTCCCCTTTACTCTCCCACTACCAACAACCAGACATCCAACATAAACACTTAGTCATAGTATGATACAGTGATAGGGTACTGTGGGATAGTTGCTGAGTCTTGTAGTAGTCAACTAGTCATTTAAATGTTATTTTAGCCCAGAAACTGCTAAGTATGAAGTGGTCAGGTTTAGGCAAATAGCGTAGATCAGCAGTCTCCCACTAGGAGCCATCTGACGAGGATGTGCACCTTCTCCTGCTGAGTGTGTATAATAACCCCTCACATTTTGTAAAAGAATGAAAAAGAATAATGAAGGGTCATCAACAAAATGAAGCATAGAAAGAGTTTGAACAAAAAAGACTTGGACAACTAACTGTTTACTGGTACTTTTATACTTAATCTTTGTTGGCCAATATCTGGGTCACAATTTTTAAGCCTTTTCTTAAGATTTGTCTTTTATTGATAATGGTATAAGAAATTAGAAGGTTTACGTCAGAAGTGTGATTGACTGGTTGAAAATAAGCAATCTGAGGCTACATCTACAGATCTGTATGCTCGTCACATAAGCAGATAAGTTTGTTTCTCTGCCAGGATTCGAACCCAACACACTCTTGGACTTGGCAGGGCTGGGCCTGTCCGAGCAAGATGCATACTGCAGAGCTAGCTGGAAGTCATAACCTGTTGAAACAGCATGAAAATGATGATGAAAGTAGAGAAGAAGAAACAAACATCTCAGGCAGCAGCCAATGGCTTTAAGTTTATCAAGGTCTTACAGTTTAAGGGTGTATTAAGATACAATTACAATTTCCTCCCTCTCAACTTTCATTCAGTGGTCAATCGGCCTGTGTGGTCATGAAGGATAATAGGTCTCCAAGGTGTTAGTGACAACAGGAAATTCAATTATCTTTGTAACTGACCACTGAAACATGGGTTTATTCACTAGCAAGCAGTATTGGATTAGTATGTTTTATCAGACTCCCAATAGCCTTGCTTTCCTGTCCTTTAAAATCAATATTGATATTGACATCAATATTAAAATTAGATAAAATGAGAAAATTTAATTTTCATTCATAAGATGGGTCACATGGTACATTTTCAGAATGGATCACAAAACTGATGTACAATTAAATGTAAAGGGATGTGTGCATCTGCTAAAAATAAGACTTCTACACAAGCAAAAACAGAAAGTATAAAAATATGATTTTTAACTGACCTCACGTGTAAAGTTGGATAAAGCAACTTTGATCTCGAGTTAAAATACTTTTTACTCAAATTTATATCTTACAGATGTTAATCAAATTTTTATAAGCTGCACACAAACACACAGGAACATGTGGTAATACAAGTAAGTTTGAGTTCGAGGGACTTCAACTACTCAAAAGTATCTGATTAGGTCCAATTTGAGGAACAAAAACTTATTTGACTAATCAGCTGCTTAATAATAATCTCAGTCTCTCATTCTCAAACTCAATGATATAACCTTTGCATCCTGAGTTAGCAATGTGAAGCCAATGAAAATTGGGCTTGCAAACAAAACATAAACAAGGTGAGTGACTTGGTCACTCAGTAATAAAATTCTAAGACACCTGACGTGCAAGTATTTTGTACCTTTGTAGCAATGACTGAAAAGGTTGTTGCTCTGAAACTATCCATCATTCGCAGCTAATGAACCCCATAACTGGTCACAGGTTTCATTCATAATTTATCACTGATGCATCCATCAGACAAACAGGTACCAATATTGAACACCTCCCTAATTAACAGACATTAAAGATATACCGTATTTGTTACATTTACTGGATTCTGTCATTCGCTGATCTAGATATCAAAAGCATTGATTATTGACCAATGATCTTTTAGCAACAGGTTGTATTGATTTCTTTTGCTGGGTGTTATGATGCTATAAAAGGTATTATATTCCTTCTGATAGTAGAAAAATTCAGACAGACTACACATTGATATCTTTTGGCAAAAAAGTATATTATGCCAAATATAAGTAAACAGAGATATGTTTATACTTCAGTTTGCCAGATAAATCTATATCCTGATATATTAAGACTAAAAAGCAGCAGCAATTAAATCCACTTGCATGTTAGTCTTCCTACCAATACAAGGAACATAAAAAAATTACAAACTTCCTGTAAATAATATAATTATAGAATATGCATACAAATAAGTACAATATTTTATGTCAAAACTGGTTGGATAATTTTTTACAAAAATATAGGTCGCTGACGGAAGATATAATTATCAATATAGTTCCTGCCTGTAATCTGAAACTTTTACAAAAAAATGGACTTTAGGACATTAATTAGATATGCAAGAGTTACAATTAGTAATAACCATGTTTCTTTTTTGGATGAAAATAACTATCAGCTCATGTGCAATATGGTGCATTTTTTAAATGCCAGGTATCAGTTTTAATTGATCAAAAGCTTTGGAAGTGGTATCATTCAACATTAATTATGAAACTCAAGCAAAACTTCTTACAGTTCAGCTAAAAAGCAGTGAATGGAAACATCAACATAATTCTTTGTTAAAACCATTGACACTTTCACCACAGATGTTTCTCAAATTTGCATCTAAACTTTTATGTAACAGTTTGCGCACCACTTAATAGCATTCAGATGCAAATATGTATATTCAGCCATATAAATCTCTTAAAGGCCAGAGAGCCTGACAGTACATTGCAGTGTAACCACTTAAAAGTTTAAGAGATAAAATAAAAATATGGGAGAAGCAACTTTTGACCTGCTTAGCACACATTGACAAGGCTTAGATCAAATAGTGTAGATCCATAACTTCCAGAATCTTCATTATTTGCTGCAGTTCGCTAGCAATATGTCTTGTTCTCTTTGTATACAGTTTGTTAGCAAGCATCTTAGATTTTGTATTGCTTAGCTGTAGCCTGATACAGGTTGATAAAGAAAGCCTTTCATTGAAATTTTGCCAGAGGCTATGTGCAGAAAGGAGGCCATAAAGTAAACAAGAGCAAATGACAGACTACAGAAAGGATGCAGACACTGTTTATGGCATGTACTTTAACTAGTAGTTAAAATTACAAAACAACCCTAAAGGAGGAAAGTGAAGTTAGTGTTTGCTATTTTGCCAGTTTATATAAAGCGATTTGGTTATTTTCTGTCAGTGATTTTTTTTGAAATGAAAATAGAAATGTTTACCTTATATACAACTAAAGAAGATGCTCGATAAAGATAACAAGGTGTTTGGCTCATTGAAGCTATTAAAAAACTTTCCACCTACAATATTGGAGATCCACTGCTCTGAAAGTAATGACTATAGAATACCTTTAACCATACAGATGGATATTTAAAGCCAATAATGATAACAGCTTTCTGGCTTTCTTAGCGAAATTATATACAAAAGTACTTAAATAAATGTCATCATAAGTACACACCCCAGCTACTGAATCAATTATGCACTGCAGTATGTAGTATGACATATACCGGGTCATGCAACACCCTGTCATACAGTGACCACAAGTGAATACTTCTTGTCAAGAGAGGTGGCCGAAGATAAATGACCACCAGCATAACAAACAAAGAGCCTCATTAACATAGAAGTAACACTCAGGTAACAGTAGGTAACTGACACAGCAATCTGACAACAAAATATGACAAATACAATAGGTAGCATGTGTTCTAACAACCTTCATTATACAAAAATTTGTTTTGACCTTTAAAGTGGTGGGTCCGGTCTATTAACATTTTTTTATTTATTTTTTATATAGAGAATTACTTCATGTACTTGTTCTTAACGAAAATGTATTTGTTTCAGCTGTTTTTTGTAAGCAGCTTTTTAAAAGACAACAATACATAATGTCAATTACAGAACACCCCAGAACTTTAGTCAGACCTTTATTCTTCTTCAATAATGTAACATAACATAATTTCATTTGAATTGAGAAATATTAATCTAAATAATGGCATATTATAGAATGATAACT
Source organism: Sinonovacula constricta (assembly GCA_007844125.1). NCBI lineage: Eukaryota > Metazoa > Mollusca > Bivalvia > Cardiida > Solecurtidae > Sinonovacula > Sinonovacula constricta. The sequence continues at coordinate 3,826,802 of CM017561.1, read as the reverse complement.
TCATCCATAAACATGACTGTTTTTCTATCTTACTAGGAAATCATATAACTTGCAGGATCTACAGACATACATAGACGTTTGAAATAACAAAGGTCAAGGTCACATCAACTGGGCCAAGACATATCGCTGCTGTCTGGCAATGTCTGAATGAACAATCGTCGTTTGTTTGTGAGTTAAAGTGGTTACAACAAGAGCACAAGGTCAAACTAACTCAGACTTAAGCGGCGCTGAAGTTGTGCAAGTGTTTTGGCAATGGCAAACAGTATCTAGAAGGAAGACATAAGTGGACACTTATATAACTCACAAGAGCGACCCCTGACCACTTCCCCCACTCCTCTCTCTCTGTGTCTCTTTCTCTCTCTCTCTCTGTCTGTCTGTCTGTCTGTCTCTCTGTCTGTCCTCTCTCTGTCTGTCTCTGTCTCTCTCTCTGTCTCTCTCTCGGTCTCTCTCTCTGTCTGTCTCTCTAAGTCTGTCTGTCTTTCTCTCTGTCTCTCTCTGTCTGTCTGTCTCTCTTTCTGTCTGTCTCTCTTTATCTCTCTCTGTCTGCATGTCTCTCTCTGTCTCTCTCTGTCTCTCTCTCTCAGATTAAAGGAATGTTTTATTTTATTTTTTTATTGATTATCGATCAAAATGAAATAATTAATTTTAAATATGTCCATGCAGTAGACAAAACAGATTATATTGTCCAAATTACAAGCATGTAACTTCCAAATGTTATGAACAGTTCACATGTCTTAATTTGTGCTTTTCATTGAATCTAAACATCCTAATTAGGCAAAAAAGATTTTACCGAGAGTTAAAATTTGATACTTATTCCATGAGAAGCCTATAATAAAACCTCTGCTTATACTAAAACCAATTTGCAAGATATCTTCTTGTATATTATACAAATAAATATCGAAAGATAGCACCAACAATTGTGCATTCCAAAGATGACACTAACTGCAAAACAACATAAAATGTGTCCCTAATACTCATGCAGTAAATGTCAAAGGAACCTAAATGTTCATATGAGCATAGCCTTATGTTGTTAGAGCGCAATCATCTGTTATTAACATCCAGTTGCATATGCACACTTTTGAGCAGTGCATTATATACAAACAGGCAACTTGGAAAGATAAAATCTAGAAGATAAATTTTACCAAGAGGTCTAAGCTTTAGAAATCTGCTACTGGCTGAAAGATTTTATCTTCTATGCAAATCATCTTAGTAGTCTGGCTGGTTTGTATCATGTCTACAAGTTACCTTTGTCCGAACACTCGTGTTATTGTGTTTTTAATATTGATATTGCGAAAACAAATAATTTCTCAGTGATGTACATGTACCTTCTATAATGCAATACTATTTGTAAGCTGACACTGCAAGCACCATGGTTAGAATAAAGGTATGCAATTTACACATTTACATACTGTTTGTGAGTCAAGGAACTTTATACTGACCCAGAAGATCAAATTCCTCTTGTTTTGCAGTAATATAATAAGACAGAAAAATTAACTGAACTTGTAAAAATAAACCTACAAAATAATAAAAACTTTGTTGTTGTTTTTCCAATGTAGTAATATATCAACAGGAAAATAAACTCAGCCTGTAAAACACGCAATTTAAATGTAAGTCCAAGGGATTTTTTCCCCTCAAAATTGTAAAGAAGGCCAATACCATCCTAAACTCTGGTTATGTGTAAAGATTAGGCTTTTAAATCTATTGTTCATTAATTGGGCATGACCAAAAATGGATATACAAATGACAAAACAATCACTGGTCCTATTCTGTGTAAATACCTAAATGGCTGTTTATTTTTTTCATTAGCAGAATTTCATATATTGTCTAATTGATACTTTATTGACCTTAATATTTAAACAATGCTTTGATTCTCCTCATATCAAGAAATTGATACAAACATATTTTTGTGCTAGCATACATTCAGCAAAATCACTGAAGGGTGCAGCAATCAATTGATGAAAGTGCCAATTCAGCATGTTTTTAAAAAGTATGCACTGCCTCACAACAATTGTGTGTATTGTACTTAATTATAAATAAACAGTAGCCAACCTCTCCAGCCATCTTATCTTTACACCATCAGCCGACCTAAAGTAACAATGTCAATTTGTCCATCCTGCATTATGAGCAATATAAGCTCTTTGGAGCACTTCCGATAGGCAATTTACAACTATGTGGCGTATCCTAGGTATGTTTTGGTATGCTTGTTTGCTTTCAAATTTTGGTTGTATGTCACGTAAACAATATAATTATATTTCCACTACATAGAAACTGTGCATACGGACACAGATATAGTGCTGTATTCACTGTGATAGCATACCATGAACCTTTTATATGACACTGAACCAGTCACAGACTTCATTACACCAGGTCAACCAGTCTAAAAACAAGGACGGTTGGCAAGGGTACAACTGTACTAGTACCATTCATGGCTTTATTATGACTTTAGTACATAATTACAACTTGTGGTAAAAGTTAGGCAAACCAGCCAGAAATTATATGTAGTATGTACCTTTTTGTGGCTAAACAAGATGCCAAAGTTTAGTAACTTGCACTTTGTGGTTAAAGCAACACCAATCACAAAAAGTTGGTATGACAACCTTACCTACATACTTTACAAATTGTGAGGAGCAAGATTTGGAGAGGGAAAGAAAACCTTGCAGTAAAATATAGTGCTTCTTCCCTCACAAACCATGAGCAGGTTACTTACAATGTACCAGTCTACCAGATTAATGACTTTTTCAGTCAACAATGAGTAAGTAGGTATGCCATTTTGTACACAGTACTCCAAATGCCACCATCCTTTCCTGTATCAAATTGCAATTGAAAAATGCCTCTTCCCTATACAAATACCAGACTAGGTGGCAGTGTGTTTTAAAGTTCAGATTTTTGGTTTGCCCTTAAATGTGTTAAAGACATGATGACTCATATATCACATTCTTCTGTATTACATTATTTACATAGGCTTTGTGGGACATGTGAAAGCAGACCATTTCTAAAACAAATTGTGTGTTTGCTGCCCAAAATATATCAGCAACTTTCAATGAAAGCCTTTAAGAATCAATTTCTATATTACTTTGTATTTCCAATCAAGTCTTATTCAAGCCCTTCAGAGAGAAAAAAGTAAACAAAAAACACCAGCCATCTTGTTGTTTTCAAATCTTCCTCTCCTTAGCAAAAGGTTAAAGCCCCTTTTTCAAGATCCAGAACAAAACCTCTGTTTATCTATTAAACCCGGAATAGGTAAACAAACTACTTGTTGCCAGTGGTTTTAGATTGTAATAGCTATGTTTTAATGTTGAGCTATCTTTTCTCTGTGTTGGAAATGTAAGTTTCTGCAATGGAAAAAATCTGAGTTGGCTGAGAATACGGAACATTTACCATTTGACAAAAACCAGGACATAAACAAACATGCCAAAAATTTACGACTTAGATTTCAGCATGAAGTGGAGTAGACCAAATCTTTACTTTTACAAACCTCAAGAAAGCTCAAAAGCATTTCAAGCCTGAGCAGGAGATTGCAGTATCTAAAGGCTCTAAAGGTATAATGACCTTAAATATGACCTTGACATTAATGGTTACACTAATTAAATCTTATGCATGACTCACCTTCAAGCATGTCTCTAAGATGGTCCAGTTTGATTAATGTACTGTAAATAGTATGACTGAAGCACAGAAATGGGATGGATAGACATGTGTATGTGCACAGACAGACAGATGCACAGATGAACAGGGCAACTGCTACATGCCACCCTTTGAGGGCATAATCAAATCAGCTGTAAACAAGCTTTTTTTACTTTTATGAATGTCTTTTTAGAAGCACTCAAGCACCAAGCTTTGTGATACTTTTCAGAAGTATTCTTTAAAGGAGCTTAGCAAAAAAGGGACTATGACTTGATTGACCTTGAACTATAAATACTGTCCTTGTATAGGTTGTGATAATCTTTAGCAGCATGGGGAGAACTGGCAATACTGGTAAATTAAAAGTTATAATTTAATATCCCCTCTCCAGACAGGATTTATAACCATCTGCGGAAATCCCATAGCCATCTTTTCAAGCTGTTTTTTTAAAAAGATATTGCATGTGGGCATCTTTCACCTGATAGGAAAGTTACCCAAAACATTCCATGTCGAGGGGATATGGGGGCTTTAAATGAGTCAAAATTGAGTGGGTGGTTCCAATTACCCTGTCAGGGGCATGTCATCTTGTCACTGATATCCCCATGCATAAATCTGAATTCAAAACCCCACAGCCTTCATCATATGATTAGATCACCCCATGTTCCGATGGAAGTAGTTGTAAACAACCTAAGGAGGACATGTTGGGCAGTGCAGATAAGATGTCCATAGATGTTTAAGATATTGAAAATGATAAGTCTGCAATTAAAAAAAAAATTGAAAACTGGTAATGCTAAAACTTGATTCTACTTTATTGAAAAGTTTGTGCACGTCTGTTGTTGTTGTTTGTTTGAGGAGCAGTGGTGGAGGGACAAGAGTACTGGTGGTTAGCCATGTCGCTATATGAACTCTTCAATATGCATAAAAATACCTTGAAAATCAAAGAGCTACATTTATAGATAGATGGTCACTGCACTTGTAAAAATAAATATTAAGCATTAGTAAAATTACACTTCAAACTGACAAAAATGCTTACAAGAAAATATATAAATTTAGTTCATTCATAAGCACATATGCATCATTAGCATGACATACTGAGGTATCTAATACTGTGAGGGCAGTTCAAGTTTAGATTACCTGTATTTTCTGATGGGCCATAAAAACGTGAGCTATATTTTTTGTGTGGGAGCACACCAGAACTAATCCTATCAGAGTCCTCTGCCTCAGATATCCTTTCTAGAAGGTTTAAGAGCAGAATAAATATTGACAGGGGATCTTCAATGCACAACCTACATACTCTACTCACAACTCACACAACTTTGTGGGACAAGGGAAGTTCACTAAAGGTGTAAAAAATGCTGACCAAAAAATTGCAGATAACAGATCTTAAATGTTAAATGCTCATTAAAATTTCACCTGAACTTGTCCGTTACCTAGATATCAAGACATTTTGTTATAACTGTTAATGTACTCTTTGTTTTAGAGTCCTGCATCATTGATTTTAACTGACTCAGAGCATGACCGTAACATTTTTTATGCATCTAATGGTGACAACTGTTGCCATTTTGGCAACGTTCAGCTTTCATTGAAAAAGAAAGAATCCAGATTAATCGGTAGAACAAGAGTGCTCTACGGGTCGACTCCAAGACCTCCAAATATGAAGTTTCTTGCCCTGGTGAGGTGAGTGGGCTGAGATGTTACAGTGTTTTCTGCCTACCAAAGAAGCTTTCTACCAATAAGACCATTTTGCCTGAAACCTTCTGAAATCCTTAATGTCATATTAATAACACATATTTAGGACAAAAGAAACATTTCCACTAAGACTGGCTATTTAGATTCAGTTATCATTGTCTTCAAAATTATTGACTTTCAAAAAAGAGGAATGTATTTGTAAACACAGCTAGAACTGCTAATAAAAATACATCACTGCATTCTACATTTTTGGAATTAGAGGCCACAATTCAACAAAGCACAGGAATCTGCTTGTCATGTCTTTCCAAATTGTGCAAATTCTATAGACCATGAAGGATGCTCATAACATCCAACCATTTTATTGAGCTGGATACTGCCATGAAATTCTAAGGTAAGAATAAAATCTATAAATCTATAACCATTGTAGTTTTACACATTCTGTTGCAAATGCTGGCATTTTATAGGCTATTGCTAAGTATTCCTATAGAAGGAAACTATCTTTGTCCAAGTTGAGAGCTAATATACCATGATTTAATAAAAACCTTAAATATAGCAACACATACAAGCATACTGGGTAATTAATATGGTTATGTGTTCACAAATTAGCAGAATGTGTTTCCATTTACAGCTATGTGTTATGACTTGTACATACATTATGTGGGAGGATCATGATTAATGAATACAAATAGAGTCTTAATTTCATGCATAATTTATGCAGCCAAGGAATGCCCAGCATACAGAGATAGGGTGAGCCTAGGTGAGGTGTTACATTGTATGACATAAGCAAGCACAAACACCCTTCTGGTTCCTGTTGTTGATACATCAACATCATGGGTCAGTTGGCTGGTTAATGAATCTCCTGTGAGTTTTATGAATGGCTGACCCAACAGCAGGACTTTGCCCTGTGTGTAAAGAAATCAAACCCCAACCCTGCTATGTATTATATGCATGTGTTTGTTAAGTTACTGATTTTTATCTATTTGTTAACTACTACACTTGTTAAGTGATGTATAATGCAATGCTTGAGACTTTTACAGCAAATAGTGCAGATCCTTATCATGCCAGCTTCATAGCAAGCACTGGAAAATTCAGAGTCACTACTTACTACTGAAGCCTGGTCATTTCCTGCTTAGCAGATTAAAGCAAAGCTTACAGATTTCCATCCTACATGGACCCTTTTGATTTCCTGTCCCTTTAATTTACCAGATTTAGTTGATTTAGAAAACTGACACAGGCCACAGTGCAGAATTTCTGCATCCGGTGTTACAGGCTATTATACCAAGATCCTGATGTTGAGATACATAAACTAAGCCATGACTGTCAATAATATATGGAGTTTTAATGCCTGCCACATTCATCTAGGATTTAAAGTGATACTGTTTATAGCAGGAGCCCAGGAAGATGCTCAGTTTATTGTGTGACACTGATTCAATCTGCATGGTTATAACATGCTATGAAGAAGTGACACTTCAATACAAAATATATCAAGAATAGCTGAGAATAAACAAGGGTACATAGGGGAAGCTACATGCTCTTGTATAATCTACAAAAAATAGTTGCTTAGAGGGATGCTAGATGTTCATTTATTTTTCAAAAAAGTCAGTCTTGTTTGGTTGTTGATCAATACTTTTTCTACCCACTTCTTAGATTAGGAATTTAATAAAGTGTTATTATGGCCAGTAGTCCGTGCCTTCATCAGTTTGTTGATAATCTAGACCTTCAAATATTAATAACATGACTGCAATTGTATTTTTTTTCTTTAAATCGCTGTGATTAAACACAATTACAAGAACCTAAATGTTAACACAAGAGCTGTTCACTGTTTATAAGTGTGATATTGCATATTGCTATATGGAGTAGCAAACTGTAGACAGGAAGGTCACAAGTTTGCTGTATATGTGTAACACATGTGGCTCAGCATTTACTTGCAGTTCACTGGCTAGGTCAGACAATCAGGCCTATTTATAAGCCATTATATACACCCTTAATATGCTCTACATACTACATATGGTGGGCTTCAGTTATCCTATAATTGTATGCAATTTACTAGTATTGTCTTGGTAAACCAAGCTTATTTTCCAGCATGATTCATCTTATTTTTTAAGTGGAACATTTTTAGACTGTTGTTTGCCAATTTTGTATATGTATCTTTTAGCCTGCTATTCTTGTATTTATATGGCTTAGGCAAATAGTGTATATCCAGATAAGCCAGCTCAATCCCTTATAATTATGTAACATATATGATATTAAAGCAACAAAAAACAACAACAGATAATTTAGAATGGAAGATGTAGCAAGCTAAGGGATAACATTGTATATGAACCTCTGAAAGCCAGGATGGCCTATCTGCATATACATTTATAGTGATAAGCCATTTTGGCTTTAAATGGATGTAATATGTCACATAAGCTGAATACATGTGTGGAAGTTTCCCACTGTAATAAGCACTTACCTATTTTAAATGAATAGATATGGGCACAATGCTGGATTCATTGGGGTGGCCATAAATAGTTTTAAGTGTTATATCATATCATATTACAATAACAGAATAGATGACCTAAGCCCTGCCTAACAGAAATCTGTTATGCCTATTTATAGTGTGTCCATTATCCTTTCCATAAGAAGCACAACTGGTATACATCAATCAATATATTGTATAATCTGCAGTCGAGATATTTTCATATATATTGATTATGCTTCCAAAGTTTAACATACCTAATTAATTCAATTAACAATGTATGTGTGCAGGTAACAAAGAGAATCATATACAGAAATTGAAGAAATTTTATCCATTTAATAATTAACCCAATCAACAATAAAGATCCATTTATAATTAATTACACCCATATACATTCCTGTTACAGTCTTACAATTCTTTGCTTGCTAAACATAGATTCTAATTGTCATCTGATTGAGACCTTCTCTATTTGACGGAAATATGTCTAAGCACCTTGGCATGTAGATGTATGAAGATGACTAAAGCAATTACTGTTACAAACAAAATGCAGCAGGATAAGGGATAAAAACACCTCACTAGTAAATTAACACAGCCAGCTAAATCAATATAGCTGTTTTCATTCAAGGTATGTTGTGTGTGTGACTGTGAGTGCCCAACTACACTACAGCTCTACATGTCCAGTTTATTGGTATCTGTTAAAGTGTAAGCCGGCAGCTCTACATCATTGTACAGGTGTACACTAAAACGTTAAAACTCAAAACAACTGGGTGCTTTAAATGACCGGTAATACCCCATTTAAATCAGTTAAGAAGACCCCTAATATCTATATGCCACTATGGGGGCGCGGTGAAATTATCAGAATCCACGTGCTTAATACTAATCGACGGATGCGGAGCAGGTTTACAATGCGACGTGTATGTTATCTAAAACAAACAACTTTGAAAGATGAATATTATCGTAAACTCATCGACAGTTTATTGAATGTGATAATTTTAGCTTGTAAACAAGAGACAAGCGTAAACAGATAACTATCTAAAACCCCGTATAAGTACACATACCAGTAAGTTGGGATGCACAAATGATACACGTGCGACACACCTGTAAGTCGGCGGTTCAATAGAAAACGAAAGTAGAAAGCGCCGGTAAAGAATTCAAAACAATAACTCCACTTACCGATATTGACAATTCTGATGCCCTCGTCCCTTTCCAGAAATTCCAATGCCATAGTAACATTTTCTAGCTTTTGGGTCCTGAAGTTGGGTCGTTTATTGACAAACTTGAACTTTTTGCCCGACAGAACTTCCACCAAGCCGACAAGCCTTAATCCGTCGGATAGATCTGTTTCCAGGTTGGTGATATTCTTGTTGATGGTTTTCAGATGTTCGTTCGCCCATCTTGAGAACGTGTTTTTCTGAATTATCTTCCATTGCGCGTCGTCTGCTAAATCTCGTTCCGTCATTGGCATTTCTTCTTCCTCCTCGTCCAAAAGATCGTCGTCGTATGCACTCATGTTTGCGGTCAAGGGGGCGTGTCTCTCTTAAATAGATTAGCCAATCAAACGCGTCGCTGCTGTGTATACGCTACGGTGACTTTAATGTCACACTACTGTAGTGGGTTACGTTTTATCTCTCTACTGTACTTTCGCAAGGTTGTGATCCTCACCCTTCAATTTTAGGCTGTTTTCTGAAAGTAAAATGAAAAGGTAGATTGTATTTAAACAGAAACGGAACATTATTCATAGGACATTGATGGTTGAGAAGGGATTATAAGGCAATGTAAAGGGTACCTATAAAATGTTGATAAACAACTGAAACGAAAATTAACGTGCATAACGTTAAGACTTTGTTATATATTTTTATTGTCTAATAAAATATTTAAAAAATATACAACATTATGTTTCATACAATGTGTTTTGTGTCATAGTAGATCGGCTGGCATGAACGTAGATCTAGAATAAAAATAAGCAGCAAATTATGTATAATTTATTTAAAGGAAACACAATATGAATATAAAACATCCACAGTCTCACAATCCCAGCCCAAAAAATAGTAATAATAAAGTTAAAAGAAACATTTTGTAAACTGCACAATGGAGAATACAAGCTTTGCATGAAGGAGATATTGAAGAGTTCAAGATTATATCATATGAAATCACAGATGTACGTATAAGTTTAGCTTTACATTTAATGATATGTTGTTTAGTCCTATATCAAGGTGATTAGTGCTATTGCACAAAAATAGCATTTAGCATACTTTATGATTAAAAAAATTGCTAAACAAAATGTACATAAAATCCTGTGAAAGAACACGAAAACACGACTTAAATGACAACAAACTTATTTAGCACGTATCCTTAATAATTATGCAAAACATAAACATGAGTCATGTAGAAACCTTGTACAACAGTCGTCCAATATGGATAGAAAACAATACCAAAACAACCACCTCCCAATAAATCTTCGCAGAATACAATGTGAAACAATATCCAAACGGTTAAAACACTCCTCAAATTAAAAACATATATCCTTAAAAAATGTAAGTGACTCACCTAAAATGGGCAAATCACGCGATCAGGTACATTTATAACCAAATATGCTGAACCTTCTATTTTGTGAAGTATACAAACACGTTGCATGCCTCCACTGGCCGCGTCACCCCCACACAGCGCGATTACATGCATACAAAGCATCAACCTATTCATTATAACATCTAGCACACCTTCATTAAAGTACATATTAAAAACCTTACTTAAGGTGTGTGGTTTTGGGCAGTATGATAAAGTACTCTCGATTTTTCTTTCTTGTATGCTTATTATATTTTCGTTGTTGCTGTTGGTGGTGCTGCTTCTGCTGCTGCTGCTCTTACTGACGATGATAATAGAGGCGATTGAGGATGATGTGATTGCTGCTGCTGCTGATGATGATAATGCTGGTTGTGGTGTTTATAAGGGGGGATTATGGTGGTGGTTGAGGTAATTGCGTTTGTTGCTGCTGATGGTGATTAAGATTAAGAAGATTGTGATGATGATGACGATGATGATGATGATGATGATGATAGTGATGGGGGTGTGATTGCTGCTGCTGATGATGATGATGCTTTGGTCACTGATTTTGGTGGTTGTATTTATAATAGTTTGGTGCTTCTGTTGTTGTTAATTTTGTTGTTGCTGGTAATTTCCTTCATAGTAATAGTATTAGGTTAGTGCTTGTGGTAAACATTTTAAACAATGTATGTATAGTTGTGCAAACCTGCCAACCCTGACAAAAAATGATGATGCCTCTTACTTTTACAACCACTGCATGTCATATGTAAGCATCTGCGCTAACCCTTAACATGCCGACAGTTAAATGGAATAAACACACTTAAAGTTCTAGACCTTAAAGATTTTGATAACTTTCTTGAGCATAAATTTGGTGTTTATTTGTAAACATACTGAACAAGTATGTACTGCATGCTGGTGTGCAGACAATCCAGCATTTATCAAAGCCGACCCATCGTCAAACTGGATGTCCTT